>OY744604.1:22162565-22553625 GCA_963556255.1 Allolobophora icterica
CTTTGCATTGTCTAGAAACTTATCTTGCTTCCATAGTTACTTTACATACCTAAATCTACTCTATGATAGTACTGACACATAAAACCTCCCATAAACGAATGCAGTTCATCACCACAATGAAACGTCAATTTTACACAAAGCATTCGAATTTTAAAATTGGATTGAAGATGGGATCCTACACCCGAGGTGCAAATGATGAGAACACATCATTCAGAGAATTGAAATTCTAAATAAACACCCAACACAATTTGGACAATACCATGTGCATTTTATTTATAGTTTTAAGTGAAATGTTAAGTGCACAGTCTATGATTTATGTCTTAAACAAAGTATTCCAACACAACTTAAAAAGTCCTGTAGACGCTCCTAGATATTTAAAAAAAAACCTGCATCAAAGCTACTTACTTAAATAACTGCGCTATATCAATTTAAATCAACGAGAGTAACTTGCTGATAGCAGCTCACCTGATAGCTTATAGCCTACCTTTGACTGAGCGTTTTCGAATAAGCAACCCGCGAGTGTGGAAATCTTTGACGCTGAAAACTTTGGAGACTATGATCACGATTTCATTGCAATTATAATTAATTGTAATAGGTTTGATTGTTTATCATATTCACGTAGCTTTTGCAGCCGACTGTCTCCACCAATGACACGGAAAAACTATAGAAGAGTTTACATCCCGAGGTTTTCATTAAGTAGTTGTACTGAATGCACTCTTTCTGAGCAACGCAAGCGAAAGCGCACTCAGAATTGCTGGCAACAAACTGTTCCTTCGAAGGAACACCATTGACGCAAACCTGATCACCTTTTGAGTTGAGGTTGAGTGGGAAAATTTCTGACGATATCAAAGTAGCTTCGCAGAATGTAGCGCAACTCATCAAGCCTATAACATATGCAACCACCTGTGCTGCAGCCATTTCGTCGAATGCCAACCAACACTGCGGAGTGAAAACCCTGTACAGAAGGTTCATATATAGACGGAATAAAAGCTAAACGGTATAAACGATTACGGTGATCAGTGACACTGAAAGTAGTAACTGAAGATAAATTTGTAAAGCACAATAGTTAGGTATTTTGATGTTCTTGTTACTGAACTAGCAATGATGTTTACTTTTCTGTATTAGCGTCTGTTGCTAACCACCCCTATGTCGTTAAGCCTCAAGGATTCAAACTTCTATCGTTGAATCTGGTCTGCATTTGTAGCAGATTTAGTTCGGGACAAGGTTTAGTTCATAAAATCTTGAGAATTCGTGATGAGGCTTAGATCCGTCGTGCTGTTGTGACACAATACGGACGAAGGCGCACATAGTCATTGTCTTATCAAAGACTCGCTTCAGTGGTGGACTAGCAAGTGTCTCTTCATGTCTTTGATGAATGCGCTTGCAATTGGCTGGGTACGAACCGCACACGCTAGAAGACGGACGACGCAATTGAGTACCGGCACATTGTAAAGCGTTCAAATGTCATAATGCGTGTGGGTGCACACGCGTTGCTGAACAGAAATTCTTCGCAAGTTGGTGCGACCGTTATTGACTGATCTCAGAAACAGTCAATGATTGTTGCATAACAACAGTCTGCAATGGAAGCAAGGAGCCCTTGATAAAATATTCATGTAGACTTTCATAGATAGAGACGAGATGGCGTTGCTTCCCATTACAGAGGCTGACGTACGCCGCCAATGAAACAAAATTGAATGCATTTGTTGACATTGTCTCCAAGACAACAAGCTTCTGAATAAAGAACTCGTTGTCAAACTCTGAACTGCTTCATATTGATATTTCCTATTATTCATGAGACATGTATGTCGTGGAACAAGGTAGCCGATTGGTTACATGGCTCGGTTTATAATGTGAAGGGTACAGGTTCGAACTTCAACATACAGTTCTTGTATAGGAACCTTAGGCAAGTCCTTCTGGCAGTGTCCTAGTGCAGCCGATGCTTTGTCGTGTTCGTGCTTACCCCTTTGAATTTTGCTGGAAGGGCCAATACTTTTTAGTTGTATTTCTGCATAGCCTATATTAGTATGGTTGGTATATTATATATATATATATATATATATATATATATATATATACGCGTACATGTATATATATAAATCTGTGTGTGGCTGTTTCTGATATAGCTGTGATTAGCCTTTTAATTGAATATTAAACAACAGGTATCTTCCACGTGCAAAGTATTTAGATCAATATTATTACAACCTAGATCGACACACGTTATTCGTCAGAATCTGACTCAAATGCATATTGCTTATGCTCTTCCACTTAGGTTTTATCATTCAGAGTAACTTTTTGTCTTTCCTGTTCAATGTTTATGCTCAGAGGTGACGACAGAAATTCTGGGCCCTAGACAGCGCAGTCACGGGCCCCTAAATTATCTTTATGCTTTAAGAGAAAATTTTAAAAATTGAAATAAAAACGTGTTATATTATATTTATATATGCAACAATGATTTTATTCAGTAATATTATATTTCAACAGGCATAACTCATAAACTTTGTGTAACTGATTATATTTTTTTTAATAATTTGATTGCGGGCCCGGCCGACCGGGCCCCTGAATCTCGCTATATTTTCATCGAGAATCCAGTTTGAGCTATATTTTCATCGATCTGGCAGCTTCTAGTTTGAGCTATATTTTTATCATCGGTCATCCAGCTACTAGTTTGAGCTAGATTTTTATCATCGGTCGGATATCCAGCTTCTAGTTTGAGTTATATTTTCATCGCTCATCCAGCTTCTAGTTTTATGAAAATAGAGCTACACGGGCTTTTTCGTAGTCCAATGTTAAAAAATACAAACTAGAAGCTGGATGAGCGATGAAAATATAACTAAAACTAGAAACTGGATGAGCGATGATGAAAATATAACTCAAACTAGAAGCTGGAAGATCGTGAACCACTTGTCCGTGAACCATTTGTCCGTGAACCGGTTGTCGTGAACCATTTGTCCTGGAACCGCTCAATACTTTGCAGATAATAAAAGCCAAAATTTGGCGTAGCGAAAACCTGCGAAGGTTATCGTTGAACCGATGCATAAGCCATAACAACATTTCGGGCAGTTAAAGGGTTACTTCAAACTTTAGTAGGCCTACAGTTGGTGAATAATGTTCCATTAACTATGCGAGTATTTGCGCGTTTTTATCCGATCATATCAAAACCGATGACTTAAAGTCGTGGGGCATAGCGTAGCGAGTGTGCCTAATCGGCGGCATTATTGTACGTAATACATGGCAAGGATTGACCAACATGCGATCAAAGAGACTAGCGTCAGCATTATTACACAGTGCCTCAAATGAGGGGGATGATGAAAGTAAGTACCACTGACGCACCAGCATCCGTATTACCCCGTCCATGGCCTCCCGTTCTTGCCCGTTCGCAAACCCCACCACACATATTGAATTGAATTGAATAAATTCTTTATTGTAACCACAATTACATAATCACAGTTAACACAAAAATACAATTGTTTTACAAGCTGGCCACAAAGGTAGGCCCAAAAGGGAATACTCCCGCTACCAGGGACACCTATTTTCCAGTTAATTATATAGCGTAGAACCAACTTGGAGACAAACTTAGTTTAAACAAAATCGAGATTAACTAAAGTAAACAGCTGGGACTGCCTCTACTCGGGCAGTCACACAATGCAATGAGAAAAGTAAGAAAAATTATAACATTAAACGAGAAAAAGTAAATGACTATAATGTGAGCAATTAAATAAGGGAGACTAAAACATAGAAGTCATAATCTCCGATATCTTATCTTAACTACTAATATTAGACTGACCTTATACTACTCCCTAATCTACCCCTACCTTGCTTACTGTTCTATGATCTGGGCATCCAACTACGCTCATCGTCTCAATAGATTAATAGTGTTACAAAAAAGAATATTACGTAGGCCTATTATTGATGGCTCCTCTTATTATATGATCATAGTGACCAATTATTTCCTCACCTCAGAATCCTTTAACTGACTCAGATCAGACAATGGCAGATTCTGGAGTTCATGCACCGAAACATCTTTTACTCTCTGCCTACTAAATATTCAAAGCTCTTTACTTATTCAACAATTGCCACTCCTATAACATGAGAAACTTCATTAGATCTACATTTGCGCGTACTAACTCCCGTAGAAATTCGATTTACATACTGGTCCGATAGCATGGAATGCATTACCTGAGGAGCTGCGAACCATTCGCTTGTTGGGGATATGTCCATTGTCCACCATATAGCCAATCAACAATACTTCTCTAGCTACCTTATTTTGCAAGTGGTTGATATATATATAATCAGTTAACATTAAAACAGAACTTCAGAGAAAATCAAATTTTTTAAAAATGCATAGAAAATGTGCAGTTTTATTTTTCATTGATCTATTTTACTGGCTCCTACTATAATAATTTAAAACGTATCTAACTAAGCACACACAATTAATTTTGTAATATAATAGATAGAAAGCGAAAATACCAAAAATGCTCTTGTGCTCTGCATATAGATTTTGCAATCGTATGGTGATGTCGTCACAGATTTTCTTTGTAATGACAAAGAAATAAAAAAAACACGCCATAAGGTGCATGTGTGAACAGAGATCTTGTCAATCTGTATAAGCAACGTTCTAACAGCGCAACGGTGTATAAACAGACTCTTCCTCTGATTACATCAAGGTTTTCTGTCCGCTGACGTTTCTCTTTTACTGGGGGCCATATTCACACACGACACATAACTTAAGATTGCACACTACGTCGTCCCAATGGTAAGACTCCCTCTGAGCCATTACTAAACAGAATTCACTGTTTCCAGAATTGCAGCTGGGTTGTCCAACATCCCAGTTATAATACACGATTGGCAGTGACGTGTTAGAGTTAGGCTTCCAGACAAACGGTGAGCTGTAGCTTGAATTCTCCCTTTGACCAGCAGTCCATACGGTAAATCCATTTCCGTATGCAGAAAGTATATGGCATGTACCTAGAAATTTAATCACAAAATGCATTTAGTTGTAGTCCATCTACTGAGTGACAATATATTTCTTAGTAATTACCTTAAAAGTCCCCAAAACTAGGGAACCGTTACTGTGTCATTTTCCGGTAATATGCTAAATTCACTCATTTAAGAAGCGGAATTTTTTTGATTGCAAATTATATTGGTTTTTGTTTGGAGCAAATGTTGAATATTTCTGTTTTACGTCATATAGTGGTTTTGCACTAAGATGTAAATGTATCAAATCTTTAGCAGAAAAAATGCCCTACTAAAAAATTTGTCACTCCGTTACTATTCACATATGAGATATGTGTATAGTACAGCTTCCTGTTGTGTACCTTGATATGCCAATAAATTTTCAGTATTAATATTATTATTATAAAGGAACATTTATATAGCGCTCCTTCAAGGCTGTCTAGTCAGGTGGCAGGGACGTGTTTATGAAATAAATATAAAAGAAATTACACTACAAATGATTATTTCATTCCATCACAGTCTTAACTCAATTAGGAAATGTCCACTCCGTTACAGAAATTGAAGTAATCAATGTTAAGTTGAATATATATTTTCGGCCAAATAACTAAATAAAAATCACTTGAGGCAATCAATCCCATTGATCAAATGAACAGAAAAGATTAAAATATTTTTGGTGTTGTCAAAAAAATCTGCTCAATACATCAAAATTAGGACCGGTCCTTTACTATCTTTCACGAATTGGGCACAAAATGCGAAAGTAAATGCCTCAAGGGTAACATTTATAATAACGGAGTGGACACTTGATGGAGTAGACAAATTGTGTATCATCACGCTAAATACCATATTAAGCTTTCCAGCGTGCACATCAATCGTCGGTAAACTCATTATATTGCTTATAAAAAATATTGCTACATATAAATTTAATCATAATCATTGCAAAAATGCAGTAACGGAGTGGGTGTATAATAAAAAAAACACATTAAGTACGAAATAAATGAAAATTAGTAAAAAATTTGTCTTAGCTTTCAGATCGTGTATACTCACTTACATAGATCTTCACATAAAGGACGAGGCAAGTTGCGCGCCCAAAGAAATAGAAGGGTTCTGAGATACGAGATAATTTTTACATGGTAGCAGAGCCTACACAATTTTCCGTGGAGAAGCTTAAAATTTAAAAACATTATACTAAAGATCCGGTTCACCAAGTTTTATTCAGAACCATACAAGTACATATAATACAATAGAAACACATGAATTTTTTTTAGCTTAAAACAGATCATTTTGAAAGTGTAGACTCAAACAAAAAGTACCATAGTCTAGGGACGGTATCTGAGTAGAATATTTTAAATTCTGTTCAATAACATTTTAATCGCAATACTTAGCATGATCTGTCTAGGTATTGTTTTCTTATAAATGACCGGGGACAGTCGTACTTCTAATTTAATCAAACTCCGGAAAATGACTCTACCATGTGCTGTTTTTTTCATCAGCGATGATTTGTTACTGGTTCATTGCAGTACTGCAGGCATATATACAGCGTTACCACTCCTTGGGCTTTCCACAAGATCTTGGGTTTTTTAATCCAAACTTGGGAAATGGGATTTTTTTCTGGAGATCTTGGGGTTTTGCTTGGGTTTTTCTTGTTTTATTGAAACCCAATTTCTCATTAATTAATCAATTTTTGCAACGGTCTGGATGCTCGAAGTCAATAGAAAAGTGGGGGCGAAATCTTTTGCGGAGCTAATTTTTTGGAGGGGGCAAAATGACGTTTGTGCATAGAAAAAAATACCCATAGAAAAATTTTTTGAAATAAATAATGATCGAGAAACTCTATCTAAATAATTGAGTGTTTTTTCGCATTGAAAGTCGTATTGGCACAAGTCCGCAAGGGCCAGCTTGTTGGGTCAACTAAAGTGTGATCTACGGTAGATTTTGTGGAAGAGAACTACAGGACTTTGAAGGAGGAATTCTTAAACGCAAGAGCTGTGATACCGACAGAAAATAAATCCTAAGGGAATCCAATCACAGATATGTATTCAGTTAGCAGAATTTCGTGGCTGTGAAATATAAAAATCAGCTTAGCGAGAAATACAGAAAACCCTTTTTAGCCATTAAAAATCTTATTTGCGCCATAGCTTCCCGAAAATCAGAATTGCAATTAGACATACTTAAAAAAAACTATTCGATCTCTGATAGTGTGAATATGTAGACCTACTGTTTAACGTCGCATTGATGTAGCTCACGATGGCGCTATGTTCAGCTGCGTTGTTGATTATAACTGAATAAGCTCCATTATACAATTTCTGGCATCTCGTACTAGCTGTGTCCCAGTCGAGTCGCTTATAGATTGGTCGATAACACCCGCTTGCATCAGCAACAAAATCGAAACCTGCAGGACATACTAAAAAACAAGGCAAGCGCCATATGAATAATAGTCGATGGTCAAATCGAAGTTTAACAAATGAAAAACCGATTAAAAATCGAGAATCATTTTGTCCACTGTTTATGCCAAATATGTTTTGCATTTGTTTTGCGAATTCTGAAAACAGTTGTCTCATTACTGAGTTGGACTTACCAATGGTGTGGTGGACTTACAACTATGCAATTTGCAGTGTTGGGTATGAGTTAACTCAGATGAGTTTAAACTCACGAGTTAACTCACTTGCTGGGATTTATGAGTTTGAGTTAACTCACCTTAAAGAGTGTGAGTTATGAGTTTGAGTTAACTCATATTTTCCGTGAGTTTGAGTTGTAACTGTCAATTATTTTAAACTCAACTCACTCTTCGGCACTCGGCACATACTATGTTGAAACAAGCCTTTTTATATCGTCGACTTTCCATACTGGTGAGTGGTGATGGCAGGGAGGGTCGTAAACACTGCTAGCGGACAGTGTTTAAGCACTGCATATTTTGTATATGGTGAACAGTTAAGAACAACATGGCTGAAATACCGTGTATTCTTGATGGAAAATATTTTTCTGTTACAAGTAGGTGTGATGGAAAAAGTGTTGCTCGATTAGAACGTACTAGTATGAAACGTGTGAGTTTATGAGCTAACTCATTTAACAACTGAGTTTGAGTTAACTCATTTCACTTAGGAGTTTGAGTTTAAACTCATTTTGAGGTGCATGAGTTGAGTTTTGATTTAACTCATTTCTTGTGTGAGTTTACCCAATACTGGCAATTTGAATTCTAGAAAAGCCTGGAATAGTCAACAATGGCCACATTGTGAAACCCTGTGAAACTTCAATGACCACGACAATGGCGTAGTTTAGTATGAATAGGGCTTAAGGGTTGAGGCGTAGGTAAAGTGTTTTAGGATTCTCGGTGAATTCGAGCAATATTTATTTTTCATGAAGGCGAGTATACTTCCAGAAATAAAAACATTAACCAAAATAAAACTGACAAGCAATGATGAATCTCGTATAATGTTTCAATGTTTTTCTCAAATTATTTTGTTGTTGTCAAGTAGTGTGAAAAATATCGTCTAACATACCACGTTAGAGCAAAGCTACCCAACCAATCTACATTTTTAAATCTCAGATTCTATAATTTTAGAACGACACCCAGTTTTCGTTTTTGTAAACTGGTTCTCATTATATCTTAAGGAAAAAAAAGCATCAAGCTATTGCTCTAAGATGACAACTAAATCTATACTTACGAAACCAATCTGCATATTACTTACAAACATTGACTGCTGGCGATGTCCAATCATAGACGTAATCCTTCGTTCTGTTGCTAGCGAGGTTTCCTAAAGTCACACGGACTCTAACGGTGCATAGAAACGGATGCAAAACGGGAGGACCATCCGCTCTAACATAGATCGAAATCGAATTATCACTGGTCACTCCAGGAATGCCAATTGGACTTCCACTTAAATTCCAACAGTTCACCGACAGTTCAACGTGTTTGCTGATGTTTAAAACACATTTCACTTCCACCCATTCATCGGCCACCACTGCTCCATTAGTGAGATTGGTTGTACATTTGGGTTTCGATTCTGTGAAGACATTATGTTACCGATAAATCTAGCTGGTCTTTTAGAATATTACTTACTTATCTAATTGAAGTTTAATGAGAAACGACGTTACTTATTAGTGTATCGAAAGATGTAAACGCTAAAAATAAATCGCACAGCTCCACTTCAGTAGCCTATAGCACCTTATAAAAAACCGAGAGTGTGCACTGTGCACAGTTTCATCTTAATTGTGTGCCTATAGATAGAAGCTGAAATAATCTTCAAAATTAGATGCCAGAAAGTATAAAAAAGTACGATATTTCCAAGAATATCAGATTGCAGGATCAACAGTAAGACAGAAATACACAGGCATAAGATCAATTCTTAGGTCTCACCCATCAACAATCGCCCAAAGATGAAGAACATCTTGACTTGAATGAACAATACGTAAAGTAGACCATATATATATGCATTACCTATAAGTGTCTTAAATAATCAAATTCTTACTCTAAGTGCGTAATAAATGCTCTAAATAAAAATCAATAAAATAAGCATATTTCAAATTTTCAGGATTGCACGGATGTGTCACAGTAAGTGGTAAAAGGTAAAATAAAATCTGTGTTTAAATTTATGCACGACGCACAATTATACAGAAACATAGCAATCGAAAGAAAGAATGAGTGAAACGGACTAACGAGAAACTTACGAAGAACCACTACTTCAGCAGTAGCATAATATTCAGGTGATTGTTCCACTCTGCATGCGTATGTTCCACTCTGGTTCATTTTAACGCTGTTGATCAGTAGGTTACAGCCTCCATCCGATTTGTTCACCGTGTACTGATCAGCGAATGGCTCCAACACTTTACAGTCCTTCACGATGGGCACCGAAGTTGAATGGTTGACCGGAGTGAAAGTCCAAAGACCAATTGGCGATGAGCTTCTGCACTCGAGGACGACTTTGTCTCCAGCCAGAGCCTCGTTGTCACTCGGGAAAATCCGCTACAAAAACTCAATGTATTTAGAAAATATATAGGCACCATAATATTATTATACATGCTCTGCATTGTGCTGCGAGTGTGATGTGAAGGCATAACTTGGCTAACGTAAAGCATAGCGACTGTATCACCTATGTTACTGACGCATAAGAGAGGTCTACGAAAAATCCAGTTCATTAAGAGATCAATAAAATCTCAATTTTATATAAAGCAATCGGATTTAAAAACTGGATTGCAGATACTTCGCGAGTCTAAGTGAAGATATAAAAAAATTAAATTCTAAATAAAAATAGAACACAATTTGGACAATCCCATATGCATTTAATTTATAGTCTTAAATGAAAGGTTATCTGCTCACAGTCTATGAGTTATTTTTAAAGGCAGCGTTTATAACAAAAAGCAAAACCCCACATAAATTCTCCTAAATTATTTCGGACAAAAAGCTGCATCAGAGAGACCAGCTTAAATTCCTGCACTATAAATTATATGAAATCAACTTTGAAGAGCTACTTGCAGATAACAGCCAAACAGGACTTCATCTGGTCCCCTACCTACTGACATCGAACTTCGACTGAACTCCTTTTAATAGACTCCTGCGAGTGGATATTCTGACTTTCGAGATTACTATTAAGATTTCACTGCAATGATGATTCATTATATGAGATTTTGTTATTTACCATATTCGTGTAGCTTTTGCAGCCGTCCGTCTTCACCAGTGACATTGGATTGTTGTAGAAGAGTTGACATGTAGAGTTGGTCTTTAAGTAGTTGTACTGAATACACTCTTTCTCAGCAACGCAAGAGAAAGCGCACTCAGAATTGCTGGCAACAAACTGTTCCTTTGAAGGAACTTCATTGACGCAAACCTGATCACCTTTTGAGTTGAGGTTGAGTGAGAAAAATTCTGACGACATCAAAGTAGCTTCGGAGAATGCAGCGCAACTCATCAAATTTACCACACATGTGACCACCTTTGCTGCAGCCATTTCGTCGAATACCAACCAACACTGCGATGTTCAAACCCTACTAAGTCGGCGTCTATACAGACGCAATGAAGGTAACGGTGTAAAACGATTGTGCTGATTAGTTATACTGGGCTTCCTATATGCTGATGAACAGCATTGACCGAGGATGAATTTGTAAAGAATGAAAGCCTGATACTGGCATTCAGCATATGGACGTTGCTTCCTGTTACTAAACTACTAATGCAATGCATGTTTGGGTATCAGCGACTGTTGCTAACAACTCCCTCATCGCTTAGCCGTTTGTCTGTTTTCCTTTATTCAATTTGTCTCACCAAAGAACCGGGGTTGTCGTGCATGCAATCGTGTCAAATCCGGATGAGCCATCGATTCGCCGTGCTGCCGTGACGTAGCACAGACTATGGCGCACATTCTCAATGTCTGTTTGACTAGTGGCTTTTATCTCACACGAAATGACGCTTGCAACTGGCTGGGCACGAACCAAAGTGCGACCGTACGTTACTCACCGGAATAACGTAATTTCAGTGACATCGAGTCGAATACTGATGCACGCGAGTGCATATTTTCATTATCGCTTGGCTATGTGACTGGCTGACAATGACAGGCTAGCTATAGTAGTTTGAGCCTAGAACTAGAGCTGTGTAGCTGCTAGTAGGCTAGTTTTACTGGATTTTGTTGACTTTGCTGTGCATAATGTTATGTATTTATTTTCGTCATGAACTGATTTGACGTACGCCAACATACGGCATAATAACGTACGCGTACCGTACGTATGCTATAAAAAATTACGTATTCCGTACGTACGGTCGCTCACTGGAACGAACCTCATCAGAGGAACAATAATATTCGGTACATTGTAAAGCATTCACAAGAAGCAATTACACTGGATTTGCTGCGCTTTTGTTTCTAAACAAAAACGCTTCGCAAACTGATGCTATATTTATTGATTTGTTGCTTTATAAAACTCTGCAATTAAACTACAGGAACAGAAGATGTTCACTAGCAGAGGCGGATTAAGGCATGTTCAACATGTTAGGCCGAACAGGGGCCCCCACATTTGAGGGGCCCCCACACCTGCTAAAGAATTTTTTTAATATTTTATAATTGTTGTTATTTGTTAAATCTAATAGTAAAAATGAGTAAAAAATGAGTAAAAAAACTCGGAACTAATTATTCGAAAATTACTCATTTAATATACACAAACACAACTTTCGCACGTTTGTGGGCCCCTACTGGAGTTTCCATTATCAGGCAGATTATCTTAAAAAATCACCCAGAAATGCAATTTTACCTGCCTATTTGAACACTTACTACCTGACGGTACAACAAAGGCTTATTGTTACGTCATTTCAATTGTGAAACACTATGAAACACGTTTTTTGTTAAAAAATTTAATTTTTAAGAATAAAGGCCCTTTTTACGTCACTTTTATTATGAAACACATCTACTGAAGGCCTATAAGTTTTAATTTTAAAATCAAAGGCCCGTTGTTATGTCACTTCAATTATGAAACACACTATTTAGTAATTTTTAGATATTGGCCTAGAGAATAAAGGCATTTGTTAAGTCACTTCAATTATGAAGAAGTGTATTGTTATTATAAGTTTACATTAAGAGAATAAAGGCCTCTATTACGTCACTTCAGCTATGACACAGTCTACTGTCATTAAGTTTAAATTTAGACAATAAAGGCTTATAGTTACGTCATTACAATTGCTGAAACGTCTATTATTTTTAATCTCAGATATAGGCCTTGAGAATAAAGGCCTTGGTTAGGCTACGTTACTTAAATTATGAAAAAGCCTATTGTTATCAAGTTCAAAGTTAGAGAATAAGTATGTCTTTTCGATTATGGAACACGTCTATAACTAGTAATTTTAAATTTAGAGAATAAAGACCTTTGTTAAGTCACTTCAATTAGGAAAAAGTCTATTAATATTATTAAGTTTAAATTTAGAGAATAGGCCTAAAGACCTCTTGTCACGTCATTTCAATTGTGAAATACGTCTATAGTTTGTAATTTTAAATTTAAAGAATATAGGCCATTTTTACGTCACTTCAGTTATGAATAAGTCTATTGTTGTTAGGTTTATAAATCTAGAGAATAAAGACCTATTGCTATGTCACTTCAATTATGATCCACACACGTCTCTTCTATAATGAAACACGTCTAATGTTAGTAATTTTAAATAATTTCTTTAATTTTCATTATTATATAATTATTGTTTTTATTGTTATTATATTTATTATTACGCTTATTGTCGTTATTATATTTATTGCTTTTGTTATTATTATAATCAGCATCGTCATCATTATTATTATTCGGCATTGCGCATAAATGGCGCCAAATATAGATTCATTGGGCGCCATTATAATCATTTAACGGTCTTGAAGGGGAAACGATGCGAAATTAGGTACCCCCCGCTTTCTAGACCAAAGTTACGCCTCTGATCTGACCGGAACTCAAGTGCTGTGTGACACATTATAAAATGACGCCATTTAATTATGTAGGCCTACACTCTACAGTATACAGTCGTTGGGGCCCCCACAGTTTTACTGAACAAGGCCACCACATTTGTTAATCCGGCCCTGTTCACTAGACTATTATGAAAGAGCTCTGTATTGTATAATAAACTATCGATTAGTATACGTTAAGGTGTAAACCTGTGCGCCCCACACCAATGCCAGTGTGTTAAGACCGTAGACCCAGGAGCCCACCAAGAGCTGGCGTGCACGCAATAAGGGGGTCAGGCCAATCACCACTTTGCATTGAATGATAGTATCTGGAAAGCGCTGCTCGGAGCTGATATTCCAAGCTCTAAAGAACCGATAGGCATCCATACTTTTGCGGCATGGTATGTACACATGTGGTCGACGACCCCTGGGAGCGCGGCGGGACTGAAAAATCACGAAAAACGAAACATCGGCAACGGACAACTTCGTCCAATAGCCCTAGAATCATTGGACCCGATAAATAGCGCAGGCCGTGAATTCTAAACAGAGCTACTTGGGCCAGGCCCGGCTCAAGAGATTTGGCGGCCCTAGGCAAACCGTCCGAAGGATGGTCATTTCATCCATCTTTTTTGGGAATTTCATATTACAAAAAAAGTTGATGAATTTTTTTAGGAATTCGTCTCAGACAAAAGGTCATGACCTTTTTTAGCAATTCACGGTTACACCTGGGATTTATTACACCAACACTATAATACATCCATCTGGCGAATAATCCAACGTTTTTTCATTTATAAATTTCCTGAAATTATTTTTTCGTGTTCATTTAAAAAAAATGGAAAATTGGCGGCCCCTAAAAATCGGCGGCCCTAGGCGGCTGCCTTGTTTGCCTAACGGACGAACCGGGCCTGACTCTGGCGCAGGTTGACCACCGTCACGGCGACCCTCGGGAGACTGCACTTTTATTCCAGCGCCTTTCAATCTGCTCACAGCATTACGACAGCCGCCTCGCGGATGACGAGCGCTCTAACCAATTCGGTTACCGTGCTTTGCACAATTAGTTAAGACCTACTGTCCTTTACTCGATGAATGGCCGATGAAAAATATGAAGGTTAGCCAAATGATTCTTCGCGGTCTGTGAAGAATGATTTGGCTAACCTTGATATTTTTCTCTTCGTTTCAGTGTCTCGTTTGCGGTTCTCTATCTTGATGTTGACGTGTACTATGGCATTCATACTGCCTTGTAACTTTATGCCAATTGGGTATAGGCCCCTAAGCTGGAGCAGACTTCGAAGAGATTGCGCTACTCTGTTAGAAAACAAATTAGGCAAACAGAGGTGCTTTTTCATGGCGGCCCGGAGTAATAAAACAGCCTGCTTGAGGTCCCAAGCCTAGTGTTACTCGTTTAACGTGAAAGATCTTATTCATCAGCGCCATGTTATAAGCAAGTACAGCTTAGAAACGATGCAGAATGGCTGATTGAGTGCTAATAAAGTTGAGGATTAAATGGTCGAGCAATAAAGACAGTCGCTGGCCTTGAGTGAGATGTGCAGTGAAAACTATCGTTATGAGATATGTGTTAAACTGAGACTTCGATTGCAAGGCGAAGAATGTGGTTACTTTGAGACGCAGAATAGGACTTCGATTCATTTGCTGAGTAATATGGACTGCAGTAGACTTGCAGTCTTCATAGGAAGTGTTGAAGCATATATGCATTACTACGACTATTGTTGTAAGAACTGTACAGTTAGACGATATGCTGCGTAGAATTAGGCTTTCTGGATTCTTTTGTGTCAGTTATTAATTTGCAGTGGCAGAGAGTGCGCTGGAAACAAACGTACGTACATTATGTAACAAAGTTATTGTTATTTGCTTTGTAAGTAAGTTAGCAAGCTTATTCTACAATATACCAATTAGCATACCGCACCTTGGGAGGAATTGTAAATTGACCAGACACTTTACAAAACAATTTAATAAACAGCATTATTAAGTCAGCTCTAAAACAAACGTGAAAGAGTTGTAGTCTAAAAATGTTACAGATAATAAAGATATTAATCAATAAATAAATAAGCAAATAAACCTTTACTTATCTTTATTTCATTGTTCAACTCGTAATTGTCAGTCGTTCCCGTTCTCCCCAACACTCGTTTCGCTCCCGATCTTCAATCCAACCTCCTTCACATTCCTGTTCTGTCTCCCCGGTCCCTTCTTCATGCTTCCCTAATAAAAATCCCTCTCTGGCTTCCTGGCTTCCATCAGGCTGAGTAATCCTCCGTTCCTCCACATTCCATCATACACTAACCAACCAGTCTATGGGCTACCACCACTCTCTTCCTTCGTTTATTGCCGTCTTCCTTTCCTTATTCTGTTGGACCACAGCTGGTCTCATCCAGCGTAGCAAGCTCCTGAATCCATATGCTAAAATTACTATTTGGTCCTCCACCGACTTCTCATTCATTTACTTAGCATAATTATTGTTGCAACCTGGGTTATCCTCTATATAGACAGCCTCTACCTCAGAACTGACCAACTCAGCTAATCAATCCTATTTTTATCTCTTCTGCGCAAACCTTATCAGTGCTATGTTTGCCTCACAGCGTACTGAGGGCTGAAAGTCCACCACACTGCACTGCATTAACAATAACAATTATCATAACCAGCCCTGTGATAGATACATGCATCACTTGTTTCAGATTCAGCTTTTTAATGGCGAATGCCGGTAAGCATTTTGGTTTTCATATTACTCTGTTAATAAGTAATTAATTAAATAACAAGCATCTAGAGGCGTGTGCTAACGTCCTTTAAGATCCTACAAACACGATTGCAATAAATAAAGATTATATTATAATCTTGTAGTAATCAAGTAAGTGGTATCTAAACCACCACAATCCTTACAGTTTTGCCCTGTGCTGACATTTCTGCAGAAGTAATTCGAAGATAACAACCTTCTGTCGATCATATCATGCCGCCTAATCCATCATGTAGTTCATGTTGGCTTTCCTTGTTAATTGGAATCGAGATGCAGTTGGTGCTGTGTGAGTACTTCTCCTTTTGTTTCAACAGGCTAATCTCGATTTTTGAGTGCTGTAAAAACTATCTGGGTGTTTAGAATTGACTGTAAACTGTTGCCTTTACGCTCAAGCGGACAGCGATAGTGGAGAATCTCATCCGAGTAATTCAACGAGACATGAGTAGGGTCCAAAACATGCGGTCGCTATATAAAAACGTGTACATTTGATGATTGTAAAATTATCAGCCTCATCCCATTCCAGGTAAGGCACACACAATACCATTGTAAAAGTAATGCGCATACTTTTATGTAACGACCGCATTTCTTCGACCCTAATTAATTATTATTTGATGATGATCATCATCGTTGCTGTCATCATGATCATCATCATAGTTATCATCAACAACAGCAACAACAATTTGTTCTTCGTGATGTTGCACTTGTTCCTGTTATTCTTGTTATTGTTCTTTTCCTTTTTATTTTTGATCTGGTTCTTATGATCTTGTTCTTATTGCTGTTATTGATTTTCGACATATTAACCAAACATATAACTTTGACACTTTTGATTTAATTCAACTCGACCTAATTTAATCGTAAACAGTATTACCTAAAAAAGATACCCCGTTCTATCTCAACCTATCTTATCTCATTGTATCTGCAGGCACACTGACCAATGATGAGATTCGAGATCGCATACTTCGAATCTACGCTCAATTTGTGTCGGACGTTGACCCAGACAGACTCAGCGATTTTCTTAAACAGGAGAACGTTCTTGGAATCGGAGAATACCAGGATATCTCAGCCAGAAATCCAGCGTCGCAGGGCAGATGTCGGGCATTACTAGACCACCTATTAAGAAAGGCTCACCCTCGCACGTTTCTGGTCATGACGGCCACTACCTGATGCATTTCACTGACCAGATGAATATGCCTAATTATTCGCCGTTTAACAATAATTTAGGAAATTTCTCATTAGGTGCAATACAATGCAATGCAATGAAATCTAATACAACACAATAATACTATAATGTACAATAGAATGCAATGTAGCTACTTTCAATAGTGTCTGAAGTAGGTGTCGGCAACCAGAGATCCATTTGTGACACTGGTTATACATTCGGGTATCCATTCTGTGAAGACATTTTCTGAGGAATAATGATTGCTGTGTTGTTCGCGAATTACATGCTTTTTCAATTGGAATTTATTGATTAATTAACTTCTCGAGAAACATGAATGCCCGATAAAAATCACTTAAAAACTTAAAAAAACTAATAAACATAAAGATTAAGAATAATTCTGCGTAATAAATTTTTAAGGCTAAGAGACTGAGCTTTTAAACGTCCGCCTAAACAGAGGACGCATTTCACTTGATTTCTAGATGTCGGAAAGTTTTGAATTCACTGATAGATAGAACTATTTTATAAAATTACCGATGCTTCCAAGAACTTACCTTTGCAATTCTGCCAACCCCGTTATTTGACGACAGGAATATGGAGGGTTGTGATCATTTCTAAAGCGTCGCTGACTAACGATCAATGATTAGGAAGATTTAAATTGAATTAAAAACATAGAATCTGTTTATGCCTGATTTCACAAGTGCATCAAATAAATAAATTCTGGTTAAATACGCGCGTTATAAATGATTCAAAATATACGGATATAACAAATGTTGAGATCTATAGATGTTTGAAGTAAAATATTTTTTTTAATATGTAGGAATAGAGAAAAAACAGAAACAAATAAGAAAAGACTCAGCGTAACGAAAAACTGAGGAAGAGAGAGTATTTTAGAAGTTGCAAAGAATTCAGGTGATTCTTCAAATTTGTATGCGTGTGTTACGCTTTGGTTGAATTTCACATTGCTGATAAATAGGTTAGAGCCTCCATGTTCACCGAGCACTGATCAGCGAATGGTCCCAGCAATGCTCACCCTTATTTCTGCCCAGATTTCAAGGAGACGACCGTTCTCGGCAAAGATCTTCAGTTAACTGCGACACCTAGCAGCCAACTACTAGCGTGAGAAGATCTCCTCCACAGGCCCAACTAGCCCTTTGAAGACACCGACAGAGCTCGCGCCGGCAAAAATTGCGAACCCCCTTCCCGTTGAGACTGTGGTTCTCGAAATGGACGCTATGGAAGCGCCACCGTCACTCAAAGAAAGTGAGTGAAAGATGTAGGAAACGTCAACAGGAAACACGTGAAGTTCGACAGGAAATACAAACTCTGACGAGTGTCTTCACATTCGTCACAATACCATAAGCGGAAACTCTGCAGATGAGGCGCCGTATTCGAGCTTGGGCAGCTGCTGCCTTGTGACGAGCCAGCTAAACTGAACACAATAGACTCATTGCTCGCCTGACAGGATTTGTATTACTTAATGTTTCTTTTATTTCTACACGTAGCTATGTCTCAATGTAGGTCGGTACTTTGCACACAAGGATCTTCAAAATAAGGTGGAGAGAAAACTCCTAGGAGTAAGTTTTGAACAATTGTGAAGTCTATGGCTTCCTTTATGACAGTAAAGCAGTTAAAGGAATAGGGCCTACTACAAACGTTCATACAGTCGAATATTCCTGCTCCAATAGCTAATCTCATGCGATTAATTATATTTACGCGTACTACCTGGTCATATCGGATCCGATGACTTAAAACCATTCCTGGCGGTATCTCATAAGGGTCTTGTCGACATTCACACCTAAGCAAACTTAACTAAGCCTAACTGCATGGTAAATCTCAGCTGTCAAATTACACGCCTGTCAATTATGTAGTCTTGTAGTTAACACCAATTTCTAAACAGAACACTTTTCATAGTAATAATACACGCAGGCCTATCGCATTGCCTGCAGTAGTGATTGCCATTATGGAGCCATTTCCCTTCAGTCATCACTGAACAATGATTATCTGGCTAACATAACGCTATTCAATATCCAGTACATTTAGGTGAGCCTCTGCAAAGCCATACTTAACCTCTTCAACATTGATGACCACAGTGTTTCCTTAGGTTTGGAAATAGTAGAAGTTCCAAGAAACCATTCTCTACGCTTAGACTTGATGACCGTTTACTCATTAGCTGCACTCCAGTGTATACATGTAATGTTTTGCAAATATATCGTTATTATTTGCAACTGGTTGCCGTCGTGTCGTTCCACCAATGAACATTTTTCTGCTATTTTGTCAAGGTATCACTCCACCTCATGCGAGTAGTTACCATTATTAAAGTTACATTCACGGTTTGTTCTACTTAACAGTTGAACTAAGGGGCCATCCACATATTACGTACGCAATGGGTTCGGGGGTCGGATTTAGGCGATTTTGCGTACGGGTGCGAACGGGGGGGGGGAGGGGGCAAAATGTGTACGTACGCAAAATAAATTTCTACATATGACGTCCACATTAGCCTATTTATAACTCTGTATTGTCCTATAGTCGTCCGATGGCATTTTATTACATTATATAAAAGCCAAGTGCAGTTATTCTGTGCTGTGAATGAGACACCTATAATTTGTCTATTTTGACCCTCACTCATCCTTTAATCCTTCAATCTGGCCTAAAGTGCAGACAGCCTGGAGCTGTCGAGACACTTTCTGCAGCTGGTCTTCGGGGGAGAGGGGGTGCGTCAAGCGTACGTACGCAGGGGTGTGTGGAAGAAAGTACGCATGCGAACAGAGGGAGGGGGTCCAATTTTCCCGGATTTTTGCGTACGTAATATATGGATGGCCCCTACTTCTTGAACCTTTTGCATAGTCATTTTAGTTTTCTTTCAACAAAATAACGATAAATACATAAATAACAATCTGCAATTTTTATCAGTCATAAATGTCGCCAATCTAAATCAATCTAGATAAAAGCACACGTAATTTCACAAGTACAAATAATATGCAAAGAAAAATGTGATAATGGCACAAAGAATATTAAAACATCAACTGTTCGCTTCTAGACATTCACTAAAGTGATGAAATACACAAATGAGGAATGTACAACGTCAGTTAATCTATCATGTACATTACAATTGAAATGGTTTAACAGGTAAAGTATCTGGTATCTATTTGACATATCTTCACCTCAACAAACCTCAACAAAGATGAATTACAGGTCCGCTTTAAAACTATGTCAGCGTTCGCATGTATCACCGTAGTATGCATCAGTGTGAGTTGAAAAAAAGAAATTTATACAAACACGCTATCAGGAGCAATTATGTGCAAGATAGGTGATTTTCCTTCGAATCGACCCTTGCTGATTCTGTGTCATAATTTCTGAAGAACTCTTCGTTCCCTTTCTATATTATAAAAACAATTAAGAGGACACAAGCCATGTAGCGACACTTATTGTCGATGCGGTTGTACGAATTGTTCTGTCCAGCATCAGTCAGAATACAACAGAACCAGATCTGCAACTGGGCCTCCACTGTAGCACTTGTAATAGACGAATGGCTGTAGTGCTGTTGCTCATTGTTAAATCTGTTGGTTGCAGTAGTTGCACTGTAGCTGATTTTAAGGTTGATTGGAAATTGGAAAACTAGAACAGTGTTAGTGGATGATCCAAACTGTCTATATGGGATGTGAATAGCTAGGCGGGACTGTGTCACTCATTACGTGATGCCATAAGTTTTTAACACCAACACCTTGTGTAACTCAGTGCTTCAAGAAAAGTACTGAAAACATCTGGACAAAGAATGGTAAATTTAAATAATTAAAAATGTCTGTTAATAAAAAAATTTAAGGCATATTTAACGTAACATAGCCTTTTTCTGTGCATTTCAAACGTCATAATTATGTGGTACACATTGTTTCAGATATAGATCGAAAAGAATATTACAAAGAACTTCTATATATATGCGTCTATAATGCATGACGAGCTTAAAAACTTATAGCGATGAAATTTTTTATTTTACGCGTACTAGGAAGAAAAAAAGAAAATACGGTTATTACATGATGTGCAGTTATGTGCAGGAAAGGTGCAATTTAGGCTATATCATACCAATCAGTGGCGTTAATTTATTTTATAGCATTGTCATAGACATAGCGTAACGTTTTTAAAGAAACTCTTCCATCAGTGCCTTCAGCTTATCTGTCGAAGGGCCATTGTTTTTAATAGGGGCCATATTCACAAAGAACACACCTCTCCTGGGAACACTCTGTGTCGTCCCAAGTGTATAATGGAGATCCCTGTATTATGTTTACACAAAAATCTTGATAACCACCAGTGCAGCTGGGTTGTAAAGCATGCCAATTTGTATAAACGAATGGCAGAGAAGTGTTCGAGTTAGGCTTCCAGACAGGAGGAGAGCTGCAGCTTAAAGTTTTCCTTTGCCCGGAAGTCCATACGTAGAATCCACTTGCAAATGAATCGCTAATATAGCAGGCACCTAAAAATGTTATCACAAAAAACACTTACTGAATGGGTTTGATGAAGAGTAGGGGGTGTCTTAAATTTGATGTTTGAAAATGAATTTCGACCAGGTGTTTTTGTGTTCCTTCTTGAGAAACATTAACATTGCCAAATTATATGAAAATCGGAATATATTTAGAAGTTGCGCAAAGCCCCGGAAGAAGTTTCACTTAGAGACATCGCGATGCATTGTTATTTTAAAAGATCAGAATAATTTCAACTCGTATTAAACATAACATAAGGCAAAAGCAAAAGAAGACCCTTAAGTTATTTGTCACTTATTTATTCTCTTGAGTGCTTTCGGGAATTTGTTTAGCAAACCTTCCTGCAAACAAGTTGCTACTCTTCCTCATTTCGGACCAGGGTTTCATCGAAGGACTGCATGAGAGTCACTTCTTTCTCCGCCACATCGTTCGTCACTCTTGTGAAGGATATGATGTCTACTGCGTCACTGTATGATTGTTCTGACTCTAATTGTTGCGAGTCTCGATCAAGAAAAGCACAATCCAATCTGAGGTTCTGGAAAGGTTTGGTGGTAGAAGTAGCGAGGAAATCCGATAGTGCTTTGTAGGTGGATAATGCATTAGAAGGAAGCCTCTTTGGGCTTCGACGGATCCATGACTGTTGCCCATGCTCTAGACCATACGCAGTCCTGGAACGGAGTTTGCAGATGAACTTGGTCACATCTTTACCAGTATCCTCGTTCAGTTTCTGTCAAATCTGGCATGGTCTTGCCGTTCAAGTGGATAGTAAGGGGAACCATGGGATCGAAAGATTCACGAATATCAGCTGATAGGGCTGCACGGTTATCATTCCTTGCTTGGTGAATCGCAGCAGGACTGATGATCAGCCACTAACTGGTGTTGCATATAGATTGGATGCAGCGAATGTCAGAGGCATTTCTGCTGCTGTAGTGGTGCGATCTAGAGCTGTTGCAACATCACGAGAAACTACAGAGATCGTTCCCATTCGCCGCCTTGGTGACCCAGCAGACGTTGAAGGTTCTGGCTCTTTTTTAGAGCCATCTCATGGAACCTCTTCATGAAAAGACGTTTGCAATAGAGAAACCTCCGTCGCTGCAGCTGTTTTTACACGATATCGCGTATCCAGTTTAAAATCCTGTTTCTTACCTCTCGAGCGTTTCAAGGTCAAGCTCCTCGTTATTTTTGTGATCTTATCTGTCAACCTCTTTCGGCTGCCTCTGGCCGTCCTCTCCGTTCTTTAGACCGACATGACCTCTTGGTCCCTCTTGGTCCCTCTATGGCTCAACATCTGTTGACCCGTCCCTCTGGAATGATCTTCCTTCCATGACTCGTTCTCAGATACTAACTGGGGGCATTGCTGCTACTCCTCGCTGTCTTAAGATTTTTCTTTTCTCACGGAGTTCCTCGCACTGGGAACGCCTCTGATTAGGTTGTACTGCGAGAGGCGCTTTAGAAATTCGTAAATACAATACAATATCGTTCCACACTCTTTGTAACTGTTGCTGATCTTGCCACCGTTCTCTTATTGATTTGCAAGTGTGCTATTATTGCCTGAAATAGAACCACGTCCCCCTTTCTTGCGCTGTACTCCAAAACTGCCGATCCTTTTAGTCTTGCTTATAATAGTAATGGCAACTTTATGCGTAGGCTAATTTTAGAAATCCTGCAGGGAATTCTTGACGCGTCGCGCTTTCCCTCTTCGGTTTCAGACTTCCTCGAAGTGCATTTGTAGAGTTTTGCCATTCCTTGCGAAGAGGTCGTAGCTGATCCCAAACATTATTCTTAGCCCTCGTTGGAATCCGTGCTCTTTCCCAATCTGGAAGTACCACAGCGACCGTTTCTTTCACGCTGTCATCTAGATTCTGATTCCTTTGTGCATAAAAATTGAACATTACCATGAGAACCTCTCCTCGTGTAATGTAGGTAGCTTCGCATAACAAAAGTAATGCCAACCAAGTTTCATTTTTTTTTCCTAGTAATTTTGCCATCTCACATGCGAAATGACACGCTAATTTAGCAAAATAATCAATCACTATAAGAAGATCGAAAACGCGAAGACATCGTGACATCAAAATTTTGGCCAATACGTGAAGATCACCGGGTCCTAATTTCGGACGCCTTGCGTAAGTCCTAAATGTTCAGTTATTAACATATAATTTCGGATATGGAGTTTATACGTTAATTGACATGATAATTCGATCTGGCGTTAAAACAGTTAAGTTGAAAATATCATGTATTTCTTAAAACACCCTAATGAAGAGGTAATATATTTTAATGACTTCTGCAAAGCTAGTTTATTTCCAACGCAGTGATTTGATCGAGGACCATGACATTAGGGCAACCAGTTATTTTTAAGGGACAACACTTAATAAGTTTATCGAAGTTTTTAAATTCCGAATCCTAAAGAAAGTGACTTGACGTCTGGCAATTAGTCAACAATTGGCTAAGACGCAAGTTTTGAGCAACAAACCCAACATTTTTTAAATAAATAACTTTTCAACCATTACCCAACTTATTCATGTGGTAGGACGATTATAATTATAAAATAGCGCGGAGTGCCTTTTAGAAGGCGATATGTGAAAGACTTGATGCATATGTTCATGCATAATGACAACACAAGAAACTCCGGCCTATATCACCAACCATTTGCCCATACTAACACTCGTTTATTCTCTGGGGCAGCCGTTTGGAATCAGATACCCAAAACATCCGACAATTGCCTAGTCTGTGGACTAGGGTGGTCCACAGACACATGGTAAAAAATAAAGTTCAAGCTAGAAACCAGGCCACCCTCTCAGTTTTTTACACCTATCAATAGTATTATTGAGACAAAATTTCAGCTTCCTATTCCAACTGGAAGACGATGCTCACGGACTATGTTACTTAGTCATATTCCGATAAATAGACATTAATTGTAGAAATGAGTGTGTTGAGCATACAAATGCATTTTATTTCAAGACAGATCAAATATTACTGTAATTTGACAACATATGTAATACAAGAACAGTTAGGCAGATGGAACTGTAAAATTTCAGAAGGTTTAATGAATTTGAAATATCCAAAAATGTCAAAAACATCGTCCAGTCCATGAATATCGAATGTCGATTGTTCTTGTTTTATCATTTCAACACCCGTTACAGTATTTGACTCTAGAAACTGCAAGGCTTTGCAAGCACTGCGTCAACAGCAGACTTCTTTCTTGTGTGAGTGAGAACAGCTTTCATATTTGCCTCGACCACTTGAAGAAGAAATAACTTTTCTTCTTCATCATTGGTGATGAGTCAGTAGAATTCCTTGAACAACTTCGCACCCTCTGTGGTTGAAGTGTAACACAAAAGCTACTCATCTTCAGGTGTGACAGTACTGTCAGTGCTCAGTGGGTTGTAAAATCACACAAAACCCCTCTTTCAGTACCTTAGCATCACTTCTCACCTTCTTTCACCAGGCTTTGCAGTCATTCTGTAGACAATCTTCACTTTATCTCTTACAGGAAGTTGGTCTTGCAGTCATTCTCTGGACAATCTTCACTTTATCTCTTACAGGAAGTTGGTCTGAGAACAGTGCCAGACCTACAGCCTCGTCTGAAAGGTACCACAAGTGGTTTTTTAGGAAAGTCCTGACAGCAACGCTAACGTCACAGTCAATAGACTCATATTGTCCTAGACCAATCCAAAGTGATAGAACTTGTTCTTGAGCTTCAGCAGCAACTGGGGCCTTTGTCCATGCCTTTGCGTAAAACAGGGCACCAAACTTCAAAAATCAATGAATCTGATCGCGAAAAAGTTAGATTTTGATTGCATACAATAACTTGGCCATCCAATGTGCATGGTGAATTGGCCCAGGGCTCTCCAGTGAATGATTGAAGACTGACTTCCAAGGACAACCACTGTCAGCTCAATGAGCTCTTGGTAGTTGTCTCTGATCTCTGAATTTCTTTCAGCAAACCCCTTGAGAAAATTTTCGCTGTTTCATGGGGGGCTGCAGTGTCGGATATGACTTCCAGTCCTCGGAAGTTGACACGTGTCACACCTTCCCAGCAGCTTTAAATCTCTTGAAGATTGGGATTTATGGAGAACAGGTGGACTGCAGCACAAGGTGAATACTTTGGCTAAAATCAATTCAATTACATAATGACGGCAGGCCAACCACAAGAGCTCTCAGCTTATTTGTCTTCCAGTAGAACACACAATCCGTTGAAATGCCCAGTGTTGACA
This sequence comes from Allolobophora icterica, assembly GCA_963556255.1. Taxonomy (NCBI): domain Eukaryota; kingdom Metazoa; phylum Annelida; class Clitellata; order Crassiclitellata; family Lumbricidae; genus Allolobophora; species Allolobophora icterica. Next base: position 22,188,503 of record OY744604.1, read on the forward strand.
TACATTGTATCAAAGCTCAAGGCTTGAACCTTGTCAACTGTGAGTTTTCACAACTTCAGAAGAATATGAACGACCATGAATTCATTGCATCCTGTCCCAAATGCTAATTTGGGCACAAAGAGGAGCTTATTCACACCACCACCTGAAAGCAGCACTGGGAGGCGGTCGACATTTCCTGCTCCAAAGATCTTAGGCAGGGTTTACTCAACCCAGTGTAGTACCAGTGGCTAATCTGGTACAAATTCATATCTTACAGCTTCAGCATGCTCTATCCTGGCTTTCTTACGCACTATGTTACGCGAAAGTGGCAGGTAAGAAGGACCACAGCCAAGCGCTGCAGCAATTGTAATGTAAAAATTCACTTATGAAAACATGTCAGCCCAAAACACAGGAAGTAGGCACTATGACCTTCAACAAGAACTGTACACTTTTTTGTTTCAAGTACCAGTAAGTAAGTAAGTCTGATAACACAACAGAAACTATTTCAAGCTCATCTCCATGATAAATGTTGACCAAGTTATAAGGCATCGAGATTTACAGCAAATACTACTATATGGTAATATTTATTTGTCATTGAGCACAATCTTCCAGTTGGAATAAGAAGCTGAAATTTTGCCTCAATAATACTATTGACAGGTGTAAAAAACTGAGAGGGTGGCCTGGTCTCTAGCTCACACTTTATTTTTGTGGACCACCCTACTGTGGACTTTTAAAAGTAAAATGCACTCGCTTCTGCTTGAGCAACGTATATAGCTTTATCTTCTTCAGGGATAGCAAAGGGATTATTATGACCACAGTGGGTTATTGAGTGCTTGGTTCATAGTCCCGAGTGTATATTGCCGAGTCCTTAGTTAAGATAAAAAGTATAGTTTCTTTTTACGACCTACCAGATATATGATAAAAGAATTATCTTTTATACGTTTTGTAATTCTACCTAGGTGACACTGTTTAAGCGGGGTCCATGGCCCTTTCTGTGTCACCTGTGCACCAAAACTAAACAAATTGATTTGCCTGTTTTTGTTTGATTTGTTTACCTGTTCAGTTTGGATACCAAATTAAAGATTGATTGATTGATTGATTGATTATTATATGATAGGATTTCGAAGGTAGGATTCTTCAATGCAGAATTTGTAGTTACAATTGAACATTAATTTTTAATGAGCCAAATAAATTTTGTACTAGGGTGTTTTCGGAAATTGCCTTTTGTGATGTATGAAATGCAAGTTTATGAAAGCAAGTAAAAATCTTGTGAAATACTTAAAGCCCAATCTATATCATAGTCTTCCTTAGCATTCAAAAGAGAGTAGTTTTCTTATACATCAGAGTAAAAATTTCACACACACACATCATAAATTACTCTTAGACCTATACTAATCTACGTAAGTGGACTTACTGTTCATTTTCGCGTTCATGTAGTTGTCGATAGCTGTTTGTTCAGTTGCGCTGTTGATTATAACTGAATAAGCTCCACTGTACAGCTGTTGACATCTTGCACTAGCTGTGCTCCAGTCGAAAATCTCATTGATCGGCCGATAACATCCGCTTGCACCATCAACAAAATCGAACCCTACTGGACATACTGAAATAAAAACAAGCATACCCCTATATTAAAAACTGTCAATCGCTGATTCAAAGCTAAACAAAAGAAATATCGGTTCAGAGTCAGGATCCATTATGTCAACCTTTAGGTCCTCCTAATGTCAAAAATAGTTGGGTTTTTACTGGTAACTGAGCTGCTAATAACTATATACTTTGGATCTTTGAAGGGTCACGAACAATCAACAATGGTAAGTCTTATGGCTGTATGAAACTTTGATGGTGTTGTTTAACTTTATTGACCATGTAACTATCTGTTAACTCGAGATATTAACTCTTGTAACTGAGCGACGTTTAGGTACAACATATTTCGGATTATCTTTATTTCTTTCTCTTCTCGCTCTTTCGGTGTATGGATGTAGAACAGTTTCACTCGATTGTTTTAAGCGTTAGCCAAGTGGAGCGGAGAGTACGGATTCAAGCCTCAACTGAAACGGTAACAGTGTAGGGACCTTAAACAAGTCCTTCACTCACAATTGCTCTGCGCCATCACCAACGATTGATCCTTTGTCATAATGGCGTTTTAATACATGCGTAATAAAAATAATAATAACTGTAACCTAAACTGCCCCTTATTTTGAGTGTTCTGGCCCAGGGACGATTACTGATCATCTTTCCGTTTACTTTTCATTCAGTACGTAAAGCTCCATTAGTATTCATATAGGTAATCCTATCATATAGTCAATTCAGAAAAGGCTAAATTAATATTTAGGACTTGCACAACACCATCAAAGTTTTACCCTTTATCAAGTACGAACACTCGAACAGTAAGCATAGTAGTTGTAATCAACCAGGAATGTTTAAACCAAGAATCAATTCAACTACTTGTAGTAGGTTCAGATTACAACACAGTGATATCAGTGTATGCCTGTTACAATGATTACACTGATTAGTGTTTAAATCAATGTCGATGTGTCCTTGATCGCTTGACGGTACTCTCATTTGTCGGTGCCGAGAACGAGTTGCGATGATCTTCCACAACTTGTAGTAAAATTTGTTTTGGTCTTCATTCCTCGTAATAGAGGCATTGAAGTGCTGAATGAGGTGGACACCACGTTAAGCCAGGTCATTGACAACCCTTATGAATCAGTAGATTGTCTTGTCCGTTATGTCTGCTGCCATCAGCCTCTTCTCTTCCACTGCCACATCATTGTCAAAGAAGCTCAAGCCTACCAACAGCTCGGATAAATACCACAGATGGCGTACAAAGGCTGTCAATGCGGCATCATCAATGGCCTTCTTTGGATACAAAGAGGGAGATAACAGCAGAGCTAGATCATTCCTAAGAGCAGTGGCTGCTGATGCATGTCACAAACAGACTAATGTTCTTCAGGTGTTCCCACGGTGGGGCCATCGCGTGGATCATCTTATCGCGAACGTGTAGTATGGGGTACTCGTCTCGAAATAGTCACATCTTCAAGCAGTAAATCGCTCTCAACATCCAAGTACTCCTGGATAACGAAAATGGATAACGAAAATGGATTCCGCGTGAAGGATTGGCTCCTGAGAAGATGATGGTTAGTTCGAGTAGTTCAAGGTAATCGTCTCTTGGTTAACACTCTGTCAGTAGCGCAGTTGAAAAAAAACATTGTAACATCCTCCATCCATGAAGCGATTATTATTACCCCGTTCTTATCGTCTGTAGCCGTTGTGAAGGCAGTTTTATTAATTCGAGGCCAGTAATCGCGAAAATGATTGAAATGTTCCATGTTTGGAGATTTTAAAAAGCATTGATGCTGAAAACTTTTTTCATTTAAATATGTAGTTCTATATGTTGTATGTACGGTGTTTTTTTTGTTACAACTTGACCAATGAACAGCACACCATGTTCAAGTGGTGAATATAAAGCACATGTTAACAAGCTGATGCAACAGGAAGGAAAAGCACTAGTCACAACTTGTACTAAAAGGAGATTGAAGTTCAGAAGACAAACATATCAATATCTTTTTGTATGGAAACTTTGCACCTGTTTAATGTATAATTGTACATTCTATATGTAATAATTACATGTAGTGCATTGAATGTTTAAATTAGACCTAAAAACGTAGAATTGTGTATTCTTGCTTGGAAAGATTTGTGGTCATCTGTCTCAGGAACTCACGGGTCAAATACCACTAAAATGCTCATAAACATATCATAATAAACAATCAATGAAAACATCCACATTGTAGAATTTATAGAGAGATGTGCTAAAGTAAAATCATCCAGTCTTTCTGTTAAAAATTAATCATGAGTCCAAAAATTGCGAATCAAATATACTTATGCTTGAAACGACGACAATTATTTGTAAAATTCGAACCTTCAAACATATTGTGCAAGTCCTAAATACTGTTCAATCCTGATAATCTTTTGGCTAGACCAAGTGGCACCAAATGGCGGGTTGGCGAAAGAAAACCGTTTACGTTGAAAATTTTCCATTACCACCACCCTACTGTTCAGTAATATTTAAATATGTAATCAAATCAAGACATAAATAGTGTCAGTTCACACACATGTAAGTAACAACAACAATAAAAAGGTCACTAATACTCTAGGGCCTGTCTTACCCACCTAAACCAGCACATAATTAATCTGAAAGCTATATTATTTAGTGATGCCTAGTTACCCTCCCTCGTTGTAGATGCATCTTTCTTCTTCAAGTAAAATTCAATATCGTTCTTCTTGTTTGAGCTATTGCGAAGTATAGACGTCGTCCATGTTGCTCACGATATATCTAGAGTCTGTGTATTCGTAGATCTCTGCCATTTCATGTAGAATTTCACCACAAAGTTCTCCAAAGCAATTGCAGCTCGAACAGCGTCTGTTCTCCTTATCGAATCAAAGTGGATTCCGCAAAGTTCAGGTGGAATATATTAAACACTGAACTGCTATCAACTTCCAACGTTCTCGCAAGTTCTATGCCGTCTTCGTGTTTATGATCGGCTCAGCGATTCTCATCGTTCGACGATAGTTTCACTTATACGCTATCAAAACTACTCAACAACCATCCCAATAGTTCCTACTATCCGACACAACAAACAACGCTGATCTTCTCAGCGTTTTCTCGCTAAGTATCACCCAGATCAGGAGTTGACTGTCGCTGACATTCTATCGTCATCTTGCACACCAAGACACGGCATTACAACTCTTCCTTGACGCTCCACAAGTTCTCACTTCACAACTCGAAACCGTTGGATTTAACCCGTCCAATCAACGCTTGACAACTAGAATATAATATCCTCAAACCACGGTAATATCCTCGAATCGTAGCTATATTTTATATCCTATCAAGCTGGTCAAATGTGCAGGCTAATTTCATTGTTAATTAAAATTAGCAAATCATATGTACTGGCTAATTACATTGTTAATTAAAATTAGGAAATCATATGTGCTGGCTAATTACATTGTTAATTAAAATCAGTAAACTCATCTAATTAAATGCCTATTACGCCTATCCTACATCCTTAACAATAACTACAGAAGTGCATCTTGCATGAGTAAAAGGAACATCTTTACAATAACTATGGCAGTTTCCAGATTTAAAAGGAAATGAAAGAACGACTTGAATTCTCCTGAAATATGAACCAAACTCCATAATAATTATTACTTACAAACATTGACAGTTGACGATATCCAATCGTAGATTTTGTCCTTTGTTCTGCTGCTGGCGAGACTTCCTTCAGTTACCGGAGATGATCGAATGGTGACTTCAACGGTGCATGTGAACGGCTGTAAAACTGGAGGACCACCCGCTTGGACATAGACCGAAATCGAGTTTTCAGCTGTCACTCCAGGAATGCCAATTGGACTTCCACTTAAATTCCGACAATTCATCGATAGTTCAAGGTGTTTGCTGATGTTTGATTCACAGTTCACTTTCAGCCAATCGTAGGCCACCACTGATCCATTGGTGACAATGGCTGTACATTCGGGTTTCGATTCTGTGAAGACATTAAGTTAACCGCAAATGATTCTGATCTCTTGAGACATTACATACATATTGAATTGCAATTATATTATGTATGAAGATATTTATCGGCTTCTCTAAACACATAAACGCAATATTGTAATTTTGGTTGTAGGAGTAATTGCAAATGTATAAGCTGTCATTTCAAGAGAGACTCATCAGAGACGCTTACGACCAAACCCAATCAAGCGAACATATTCGTCTTGAAGTGCATGCGGAAAGGAGGAAAAGAGAGGCCGAGGAGTTCAATCACAGATTTTTGACCAACTTATTTCAGGATGATGGAAAGAGTAATATTTGAAGCAATGTTTTAAGGATATAAATTGCATACTTGAATATGTGGACAGCTGGACAGCTTTTAACAAACTGAGAGGCAGACGAATTTTTATTTGAACGGTACGGCTAAAGTGGAGACGAAGCTGGCTTCAATTGTGAATCTCGGACAGTTTTTACTTGAGTAATATATATATATATATATATATATATATATATATATATATATATATATATATATATATATATATATATATATATATATATTTATACGTATGTAAGAAGAACAATGTTTCCAGGAAGTACTCCCACTGGAATGAACAAGAGCTAAGAACAAACAGGGTTAAGATCTTTCAAAGGTGTTATCCAGTATACATAGGAGTCTAGGAGCCTACCGAGGAATGATGATATTAAAAATCGAATGGAGGTGTGTGAATAAGCGCTGAAGATGTGCTGTAATTAGTGCGTTAAACAGGAAAATAAACATGACGATAATATTTTTAGAAGTCTTAGCCTTACATGTCTATGTATCAATAATATCGGGTTCCACGTAGTTTTGACAGCTAAATAATTCGTATTCTATATAAAACCACACCCACAGAGACAACTGTGCATGGTTTAATAGATGTGAGATGGTCTCACGAGACACTTACGAAGAACTACAACTTCAGAGGTAGCAAAGAATTCAGGTGATTCTTCAACTTTGCATGCGTATGTTCCACTCTGGTTGATTTTAACATTGTTGATAAGTAGGTTACAGCCTCCATCCGATTTGTTTACGCCGAACTGATCAGCGAATGGTTCCAACACTACACAGTCCTTCACAATAGCCGCCGAAGTTGAATCGTTGACTGGAGTAAAAGTCCAAAGACCAATTGATGATGAGCTTCTGCACTCGAGGACAACCTTGTCTCCAGCCAGAGCCACGTTGTTACTCGGGAAAATCCGCTACAAAATTCGTTCTTATTATAACTGGCAAGAGTAGGCCTAATTGTACATATAATCCTAAGAACACGAAATTGCTTATTTTGGACTCTCTAAAATACATTGTTGAAATTCAGCATAAAAATTGAAATTGAGCCCACGATTCGTAGTTTAATGTTTCATCCAAATTGTTTTTAATTAGGGTCTTTACTCCATAAATTTGGCAGAGGACTGAAAAGATAATATTACTTTTGCATTTGGCGTATCAATATAGGCTCATTGAGAAAAATTTATATATTATATATATACATATGTGTGTATAAATATACAGTGATTTTTTTCTAGAAAAAAGGTTCCGGAACGGAACAATAGGTACCGGAACGGAACAATTATGGCGGGCTAAACTTCCGAGAAAAACTGGATTAGGGGTTGGGAGGGGTCTCAATAAACACTGAAAACAGTTCAACACACTGAAATTAAATTAAAATAACTAAATAATTGCTTTTATTATTAAAATAAATAAATTTATTTTTTAGCAGCTGAAAAAAGGTGCCGGAACGCCGTTCCGGCGCGTTACGGCTGAAAAAAGGACTGTATATAATATATATATATCGTGTGCTAAGAGTGCAAAAGCGGTAATTTTCAAATTTTTTCAATTTTCAAATTTTTTACTGTTTATTCTATTGCATGCAATGTGAGGTTTGAACTGTCCAAAGGTCCTATTGTTCAGAGTGTAAATAAAACGTAGCAACTGTTTTAATATTTGGGTTATCTCCAATGACCTAGTGTTGAAATGTGCAAAAGTTCTATTGGCGATAGAACTATTGCACTGTTTGTGTTTACCAAAAAAATAGTTTCTATGGTTAGTTTAGTAGGCCTATAGACACGGCGTCGTGCTGAAGACTAATCCAATAGTATTTAAATTGAAAATTGTAAGTTTCTAGCAATCATGTTTGTAACACTTCGCATTTTAGTTAAAATTAAGGGCCTAGTATTCTTAAAATATTATCGCTGTTGATCATCAAATCAAATCAAATCCGTTTTTATTACAACACACAAACTGCAGATTAACAGTGACAGAAAACAAACAGTTATCAGTTGAGTGTTATAAAAGGATGTCCCTAAGGGACAAGTCCCGCTAAAATGGGATACCCTGAGAGTTCACAGGCTGAGACGGAACAGTATGGATACATATCTGGTTGAAAATTTATAAATCTTAACTAATAGTGAGCCAAAATTTAAACACAAAATAAGCAAGCATTGGCTAATCAGCCAACAATTCACCTGCCATTGAAAGTAGACATATTCATATCCAATGTATAGCTATTTTACTATCTTAAAACGTTAAGTGATTAATCATTTAATGAGTGGTAGTAATAATTAACAAATTATAAAACAGATAACATCAATAAACCCTAGTATATTATATGTCGGCAATTAATGAGGTGATGCTGCTTATAATGTAGGACCTTAGCAGTGTTTTAAATCGGCTGATAGGTCGAATTGAGGTTAGTACAACAGGTAGGGAGTTCCATATTCTGGGGCCCCGGCATTTGATGGACAACCTTTTAACATTGATACGGGCAAACTCAGGGCGGTAATTCAGAGCGGTGCGCGTCTGGTGGTGATGGATGGTTACGCCCCTCCCGAAGTAAGAAACAAAAGAGAAAGGCAGCAATTTATTATGATAACGGTACATCATGGTGATGTTATAAACTAAAAAACATTCAATTTAATATTTTGTGTGCGATAATAGGAGTAATGAAGAGTGATTCCTGATAGGGAACCCTATTCCATTTACAGATCTGCAACGTAGGGCACTGGGATTACAAGAATTGTTGAAAACAAGGTAAGAATAGATCAACTAATGACTAGAATTAAGCGTAGGGGTTTCATTAGCCTAGACTGCTGTAGAGGTGGCTGACGGGGCAGACGACCGACTATTTGCAGCAATAAGAACAAATGGAATGCATGTCCTTCATAGACTCTTCCTCCCACGCCGCCCCATTTCCGGTATGAGCTAAGACCAAGACCGTATGGTTTCCTCCTCCTCATTAAAGATGATCGTAATTTCATATGTCGAGTATTATTTAAAACATCTACTAAGCAATGTACCTATAATTCCTATTCTAGCCTTGCCTCAAATTATAACATATTGCCTACAGTCATAATTTCCTAACTACTAATGTGCTATTTTTTATGATAAATAATTGTACTCTGTTACAAGTTGCGATTTTGTCAACTTGCTTTTGATAATAAGCGAAACTGATTGATTGATCTTGATATACTACATACAAGTAAGCTTTTTGCTAAACGTTGCGTTTTGTTCGTTTTACAAAAATATGCTAATATTCAACTTTCTTATTTTTTAGAGAAGTTTATAATTACAGTGGATGGCCTAAAGAAAATTAGTGGAATGAGTAGAGCCTTCCAAATTTTACAGTTGTCATCAAGAAAATTGCTGGGCAATCTACGTCAGTAGTTCCAGACAAAAGAAAGAACTGCGAATTGCCAACTTAAAAGTTAAGAACAAACACAAAAGTTCGTCGTTGGCTTGAATTTGACAGTGTGGTTGAAAAATCTCATGTGTCAATCGAAAATACCGAAGTTCAAACTAAACTTGATGTCGATTAATCCCATGTGTCGAGAGAAATCATTAAAGTTCAAACTAAACTTGATGTCGGTAAATCCCATCTGTTAAGAAGTACAATCCAAATTTCATGAAATTCATATCAATGAATCAAATATGGTCAGAGAATAATTATATGAATTAAGATTTTGCAAAATACTTAACCCTTCTGTATGCTGCTAAAAATATTATGAACGATAATTTTGACCCCTGGGTTTTGAACTTCGAGTGCGTTACCAATAATAATTACCAATGGTAAATATTTCAGTTTATTTAATATAAATTACCTATTAAAATAATTGCCCAAATGTGGCAAACCGTGGCGCCACCTGGTGGCCACTCGCCCTGTTAAAGGGGAGATAGTTGGCGGGAAACTGGAAGTTGGCGAGGACGGGGAGTTTGAACCAAAATCAAAGCATTTTCCGCTTCTCAGCCACAAGGAGGTTGGCCGGTAACCTACTCGTGGTTTCCGGAAAAGTCGAGCACTCCGCCGTACTCCCGTGTTCACTTCACTTTCTCCAGGATATCTCTCTCTGACCGTCACCACGGATGGGAAGTGGAAGAGATCCTTGCGTGTTCCCTGTCATCCTCCACTACAACAGAATTTGTGGCGAAAAATCTCCCGTCCAATCGTTCGAAATCCCGCGCCCAGTGACTTACATCGCTTTCCAAGTGTTGCTGGCGCTCTATCAATCCTCTCAGAAGACTGCATAATTCTGATACTTCTTCAACAAGTTGGGTATTAGAATAATCAGTCATGGTCTCCATTTTCATTAATTTAATGTAAAAATAACAGAAATGCCAAGCAAATGGCAAATCATTCACCAATGACCTCAGGCCTAGAAGTCGGCAGTCATAAATCGCAAAACAGGGCAATAGTCGAAGTTCTCACAAAGAAATTACATTGTCCGCTCCTTATTTCGTTACATTACGGACATCATTATAATTAAAACTCAGCGAACAGTAGGGCCATATTTTATACGAATCCACACATATGTCGCAAACTTACATACACTGATCAAAAACAGAAACAGAAAAAGAACAAATGTCGATACTCAACCTTCCGATACACCAAACTTACCATATTTAGTCAGAGGTCAGCTTTTCTCCTTTAATAACACAAGTTCAATTTCAATTATTCGTCTTTACAATTAAGAATAAAATCTCATTAAAGCTTCACAAAAACTGCTCTACTCCGGATCAGTCACACATCTGGCGAGCTAATGTTGTGCATCCAGCCTTTTATAACTAAACTTTCGCGCTATTGCCCGCGAAATATTCGCGGTCAAGTCCCGAATCAGTTCGCGTTCTGCACCAACAGTGGCGCGCTTAACAATTTACCGCGTTAAACAGTAATTGGCCAACGCTTGGCGTGCTGCGGATGAACTCTATGCTTGTCTGGCACAGCTAACCAAGTCTGTCGCTGCCTTCCTGCCTGCCTCCCTCCCGGCATCACTCACTCAAATTGGCATTAAATATGACACGACATGACGGGAGGACAAACAGAAGTACAGCACAATTAAATACACGTCTCTGGTCGCAAAAGGTGACCTCCAAGGGAAGGGAGATCCCGCTAGGTTGGGACACCTACTTGGTAAGTTACGCTGTCCGAGAGACTGTCAAAACAAGAGTTGCCTGCTTCAAGGCTACACGTAACATCACGAATTCATATAACATAGTTATTAGTTAAGCACTGGAGATAGGCATGTTATTCATCACGATACAAGGCTTATTAAACTGCTTAACTAATCTTAACTAACCCACTCACTATGAATAGGCAAGTGGGCAAGGTGGGGCCCACAAGCGGACATGTGCCCCGGACCCATAGGTTAACCGTCCTAGCCCTACTTTCTCTTTCTCTTTGTGCCGTCGGCTCTAGGAGCCCTAGCGATCGTCATGCCACACAGTCTCCGTTGCCGTCTTGCTACTTCTCCCAGTAGCCCTTGAGTCGCGCTTTGGCCTGGGAGTCCCACCTCAGCGCTCCGGCCTGGGAGTCCCTCCATCCGCGACCATCGGCGTGGTTTGGTGTGTGGCATGACGATTTTCTTGGCATGATTAACAGGGGTGGTTTGCCATTGCCTTCCCCTGGTTTTGCCTGCCGTGCCCGTTCGTTCCCCCTCCTAGGAAGAGTACTTCCTAGGAAGGGTACTAACGGTCCGCACCACGAGAAGGTGGGCACGGAGGACTTTGGTTCACCAGCCCAGGTCGGATCCGAGTCTACGCTCATCAGAGTCGTCGGTCAGGTCGCCTCCCTGCTTTACTCTGTACCAGAGTGACTGGTGAACCTTTGCGGACCTAGCCCTACAGAGAGATGTAATTCAATCATCTTTCAATAAAAATTCTTTCAGTCGAGATTTGAATAATTGGATGTTGGCAGAAAGGCGCACAACAAGAAAGTCCACAAGAGAGACGACTACGTTTAAATCGTGAGCAACTGCAAAGGTGGATGGCCCGACAAAGCCAAGAGACTCTCGATCGTCTGAAGTCGCAAAGACGTGAGACTGATGCGCATTGTCACCGGCAACGACGAGCGCAGTCCAGACGGACATTGCATGCGGAAGCTCGCCGTCACAGACAAGCAAAAGATTCGTTAGAGACATCCAATCATTTGACCAGCAAATATTATATATATATATATATATATATTGTGAACTGTGTTGCTTTACTTGGTCAACATAAACCACTGTGTCAGTGTAGGCTTATAGATATTACAGTTACAGACGAGGTCTTTTCATCCGTCCGCTCCCTCCACTGTGGAGTCCATCAGGGCTCCGTGCTTGGACCGCTGCTATTTCTACTCTATACCAGGGGTTCTCAACGGTGGTACGCGTACACCTAGGGGTGCGCCAGGTGTCGCTAAGGGGTACGCGAAAAAATTTCATTGTAATAATAATTCATTAATTGAGATTGTGTTATTTACCATATTCGTGTAGCTTTTGCAGCCGTCTGTCTTCTCCAGTGACATTGGATTGTTGTAGAAGAGTTGACATGTAGAGTTGGTCTTGAAGAAGTTGTACTGAATACACTCTTTCTGAGCAACGCAAGTGAAAGCGCACTCAGAACTGCTGGCAACAAACTGTTCCTTCGAGGGAACACCATTGACGCAAACCTGATCACCTTTTGAGTTGAGGTTGAGTGAGAAAAGTTCTGACGACATCAAAGTAGCTTCGCAGAATATGGCGCAGCTCATCAAACTTACAACACATGCGACCACCTTTGCTGCGGCCATTTCGTCGAATACCAACCAACACTGCGACGTTCAATCCCTACTAAGTCGGCGTCTATACAGACGGAATAAAGGGAAACGGTGTAAAACGATTGTGCTGATTAGTTATACTGGGCTTCCGACATGCTGAAAAACAGGTTTGACCGATACTGAATTTGCAAAGAATGGCAGCCAGAATTTGTATCCAGACTCGCTTCGATGCTAGACAATTGGTTCTTTATCTCGCTGAAAATAACGCTCGCAACTGTCTGGGCACGAACGTCATACGTTAGAAGAGGAACAGTGATATTCGTTGCATTGTAAGGCGTTCACAACATGCAATTAGAATGCGTGTGGATTTGTTTAGCTTTTGTTTCTAAACAACATTGGATTGGATTGGATTTGTTTAGCTTTTGTGTCAAGCTGAAACTACGAAGAGCATCATGTAATTACATGCCTATTGAAAACATAGACTAGCTTCTAATTTTCCAAAGTTTAGTTCGGTGTAGTTCTTACCAGTTAGAGTTTTGCATCATTTACCTGGAGCATATTATGATACACACTATTTTATTAAGCGGCACTACTAATGACCAATAATCAATCGATGGTACTGAGTAATTGCGAGTGAAGGACTTGCTCAAGGCTCCAACACAATAACCGCCTTATGCTGTCTTGAACCGTAATCTGCGAGTTACAAGGAGAGCGCTCTAACCAATTGGCTAACGTGTCCAACATGTCGCTTGCTTTACAAATGTAAAAATATTTCGTTCCGTATTATGACATAGCTTACGTGTTGGTCGCGGTCCTCATAAAGTATTTTGTAATTACGCACCATATGATGGACCTTGTCTTCTAATATTTTTGATAAAGGTCGAACAACGTGCCAGTGTGTGTTTCCTACTCGCTGCAGTCGGTATCGATCGATCCGTCAAAGTGAGCGATGATTTACCAAAGGAATTCTATTGAATGAAAATGTGCCTATCGACCAAACAGCGTAAACATCATCAAAACATATATTATGGGCTCTATGCGGATCCCGTACAGGAATGTGTATCATGTAATTATGGGCTTCATGTAGGCATGCTGGAAGGGGAAAAGGCTGGGTTGATCTATTTGTAAAGTTGTTTGTGGCGACTCTACAACTTCTGTTTATTGACGACGACGCATGAGCCATGTTGTATGGGGAGACAGTCGACCATTATCAGCCTAGTTATCACTATGACAACCAAGTTGATGAAGATCACTATCATTAAAACCACTACCATCATCGTCATCTTCATCCCCACCACCCCCATCATTATCATCCTCATCATTAGTAGCGACGTAATCGTAATCGTAAACTCCGAATTACTAGAGCGCTACAGCGCTACTCTAAAGATAAGCTCAGGGCACCAACTTATTCACGAGCGCTGCATCGCAGCAGAGGAGTCATCCAGATATCGATGTCCGGTGGAGATCAGCTTCCGGTTGCCAGAGAGACAAGAGAGTGGCAGAGCATCGTTATCATCGTTATCATCGTTATCATCGTTATCATCATCATCATCATCATCATCATCATCATCATCATCATCATCATCATCATCATCATCATCATCATCATCATCATCATTATCACTGGCATCATCATCAGCATCATGTGAATTTCGAAGATATAATTGATTGAGTTTAATTTATTTATTCTAATTTATTGAGTTGATTGATACGCATCGCTTGCTGATGTCATGTCTGCGCTTGAGTCAAGAAATCCTTCACGAACTCTTAGCCTCTGAAGACCGGAAATGTTGACGGAGGCATGGGCGTCCGGAGGGGGGGCGCAAGGGGACGAATTTGCGCCCCCCTTGATTTTGTAAATATTTAAAAAATTAAAATCTTTTGATTATTATTATAATTATTACAACAGTCCCAACACGATTTACATTGCGAAGAAACACTTAATTATTCGGGTAAAGTCCTTGATCATCATCTAATTTTTTTCTATTCACATTTTTATATGCAAAAGCGTAATTTTGCCTTCCCCGAGATGTTTCTGCCCCTCCTAAAAAATGTGCGCCCCCTAAAAAATTCCTGCGGACGCCCATGGACGGAGGGGTATAAAGAATGAGATAATCTCAAACCCTATATCTAAACTTTATCCCAGTCACAGCCATCTGCGCTTACCTCGTCAGTTTGTCTGCTTGTCAGTGTCCGTCCGTATATCTGTAAGAGTTTTATGCAATATTTTAACATATATTTAGTCAATAGGTGGCGCTATGAAAGAATTGACTTCATAAATCTTCGTATATGCTGAGTGGTTGTTTTTATTAAAACTGAGTTCTCGGATTTAATTAATAAATTTCAGCAATACTGTTATCGTGGCCTGTATCCATGTAGCTAATACAAGTAGCCTATTCCAACTAATAATTCTGGTAAAATTTCAATTTCTTTATTTGCAAATGTACAGTATGAGAATTGTAGGAAAAAGACTGGGGGGTTAGACTTTGATTAACATGGAGTTGGGGTGTGCAATGAAGACTTTACTATGGGGTCCTAAGAAAGACTGGGGGGGGGGCTAAACCCCCAACCTCCCGACAATTCTCACCCTGCAAATGTATCTATTTTTGTACTGTTTTACCTATCTCCAAATCTACTTACTCGACGTGATTTATCGTGTGTTATCATTTGCCTTAGACTCTAGCTTGGATATCCCGAACAGAACCTTTATTATGCAGGTAGACCTATTCCTGCTCATGTATCCGGTACATTACGAAGGTTGACATGTAGACTTTGTATCGAAGTAATTGAATCGGACACTCTTTCTGAGCAACGCAAATGAATGCACAGGCAGGTTTACTCGTAGCAAACTACTCCATTTAAGGAACACCATTCACACACACACACACACACACACACACACACACACACACACACACACACACACACACACACACACACACACACACACACACACACACACACACACACACACACACACACACACGCACGCACGCACGCACGCACGCACACGCACACCTGTCGCCCATTGGAGTCCATGTTGAGTGAGAACAATTCTGACGATATCAAACTGCCTTTGGAAAATGCAGTGCAGCTCACAAAGCTTGCAACACATACAACCACCAGCGCTACAGTTATTTCGCCGGATGCCAAACAAAAACATGGTCATAAACAGAATAACCCGGCTCTGATGCATACAACTCGGAACGTAGCAAAGCGCTCGTGTAAACCGATAATTGCGTCTTTTGTTTCATACGTTTCATATGTTCACAAGCAGACGTTGCATCTAATAATTTTTTTGATTCTAATAGTCTCTAATAACAGCATAGAACTTTGAAAATATATTTATGAGGCGCCTGAGTTTGACCGAAGATTACATTACGCGTTACATTACAGAGGTTGGATGATCTTTCGATAGAGGCAAACCCAATGCCAATGAAACATCGTGACACATTTCTAATCTGCATAGATTAAAATTGTTCAGTATTTCTAATTTGAATGTGCTGGCATCGTATCCAAGGCAATCAATGAAGAACTCGTTGGCAAACTCTGAACTCCTTCATATTAAGTTCTTTGGACCTACTGTAGTTGCAACCGTCAGTGATGGTTAAGGCACAGAAGGAACCAGTCAGGCAGATTACAGCAATCAGAAGAGGATGATCCATTTTTGTGAAAGGCTCGAAGTGATGTAATTCGCGAAGAAATAGATCACTTGAACACAAATAATTATATTTTTATTTCTCTTTACGAAATGCAAATTCTTGACTTCAGTAAATCGTGATCTTTGTGACATATAATTTCATATGGACTTGATGTATCTTCAGAAATACTCTTCAGACGCGTGAAATGTATTTAACAACTAATCCAATCTGTTGTCTTCTATGACGTCGTTTTCGTAATGCATAAGCATCAATCGATTTTCCATTCAAGTACATTTGCAGTCAAATCACACTCCCTGAGAGAAGCCAGGTCGAATCCAGCCTCGACGGGTAAGTAAACTTAGCTTAGTTCTTACGTACACAAGAGAACCAACTGAACGCAAAAGAACTAAGCAGTGAAATACAAAACCTTGGTGTAGGAACCGAGAACGCCCGAGAATCCAACACTGTTCCGGTTAACTATAATTGAAAATCGAGAAACAAAGCATGGCATTGACAATGCAGAACAATCAACAGTCGGTTCCTTTGTTTAAGATAAAACGTAAATCGATATCAGTGTTCAACACCATCGCCCCAAGGAGATATACAGAACGCGACAACATGCAACTGGGTGGCCCGTCAAAAGCGCCCAGGACAAATGCGCCACGACAAATGCGCAACAGAAATTCCCAACAATAGCGCCATAAAATCACAGACAAATGCGACCCGACATTTGCGTCACGTAATACCAATATTTAACGAAAGTGCCTGCGTGTTGCATGTAGGATTGTATTTGATGGGGACCCGACAAAAGAGCGCCGACAAAGAGCGCCGATATAAGAGCGCCGACGAAAACTTTATATCGAAGGTTCATTATCGAAACTGGTATTAGCATTCAAGGGAGAGGTAGGCTACTCAGCTGAGAGATTATCAGATCACTTCAACAGTCTTATCAATGATTGTTATCAATTGCGTCATGTCAACTGGTATTTGAAATAAACAAGTATTTTATTTTATTTTATGCTACATAGTTAAGCGCCGACATAACCATTAAATCGCGCGGTCGTAGTAAAATTCTGTTAAAAAGTTTCTTTTATAAGCACGTTAAGCCTTCCAGTCCCCAAAGAACATGAACATGGACGAGGTCAAGTCACAGGTGAAAATATAGCTCAAACTCACATACCTCCTACGCTTTGCCTCATGCTGGGGCTCTTCTCGTGAAGACAACCGACATACATATGTGACAGGGTTTCGAAAAGATCCTAAGTATCAAAACCAACGACACTCAATGGCTACAAGCCACACTGCCAATCCGGGATGGCGGACTCGAAGTTAAACGGGTTACGATGTTGGCATCTTCTGCCTTTTTGGCGTCAGCTGCTTAGACCAAGCCACTCCGGGCGGCCATCCTCGGACATGAGGAACATTTGGAAAGCATTGAAGCTCGCATACCGACATTTCCACTAGACAGAAGGCCTGGGATAGAACCCTGGTTGACCTTGACAAGACGCAGGTCTGGTCCGCGTACATCGACCCACTCAACCGAGTTAGATTGGGTGCGGTTGCGGTGCCCCACACCGGTGACTGGCTACTGACCGTGCCAATTGCGTCAAGCGGACTAAGCCTGAGCAATGAGGCAGTTTGAATGGCGATAAATCTCAGCCTTGGCCTAAAGCTGTGCCCCCCCTCCGTCGCAATAATACCAGTATGGCGAGACCGTAGAGAAAGGAGGCCACCACGGTCTGGCGTGCAAGCAATCAGAGGGTAGGGCCAACCGCCACTTTGCGGTGACTGACATCATCTGTAGATAATTGCAGGGGCGCTACATAAAACCACAGTAGTAAATAAATAAATCTGGAGAGCACTCCTCAGAACCGTTGTCAACCATACTTCTGCGTTCACATGTCGTCGACGAACCCTGGGAGCGCCGCGAGACTAGCCGCCTCGTGGAAAAAATCACTAAATACGCAGACTTCGGGCAACGAACAACTTCGTTTCCATAGCCTTAGAATCACTGGGCCCGATAATATGGCGCAGGCAGTGAATTCCTAATAGAACTCGCTGGAGCAGACCTCGAAGTGATTGCAACACTCTGGTAGAAAAAGAATTAGGCAAACGCCTCCAAGTAGTAAAACACTCAGCCTGCTTGAGGATCCAGACCTGGTGCTACTCGTTTGACGCGAAAGATCTTATCTATCAGCGCCATGTTATAAGCAAGTACAGCTTAGAAACGATGCAGCCTGACTGACTGAATGCTAACAAGGCTGAGGATTAAACTGTCTAGCAATAAACACAGTCGCTGACTTCGACTGAGATGTGCAATAAAACTATTTGTTATAAGACACGTGATCAACTGAGACTTCGATTGCAAGGCGAAGAATGTGGTTACTTTGAGACGCAGAATAGGACTTCGATTCATTTGCTGAGTAATATGGACTGCAGTAGACTTGCAGTCTTCATAGGAAGTGATGAAACATATATGCATTACTACGACTATTGTTGTAAAAACTGTAGGCTGCAGTTAGACGATGTGCTGCGTAGACACAGGCTTTGTTGATTCTTTATCGCTTATCTGTTAGCTATACAACTTCAGCGGCAGACAGCGCACAAGAAACGAACGTACGTACATGCATCAATAGTCTCAGCATCAGCTTTTTAATTAATGGCGAATGCAGGTAAGCATTTTAATTTTCCTTTATACTCTGTTGATAAGTAAGCAAGTAAACGGCAAGCAACCAGGTGCTCTTTATTATCCATACAAAAACGCTACCAATGAATTGAGATAATATTATGATAAGTACGTAAGTAAGTAAGTATTTTCTTTATTGAGAAGCACTAGCAAACGCACAGCGATGTGGTATGACGTGGCATTTAGAAAGTAGGCCTAAGTAGCTAGCCTTAAAGGTTTGCCCTGTACTGACATTTCTGCAGAAGTAATTTGAATATAATGATCTTCTGTTGATCAAACCATGCATCTCTTGTTGGCCTTGGTTCTTAATTGTAATCGAGATGCAGTTGGTGTTATGTTGGTATTCCTCCTTTTGTTTCAACAGGCTAATCTCGATTTTTCAGTGCTATTAAAACTATTTGAGTGTTTAGATTAGACTTTAAGCTATCGCCTGGCTATCGTCTATCATCTTTACGCTCAAACGGACAGTGGTGGTGCAGAATCTCACCCGATCAATTAGCAGGGTCGAAGCCACGCGGTCGATATATAAAAACGTGCACATTTGCAATTACATTTACAATGATGATTCTTCGCGCCTTATCTAGAATGCGATGACGCTGAGCCAGGCTTACCGTATAGCACCAGCGCCTCCTGCGAACTCAGCTATAAAATTAGCTTTAAATTTAGGAAATCGTCTGCACATTTTCGGTGGAATGATCTGCTAGAAAAGTCGAGGATTTCATGGACATTACATGTAGTCTTCATGATTATGCTTAAGAACAGCCATGACTACCAAAGGTGGTTAGCTTAAAATAGACTCATCATCATCATCATCATCGTCATAATCGTTGCAATCATCATAATTATCATCAACAACAGCTACACCAAATTGTTCGTCTTGGTCCTGTTCTTATTGTTGTTCTTGTTGTTGTTGTTGTTGTTCTGACCTACCTCAACCTGTCTTATCTCGTGGTAGCTGCAGGCGCACTAACCAATGACGAGATTAGAGATCGTATAGTTCGAATCTACGCCCAATTTGTATCCGACGTTGACCCAGACAGACTCAGCGATTTTCTGAAACAGGAGAACGTTCTCGGAATCGGAGAATACCAGGATATCTCAGTCAGAAATCCAGCGTCTCAGGGCAGATGTCGGTCACTGCTCGACCACCTGTTAAGGAAGGCTCATCCGCGCACATTTCTGGTCGTACGAGAAGCGCTCAGACATGACGGCCACTACCTGTTGGATTGCATTGACCAGATGAATATGCCTAATTATTCGCCGTTTAACGATGATTCTGGGAATTTCTCACGAGGTACAATACAATGCACTGCAATGTATTCTAGTACAACACAATAATACAATATTGTACAATAAAGTACAATGTCGTACGGCCGTGTGTGTACACTCGTGAACTTTGGCAGTATGACACGATTGATTGTACATGTAGTATGGCAGTATGACACAATCAATCGTGTCATACTGCCAAAGTTCACGAGTGTACACACACGGCCGTACGACATGCATACCTACATATGTACATACATACACAGATCTCTAGATAGATGCATGTATGAATGAATATGGACTGAAATTGCTAATGAACTCCTTTCGAACATGGCTAACATAGGGCCTACAGATGAAACTCTCGCATCGTATGTTTTGATTTTATGTTTGATTACAGACCAGAAGAATCCGTCTATAACAGTTACTGTCTTCCAGGCCTAGCTGCCTACTCTGCACCTAGAAACCTCGGTCGAGTATCGCTGAGTATCTGTTCCTCTCCTCGAAAGATATATGGTGTTTATTTGCACAGGACCGACGGCTGAAGAGGCGTTCGAGGCCGGCCGACGGCTGTGCGAAAACGAGAACCAGCAGTTGCTGAAGCGAAATTGGGAGCTGGAACAAAAGCTGTTGCAGATGGAAAGACAGGCGGTGGCAGGTATAAATAGTCAAAACCAGATGTAGCCCAAACGAAACTCCGCAACTGCATGTACTCTGGAAGTGCTAGTCCCAAGCCTGGATAAAGGATGAGGGCGACGTAAATCATCTTTGTTATGACACAGAGTCGTTAAACAGCAACTAACCAACCTGCCGAGCCCTAACGGAACTCCGTCGCTGCCCGTACTCTGCTCTGGTAGTACCAGTCCTACGCCTGGAGAAAGGAGGAGGGAGACGTCAATAGCCCAGGCAGCCATGAGATATCGTTAAACACTGGAAACAACTATGAGCATTAACCGATGCCATGTTAGGCCTACATTATAATACGTTACATGCAACATGATAAATATTCAGTGTACAGTAGAATTATCAAGAGTTATGAATATTTGACTCACGTGTTGCATACATTACATGGCTATTATTATGACTGATAGAAACATGACTGTGTGTTTTAAGGTAGTCAGAAAGTGACGATGATCATTTTCCTTATCATCATCATCAATATCATGATCATGATCATGATCATCATCATGGCCATCATCATCATCATCATCATCATCATCATCATCATCATCATCATCATCATCATCATCATCATCATCATCATCATCATCATCATCATCATCATCATCATCATCATCATCATCATCATCATCATCATCATCATCATCGGTTTAATCAGCGTCGTTGTTGTCATCATCATTACTCTATGGACATTGGACAATTAAAGTCTTGATCTAATCATTTGAATTGACAATGCGATGAATTTTTCGAGTTATAAATGGCAATAAAACCCGATTTTAAAAGTTTTTCACCATTTTTGCTAGATAAGGCGAAAATCCTTGAACTGGTGGAAAAATTGGAGACACTTGAAATCACTTGGTTGGCGGAAAGAGACTTGCTAGTGAAACGACAGAGAGAATTAGAACATCGCCATAACTCAGGTGAATAGGGCAATCATGGCTCCTAATAGAAATATCATAGTTGAACTAAATGGCAGCAATATGGCACGTGTTTCTATATTGTAGCTATTTAATAAATGTAACATAAAACATGGTCTCGCCTGTTGACAGCAGAACCATGAGATCATCCAATAAAACTATCGAAACTTTAAAAAAATTATGTATCAGAAAGTAAAATAGCTATGACATACGATCAAGTAAGATTCTAACATTTGCAACGTACCCGTTGTCTAATTGTTAAGGAATAAACAATGCAATTCAGGTCAAGGGCGGATCCAGGGGGGCTTATCCGGCCATGGCCCCCCATTTGAAATTTGTCTTTATTTACATAGGCGTTTTCTGGGCGTTTGATGATGTTTACACAGGCGTGGCCCCCCTTAGCCGTGGATGAGTCAAATGTACACAGGACGTGGGTTCCGGATGTATACTAAAGACATAAAAAAGGTTTATGACTAAAAAAAAGGTCATCAACTTTTTAGGGAGATAGATTGGAAAAATTTGTTAGGGTGGGCAGTTGGTAAACTGATTCCTCTCTTGCTTTGTATGTATAATTTTTTGCCCCCCCCCTTGATAGACTTTCTGGATCCGCCTCTGATTCAGGTATAGACCCCGTATTTGCATATCGCTTTTTAAATCTCCAAAAAGTTACTGATAGGTTTCTTAAGAAATCAAAAAGTATACAACGGGTCAAGATGTTATTTGAACGAAAGAAACTGCTGCATCAAACATCCATTTTACGAAGATGCTCATGAAACGAAGTTACATTCATCTGTCTAAAAAATAATGTTATATAAGTTTAAAAGTCCATAAGTTCAAATGAAAATGCTAGTGCGTTAAAATAATTATCTCTTGAGGTATACCTTGAATTGTAAGAACGCTCGTCACCATTGCAGACAAAGTAATTATTCGGGGGTTGGAACGCAAACTGGAAGAGCAACGGAAGCAGTGGGAGGAAGAGAGGAAAGAGCTGCTCAGGAGACAGTTCAGTTCATACGATCACCAACAGGTGAAGTAACGCATTATTAGCAGGAACTTAGCAAGCTATATTATTGCGATCTGTGCCAAGCGTAAATATAGCGCCCCATGCTCAAAGATGAACTTAACCTATTACAACCAAATTTGTTATCTCAAATAACAAATTTGGTCGCAAATTTTATTATAAACATGTTCAAACGACAATTTTTAAATAAGCCTGCACTGTCGGGTATCTATAAATATTATATATATATACTTTAATTTTATTAAATTTTTTTTATCTTAAATGGATATTATATTTCAAGATAAAGTTATTAGTTAAATACGGTAATTAAATCATTCCGTCTCAAAATTTACGCCACCTCTTGAGTTGCGCCCTGTTCCATGGCACCGCCGGAACACCCAGTGTGTCCTTCTGTGCTTCTCAACGCCAAGAATGTGGGTTTCAGTAATATACGAAACTATTGTAAGATGTTATTAAACACGTGTCCTTCGTTGCATTAAAGCAGGCCTATGTAATAGCCTATATGAAGGCAGTTAATTATATTTTTGAGTGATTTGTTCTAATTTCTCTCTGGTGCACCATCATTGCTGTGCTTTGTGTTCACTATATCGTTTTTAAACATGGACTCATTGCACTATATTGCAATAATGTCGATACTATTGAGTGATCTATGTGGTTTTCAAGTGAACGGCTGCTTTCAATTGTAGATGATATCGATTACAACATGAACGCGACTTTAATTCGGACAATTCGGACAAAAGCCGCAGAGGACGAAAACAAAGGAATCTCCGGATTGACGGTTTTAGCCGGCGAGCTGTTCATTGTGAGTCGAATGAGTTCAGAAATCGAAGTCTACGACTCGAGTTCGTTCAGTTTCAGGCGTCGAATGCTTTTGGCAGATCTAAAAAATCCAGAGGATATCGCATCCTGCAGTCGCAACATCGCCCTCTACATCTCCGACTGGAAATACTTTGATCAGACGAAAGAGATCATGCAAATAAGTCCTGATGGGAAACTGGTGAAGAAATGGTCAACTGACGATAACGGTGGAAGTCTTTCTGTATCAGATGACTCTAATGTTATCCTAACTATAAGGAATCGTAATAAATTTCATGAATTCACTTCTGACGGGCTACTCCTTCGCGAAGTGAGTCTCGCACCGGATATCGTCCATCCATCCCACACATTAAAACTGACCAGTGGGCATTTTGTGGTCAGTTATGGTGACATGGGAGACCGAGAACACGGAGTGTGTTTACTAGATGACAGTGGACATATCGTTAGGTCATTCGCAGGAGGGAAAGGCATGGTCAGGTGGTCCACAGACACATGGTAAAAAATAAAGTTCAAGCTGGAAACCAGGCCACCCTCTCAGTTTTTTACACCAATCAATAGCATTATTGAGACAAAATTTCAGCTTCCAATTCCAATTGGAAGACGATGCTCACGGACTATGTTACTTTGTTATATACCGATAAATGGACATTAATTGCAGAAATGAGTGTGTTGGCATACAAATGCATTTTATTTCAAGATAGATCGAATATTACTGTAATTTGACAACATATGTGATACAAGAACAGTTAGACAGATGGAACTGTAAAATTTCAGAAGGTTTAATGAATTGGAAATGTCCAAAAATGTCAAAGACATCGTCCAGTCCATGAAAATCGAATGTCGATTGTTCTTGTTTTATAATTTCAGCACCTGTTACAGTATTTGACTCTAGAAACTGCAAGGCTTTGCAAGCACTGCGTCAACAGCAGCCTTCTTTGTTGTGTGAGTGAGAACAGCTTTCATATTTGCCTCGAGCACTTGGAGAAGAAAGTGCTTTTCTTCTTCATCATTGGCGATGAGGCAGTAGAATTCTTCGAACAACTTCACACACTCTCAGCCGCGTCATTCACCACTCTCAACTGCTGAATTATCTATCTACCTTGCATATAATCCTCATTCTCGATCCATTTCTTTGGTTGAAGTGTAAAAAAATCACTCATCTTCAGGTGTGACAGTAGTGTCAGTGCTCACTGGGTTGTAAAATCACCCAGAAAACCCCCCTTCAGTACCTTAGCATTACTTCTCACCTCCTTTCAACAGGCTTTGCAGTCATTCTGTCGACAATCTTCATTTTATCTCTTACAGGAAGTTGGTCTTGCAGTCATTCTGTCGACAATCTTCATTTTATCTGTTACGGGAAGTTGGTCTGAGAACATTGCCAGACCTACAGCCTCATCTGAAAAGTACCACAAGTGGTTTTCTAGGACCTTCCTGGCAGCAACGCTAACCTAACAGTCAATAGACTCATATTGTCCTAGACCAATCCAAAGTGACAGATCTTGTTCTGGAGCTTCAGCAGCAAGTGGGTCTTTGTCCAAGCCTTTGCCTAAAACAGGGCACCAAACTTAAAAAATCAATGAATCTGAGTTTCTTCATGAATAGATCAGGTTGATCGCGAAAAATGTAGATTTTGATTGCATATAGTAACGTTGCCATCCAATGTGCATGGTGAATTGGCCCAGGGCTCTCCAGTGAATTATTGAAGACTGACTTCAAAGGACAACCACTGTCAGCTCAATGAGCTCTTGGTAGTACTGTTGTCTCTGATCTCTGAATCTGACTTTCTTTCAGCAAACTCCTTGAGAAAACTGACGCTGTTTCATGGGGGGCTGCAGTGCCGGATATGACTTCCAGTCCTCGGAAGTTGACACATGTCACACCTTCCCAGCAGCTTTAAATATTTTGAAGATTGGAATTTATGGAGAACAGGTGGACTGCAGCACAAGGTGAATACTTTGGCTAAAATCAATTCCATTACATGATGACGGCAGGCCAACCACAAGAGCTCTCAGCTTATTTGTCTTCCAGCAGAACACACAATCAGACATTGTATCAAAGCTCAAGGATTGAACCTTGTCAACTGTGAGCTTTCACAACTTCAGAAGAATATGAACAACCATGAATTCATTGCATCCTATCCCAAAGGCTAATTTGGGCACAAAGAGGAGCTTATTCACACCATCACCGGAAACCAGCACTGGCAGGTGGTCTACATTTCCTGCTCCAAAGATCTTAGGCAGGGTCTACCCAACCCAGTGTAGTACCAGTGGCTAATCTGGTACAAATTCAGATCTTACAGCTTCAGCATGCTCTATCCTGGCTTTCTTACGCACTCTGTTACTCGAAAGTGGCAGGGCAGAAGGCTCACAGCCAAGCGCTGCAGGAATTGTAATGTAAAAATTCACTTCTGAAAACATGTCAGCCCTAAACACAGGAAGTAGGCACCATGACCTTCAACAAGAACTGTACATTTTTTTGTTTCAAGTACCAGTAAGTAAGTAAGTATGATAACACAACATAAACTATTTCAAGCTCATCTCTATGATAAATGTTGACCAAGTTATACGGCATCGAGATTTACAGCAAATACTACTATATGGTAATATTTATTTGTCATTGAGCACCATCTTCCAGTTGGAATAAGAAGCTGAAATTTTGTCTCAATAATACTATTGACAGGTGTAAAAAACTGAGAGGGTGGCCTGGTTTCTAGCTTGAACTTTATTTTTTGGACCACACTAATGGTCATCGGTGGAATGGATGTTCCGTCTTATATCGCAGCGGATTGCAAAGGATTGATATTAGTACTCGATAGGAACAACAGACGAGTGTTGCTGTTCAGTCTGTCGTTGAGTTTTAAGGGAGAGCTTCTCTCAGCAGACGAAGGACTGCAGGACTCGCATCGGATGTACTTCGATTCGTCAACTGGTCGACTGTTTGTGGCCGACAACACGATGGGTTGGAGAGACGGACGGGTCTTGATATTTGATGTTGGTCTGTGATATTACAACTAGTGCTCAATTCTGGCTCAAATGAACGTCGATTAGACGAAGTTACATATATCTATACTGTCGCTATATAAATTTAACTATGTATATTTCAACGAATCGCATCGGACTAAACAAATGTGACCTAAGCCAAGAAGTTGGGTCTTGTTTCTAAAACTGACTTATTATAGACAATATCTTAAACTGATGGCTTAATGAGGTCAGGCAATTAGTGTCAGCATTGTTGGCACAACATCTTTACAGAATTTGCTCTTTTCCCACTGGATTGTGCATTGCTCAAAGGTTTCAGTTGAATCGGTAATTGATTGATGCTTATGCTCGATAGCGCATAGGATAACATCTGGCGTAGAGTGCGAGAGGTACTGAGATCGAGTCGCATAGGCGGACATGCTTTGTAGGCTGCAATTTGCGCCGTGTATTGCAGGCTGTCTGTTCTGTTAGTAGTTAAGATTTATCGCATAACATGTACATGTACGGCGCAGTGCGTTTGCAGGCGCTTAATTAAAGAATAAATATTATTATTATTATGCTTAATGAACACGGCGTTATAGAAGCCATTTGCTTAGATCAGATTAGAGATTTACTTTCGACGGATGTAAAATATCGATTGTCAGGAAATCGCATTTCAAATATATTTATACAGCATCAGTAAATGATTTTGGATACGGAACCATTAACTGGATGCTGAATTCAAACTTAGATGAATATTCATCATGCTTGAAAACGGCATTGTCATCTAATCAATTGACGTGTTTGCCTCTCTGATGGTGTCAGAAAATAGTGGTTTACTTTTATCCGTCTGAAGGCTTAACATTTAAATTTGGCGATTCAACATCTAACATGCAAACGCTGCTTGCCAGACTGTTGGATGGAAATTGTCGGGTCTGTACTTCAAGGCATCTTCAAAGTATCAAGGGAAATTCTTTGGTCCTTCATATTCGTAAACCAATTATCCATTTAATTTCGCGGTCCTTTCGCGGTGGATTTATGTAAGTCTCGTTTTCGGCTGCAGTGAGCAAAGAATAAAGATTTTATATTGAAGCAATGGTTTCAATGATTAAGGCCACATGAAGAGAGGACGTCGTCGACGCGAGCTGAACGCGTCTTTTCTTCTGTGGGTCTGCCTCTCTGGAACAATCTCTCACCGGACATACGATCACTAGCATCTTTAACAATTCAGGAAACATTTTCTGCCAGTCTTAAGAATCATTTGTTTGGCGATTCCCAGGTTGCCGTGTCGAAGCGCCATTGTGAGTTACGTCACGTCATTTGTGGCGCTATAAAAGTGCTCCGATAAATTCCTACCATAGCACTATGGTAGACATTAGCCAAGACTAGATTAGATTAAACCACGTTAATTTGGAAAATATTAAATCCACTTTTATTTCGCACTCGACAGACAGTAATCACAACAGCGAACAAAACTTAAAAAGACAATTTATAGAAGAACAAAAGAAAGCAATTTATAAAAGAACAAAAGAAAGCAGTCCATTTTGATGTGATTTCTAGTCATGAAATGAAACGTTGCATAATAATATTATATTTGAGGAAGCGTACACAGTTATAAAATCAGAGTAAATATTATTATTCTATAGTGTACATAATATTCCATACTGTGCAGATTATATACGAACGTTTCATTCTTAACATTCAGATCACTGGGGTAGAATTTTGCTAAAAGCCTTCCTTCTGAATGTCAACATATGGTTTTAAATAATCAGACGATCGGTTTTCTGCATTACTCGCATATCCCACTTCCTTGTATAGTGCAAGATAAGTAGAGTCAGTTCCAGCTGGTGTCACTTTTTCAGAATCTGATTCTTCAAGGCTTAGATAAAAGGCCTGACCTTTCTCCCCTGGACCAGACAAATCGCTTTTATATTGAACCGGTTTATCTTGGTGATATATTTTAAAGTATGCCAAGGAGTCACGCTGAGCAGGGCATTGAGTTTTCGCAAATTGTTCCACGAAGTCACCAATCTTCTCGTAACCATCATTCGCTAAGACATCATAATCGTCAAGATCTTTCTGAGCTGTTACTTCTGGTAACGAATAAAAATATTTTAGAAATCAATTAACAAAAAAATACTAAACTAACAAACTTGAGCCATGTACAATTAAGCGATTATGGAAAAGATATTAATCAATTTATTTTACCAACAAATAAACCATTTTAACGAGTTATGCACAGAACTAATGTGTGTAGCCTTCACGAATATTATCAGTCTTGAAGAAGCCATCTTTATTTGTAGTTACAAAACGGAAACAATCAACTGATCTATGTGCACAGCGAGAACAATAACTGCATACCTCACACGACAACCTTTCATATTGCAGTTTTATTGCGTTGTATTTTATAACATGGTATTGTATTGTGTTGTAATAGTTTGGATTGTATTGCACTGAATTGCATTGCTTTTGCTCGACACTGTATTGCATCGTGTTGTATTGTATTGCATTTGTTTCGTATTGTTTTACCATGTATTGTATTTACACAGTTACACAAAATTTATTTTAATGCATGCATTACATTGTATTGTTACATTTTTATTTGAAGCAATTCAAAACCCGTCCTGAATGAACGTTATCCGGATGTAATAATAGCCTACGTTTCTGCTTTACCAGGGGGTGCTCGATAGAACAAAGGATAGCGTGATGGGCTGTCAACCGAGAGGTTTGGGGTTCAAATCCCCGCCACAAGAGAAATTTGGTTCGAGATTTCTGCACCAACTGCGCCCTCTTGCCAACTCAGCTATAATGAGAATACTGACCGCAAATTGTCAGGAGGAGATGAGATGGGGAGGGAGAGGACTGGTCAACTGCCCTCATATGCCGAGGCTAAGAAAATGAAGTCGTTAATGCTTCATGCCCATGGCTATCTCGGATCTAGCATAAGGGACTCCTCTTCCTCTTCCTCTTCTTCTTTATCTAGTTAACGCAATGTACAAAATACCAGTATGTCTCACTCGCCTTTTGATAGAAGTTTGTTCTGCGCCTCTACTCGTTTAGCTTCAGTTTCAAGAGTAGTACTCTTATCAGCTGGTCATAAACATTCAAATATTTGTGTTACTGCTAAAAACAAGGCATTTAAGAAGTTCTCATATATCATCTATTCAAGGAAGAACTGTCGCTAGAACAAAGAAGAGATGACACAGTTGCTGCATGGTAAGAAGACGAATGGATGGATGGATGCTGCTGGACTGGATGAAGGTCGATGGATACAGCCGACTGAAGGAGAAAGTCGAGCATCGAGAGGAATGGCACCATTGGAAGTTTGAACCTTTCAAAGGGCACAGAGCTTGAAGAAGAAGAAAATGGTAGGTTCACTTTACAGAAGATGATAGGCCTATAGGCGATGATGTCTGCCTTAAGCTACGAGGTACTCACCAGGAGCCTAAAGGGGTGGGCAAACTGCGGCTCGCGGTCCAGATCTGGCCCGCCACAACTTTTATCCGGCCCACACAATTCTTCAGAAAATTCAAAAGAAATCACAACATTCAGACCGCGAGAAGGTTTTCTCGCTTTACTCACGTGGCGCTGCTTTCTTACTTACTATTCCGGTCTAGTTAATGCATATTCGCAGTTGCATACACCTCACAAGTAACAGCCAACATATATTTAATTCTTAAAAAGTAAACTGTTTTCATGTTTGTCGTTTTCAAAATTTTAAAATTTGCTACCTCTCCGAATATTTTTGACGTTTTACATGGTCCAATTGCAAAAGTTTGCCAACCACTGGTTAAGTAAGTACCTTGATAACTAAGTAAGACATTGTTAAGAAAATCACCTTGTAACGCTCTTCTCTTCATACGACAGCAAAGGACTGTAGTTATGATTGTCATTAGAGCGAAGACGCCAAGCATACCGATCCCCAACGCCAACGAAATTACGACTGAAATTACACAGGAAATCATCAGAAAATAACTTGCTTCACTAACCAAGTGAACTATTTGTATGTGTATGTGTATGTGTATGTATGCCTGAATGCTGGTCTCAACCCGTTAGATGGCTTACATTTCTAGTCTATCTCATCGGACTGCAACTTTAACACAGAAGAAATGCTGTCCTAATATTCCTTTCGATTTCCTCAAGCTGTCTCATTTCAGCGATCACAAGTCGTCTTAAATTGTTGCTAAGTCAAAGAACTTTTCTCACTGAACTCCCTCTTTTTCGGTGGCAATCTTATAAGCTCCAATTAGGTCTAATCTGCGTATAACGTTTTTTTTCTGACAGAGGCGCTATATTATTGTTAAACACAACGCACCACAATACACAGGTAAAATGCCTTAGAGCATGTAGCCGAATTATACTAAAGCGCCTTTTGGATCCTTAAAAATGCGCTGCCTTGGGCGATTTTCTGGTGGAGGCGCTACATATTCTGCCCAATACAAACAATACGATATACAGGTAAGATTCCTTGCAGTATGTAGCTGGATTTTTGCTATAATGCCTTTTAAAGAACTCATAAAAGTGCAGCAGTCAATACAATGTTTAATGCCAGATTGAGACAGGAATGTCATTAGCAAACAAAAAACGTAGACTACTATACGCGAGTTCTTATGCGAATAAATCTATGACGTATCTAGGAATTTATGGGGCGCACTTAGAAACTGGCACAATCATATGACCTTCTGCAAACCATATTTTGTCTGATTCTCTAATGGCTACACATGACATTCGAATAAGTGACATGCTAACAAGGACACGAATTATGCCTTTGTAAAGAGATGAGATACCATTAATCATGGTCATGTTCGGATGGTAGGCACATTTTGCGGAAAGATCAGTTTACGAGCACAGGTAATAAATAACTATGAGAACTAATGTTGGCAAGTCATATAATCTGTGTGCTTGTTTTTTCCATTGAAGTATGTGTCCAGCCTTGGCTGAAAGAAGCTAAAAACAGGGTCACTGGAGAAGGTCTATCATCAGTACATCTTCATTGTACCTACATGCATGCATATACAAATTATATATGCAATGCTGCAGCCTTCACACACATGCATGCATATCTACATACATGTACGTACATGCATACATGCAAACATACCTACCAAACTGCATACATACACGCATATGTACACACCTATATACATAACCATAACCATAACTACCAGTTTATTGGTGCATCAGAACATTTAATAAAACAATTTGTATTATGTTTACATTTCAGTATAAATGTTCAAAAATGGGCACAATAGGAGACCTGAAGGGACCTAAATCCCAATAATGAGGGTCCCTACATACCAACTGCATAAGATGAAGGCAGTTAATCAAACAAGGCTGCTTATCTGTGGTAAACAAATTACTGTAGTGGATAGCCATTAATAACAAATAATTAATAGTATGCATACAAATATACATATATACATACACACATTTGTAACGTAGTGAAGTGGGTAGACCCACATTTGGGAACACCAAAGAAGAGATAACAAAATAGGGAGAGACAGACAGCAATACAGACAGCCAGACAAACAGACAGATTAATAAAGGCAGTGAGCCGAGCAGTGAATGGTAGAGTGGGTTGTCCTACAGGATTCGAGGA
The DNA here is from genome assembly GCA_963556255.1 of Allolobophora icterica. Lineage (NCBI taxonomy): Eukaryota > Metazoa > Annelida > Clitellata > Crassiclitellata > Lumbricidae > Allolobophora > Allolobophora icterica. Next base: position 22,220,648 of record OY744604.1, read on the forward strand.
ACATGGCACCCTTAACCCTTTAAAACCTTAAACCCTTAACACTACTTGCTTCACCAAATATGGCAAATAACTTACCAAATTATTGGTCTTGCTCTGTCGAAGCTACTCTGGATAAGTAATTAGGCCATCGGCAGGGAAGTCTGTATATAGGATAGGCTCATAACTTAAGTCTAAAACATTGATGATAGATTGTTTTCTGTCTGTTGTACGAAACGCTTGGGTGAAATAACGCATCTCTACAACATGTTGATCGTGTCATCCTACGACGGCTGATCGGGTTCGTGGGAAGGGCCGCCTCCTAGCAGTCGGTCGGCAGGACATCCGGCAGAAGGCAACCGGCCATCTTCCAAACGATGGGCGAACTAGGCTACAGTCTCCTTTCGCAGTCAATACTAAAAGCTCTACACATGTCATGCATACATACATACATACATACATACATACATGCATGCATACATACATACATATTATACATACATTCATACATACATACATACATACATGCATACATACATACATACATACATACATACATACATACATACATACATACATACATACATACATACATACATACATACATACATACATACATACATACATTCATACATACTTACATCCATACATACATACATACATGCATACATACATACATACATGCATACATACGTACATACATGCATACATACATCAAAACATAGTTGCATGCACATATATGCATACATATATACATACATACAAACATAAATACATAGTACATGCATATTTATACATAGATACACATATAAACACCCACATATATAAATATATACACATAAAAGCATACATACATACAAATACAATTACATACACATATGCATACAGATCCCTGCAGATACATATAAACTTACATACATGCGTATGACTATCATGCAGAGCCATTCTTCTCTTTCTATATGAAACTTACACCAGTTTGTCGAAATGTTGGCTTCAGTTCCAACTTCAGAATTACGTCCGACTTCATAGACGGAGTCAGTTGTAAGGAAACTTGTCGGCGGCTGGCCTCTCACCACCGGCGACGTCCAGGTGTAGCTAAACTGCGGAGCATTGTCTGCGAGTTTGGATGCACCACTTGAGTTGCTGGGGTCGTAGGAAGGGAAGGAAATCCTGCACGAATAATAGAAATTGTCCCTGGTTGGATTTACGACGATGCTGAGCGTGGAACCGATGTTAGAGCCAGCGACAGTGTTGGCTTGGATTCCTTCCGTAACGACTTGTCCAGCAGTTTCCGTATCTCCTTGTTGCTGGTGTCTCCTCCACTGCATAATTGGAGCTATGTTTCCTCTGTAGGCGACAGTACACCTCATCCAGATTCGATCCTCGTTCCTCAGGGTGTCATCCGACTTGAAATTCGCTTCGCACTTTGGTGCAGTTTCTGCCAAGGTTACAAGAGTCGTACGTCACGTGATTTCAATTGTAGTTAGACATTTATATTGCGCCATTTCAAGAAATTCAATCAAAAGTGCTTTCTGCTCTATAACCTATACAGGGCCACATTAAGGCTAGTGCGGGCCCGGGTGTTGTGATTACCTATATAGCCATCAGCGCGGGGCCCAATTACAGTACAATAAAGAAATTTAATGTACCGGTACCGTACTTCCGAAAATGAAGGCCCCTCAAAACTGCGGGCCCGGGTGCTGCAGCACCCTTAGCACCCTCCCCCCTAATGCGGCCTGAACGTATATGATGTTACACATTACATGTTGATATGTATAATTGTTACGTATAGATTACTATCAAAAGCCTATTTGTATTTATGAAGCACCACTCGCTACTCACCAAACATTAATCGATGACACAATGAATTTGCTTGAAAAACTCTCTTAACCGTCAGTAACCGTCCCATACTTAGCTCTGTTTTAGAGAAACTCCTCACATGGGCTACGACTTAAGGACACAAAGCGGCCCTCAAACGGAAACGCTTTTCAAAAGTTCACTTGTTTTATATCATCGAGTTATATTCGTGGAATACACAAATACACGAACAACCTAGCCATTCCAGGTGTTATTTATTCCCTTCAAACACTTTGCTAAGAAACCAATGAATGACATCAAACTTGGATGAACAATAAATAAAGAATGAAATAAGTAAATAAATTGATACTAACGAAGTATGACTACTTGTGCGCTGTAGCGAAAGGTTTCCTTCTTCACTTCAACGACACAGGTGTATAGACCGGCATCTTCTATCCTCGAACTGTTGGTGTATAGAACGACAGATTCAAATGCGTCCACTTCGGCACCGAAATCAGAGAAATCGGGCGAGATTGTGTACGCAGCATCATTGTTCCAGTGACTGAATATCAGTTTGGATTCGAAGTTTCGACTGGACGAATCCGAAACCCGTTTCACGGTCCACTCGCGAACAAAGGATTCGTTGCCTGTCGTGCTACATTGAAGTACTAACCGCTTCCCAGAAACTGCAGCTGTGTTGTTTGGCGAAACTACCAGGAAAGAATGTCCTGAAATTATGACGAAAATGGACGATAAAGTCCAATGAAACAAATTAACAACAGGCTAAAGCAATGTTTCAAAGGCTTTTGAAATTTAAAAAAAGTTAAGGTCGACGATTTCTTGTGATTTTAGTGTAGGCCTAAGTGAGATCTGACTGGACTTCCTCAACCGATTACAATTTCCTGTATGATTTCACTCGAATAATGTTCGATTGATGCTTTGTATATATTATGGGCGCTATGGTAGTCACTGTCATAGTAGTTTCTAGTTACTAGAATTATTGTTTGTATAGCAGTAAACATTAATTTCTCGAGAGTCCAAAAATGCTGAAATGCAACTTTGTGGCGATGAGCTAATTCACAAGTCCTTCATCAAAAACTGAATCAGCGAAGAAAACTTGGTAAACTTCGCTTTCATGTGAAATTGAGAGGTCAGTCAAATAAACGGAATGATAATTACAGTTTGATCAAATTTGGGATTACAACGACGAGAGAGTATGGTATATATTATTAATACCTATGCATACATGTACATATATATGTATGCAGTAGGGTGGTGCGAACGTAATGGTCAAAAAAAAATTCAGAAGTATTAATTGTAATAGCGTGAAGAAGTTGTGTCTATAAAAGGTGAAATTGTGGCTAAATTTGTTAGGTGCTAGTTCCATGTCTTGAACTGCCCCAACGACTTTGAAATTGAGCAGTGATAGATGCTTGCAAAATACTAATAAGCGATTACTTACCATAACGATTAATACACGTTATGCAAGTTATTACCAATAATTATATTTGTCACTAATATCTAAACAATCCTTCACAAAATTATACATTTGGTTACTGAACATGTCTGAACACAAATTTTTAAGAAGTTAAAGATCATTGTTATGGAGTAATATGGACAGTTTGGACAGTGGACACTGGACACACAAACGCTGTTAAAAGTAAAAGTAATTAAAAGCGTGAACAAGCTTGAAACAGAGACATAAATGTCGATTAAATTATACAAAACTCATGGATTACAATTGTCACACATTATGGAAGACATATTAATCTCTTTTCTTATCAAAAGAAGTCACCTGTTGCCAGGACTTTGTTCTGTGTCTCATTAATCCAATTCGAGCAATTTCCAGGCAAACCGCTTGGAATGATTCGGTTACTATTTTCGCTCCTCTCTTACAACTTGTGTAGGCCCTATGACATGGCACCCTTACGAATGGCTGCAGTATTGCGCTGTTGGCACCAAATATTCTGCCGAATCAACTGGAATCTTTGATAGGAGCGGTGGGGCGGTAACGGTCAAATCTATACAGTTTATAAACCCGACGTAACTTTCGGCGTTGAAGTTCAAAGTCGGTATGACAAACTTTCTGATACCCTTCGGTTGCTGTTGGCGAGTTTTCATAAGTCGACGCAACCCCAGTTCGTTTATATGTTTTTGTTCATCTGTTATCATTGCTAATAAGATACTTTCTGGGTGTGCAAAGATAACATCAGAGTACAAGGTTTCTATTGAATCCCTTGTTTCACCTGCTTACAATGATGTACGCTTTCTAGTAATTCTTCTTTTTCGGCGAGGCTTAGCAATCGATTACATGGTTTGATTCGGTCTGTGAAACAATATCAACATTTTCTAGTACAGCATTGGCAATTTCCGCACATGTCCTGTCCGATATTCCATATCGGTGACAGATTTTTAACACCTTCGGTAAATTTTTTCTCGTTTGCTTAGTTTTATTTACTTCTTTGGAGGTACTTGGTTTTCTGACGCATCCATATCTTCTTTGTCTGCTAAGCTTTGACTCTACATGTACTGGATCTATTTTTCTTTTTCCGCTGCGGAATTTTGATCATTACTGTCTGCTAATGTTTGTTCATTGCTGAAATCCAAATGTTTACAACATCTTAGGTGCTCGGTCAGCTTTCTTTCATGCCGCTTCTTTAGTTTAGTTGATGCAATCTTATCATCTTATCTTGACCGCCAATAATCATTACTCTAATCGTCCGCAGATCATGTAGGAACTCATTTTCATCGTTTGGCACCTTTCTGACGTTGGGACACTTACAATTGTCAATGGCACATTTACAAGCTTCGATGTCAACAACTTTTTATCTACATTTAGCCTATGTTAAGAGTTTTGCAATTTTTGCGATATAGGCTATACTACTACTTTTTTCGACCTTTATAAGTCGGCGATTGAAATTCATCGTGGGTTGTTCTTATCATCTTCAGAACACTTGTTTGTGAAGCTGCCACGATGGAAACTTTTCTCCATATAGCTTCGATGTGTCTTGCTACGACTTCTGCCGTTTGAGTGACAATAGATTCTTTGGTAAGCTTACCTTCCGTGTTGACTCTGTTGAGGCTGTGTTCAACACAATTATAGTGCCTCGTAACGTCTTAATAAGTTGGCAAGACATTTTTCGGTAACTCGCACGAATATCCAAAATCAGTACATTTTTCAGCGGTTCTTGTTTTGATTTTGGATAACGACATAGTAATTGATCGAAAAGACCTCTTTTAAAAAAAATTTACGATTACCGGATTTCTACAAACTTTTGGAGATGACATTGATTATATATTATATAATTAACATCGTACCCTAAATATGACATATGACGTGGTGGGCAGGGGCGTCACTTTGGTCTAAAAAGTGGGGGATACCAATTTCTTACATATACGAAGCAAGGCAAAGACTGCGATTTCTGGCATGGCTCAATAATGAAATATTGATTGGCTTTGTTTAAGAAGTGGGGGTGCGGTACCCCAGCCCAAAAATTGGGGGTACGGGTACCCTTCGTACCCCCCACCCAACAACAAATTACGCCGATGGTGGAAGGACAACTACCGGTTCGCTTAATATGGAGGATTGAAGGAATGAAGGACATTGAAGGACGAAGGTTCGCCTCTATCTGAATTGACTCTAATGCACTGGCAACAGGGGTATAGTATCGAACTTCGACGACGCAGCTGGTGCACCTGTGAACTTCAAAATAATTCAACCAAATTTTGCACAGTCATTTACTTTTACCAATTGCAACTTTTAAACACTATTACGTTTGTAAATTCGCACTTTAGTTTTTTCGCACCACCCTAATGTACAGGACACTTCATCATTTTAAGTGCCTCACAAAAGTGCTCTAGTTCCTCCTTTCTGATAATATAAATAAAAAGGGCTTTTTCAGAGGCAAGATGCGTTTTCCCATACTCACCAACTCCAAAACCGATAAGAACGCCAACAAGGAAAGAATTGACAACTGTCATCTTGGTGTTGATCCTTTCAGAAGAAAATAAGAACGTTTTCATTTACACAGTCCGCTTTAGAGTCCAACTGTACATAAATTTCCTCATCTCTTTCTTTTTCTAGCCAACTCTATCCGTGGAAAGCCCGCGATAATCGTTTTGTTGGTCTACACACAAGATAATTTCCAATAATTATATCAGTATAATTAATGGTACAAGTGTAGGCCTAAGTGTTTCTAATTACTCGGCAAATAAGTCTAAAACACTTGTAACTAGGGGTCAATACAGTAATTTGATATGATATTTTCAATAGACTTCATCCGTTCTGAGTAACCTTGCTATGATCATCTTCCTCGTCCCAAATCATGCTACAAATTCGAAGTGCTGTGTATTTACATAATGCGTCTTACATATCAAGTCACCATCACCACCACCACCACCGCCACCGCCGCCGCCGCCGCCACCACCACCACCAACATCATCATCATCATCATCATCATCATCATCATCATCATCATCATCATCATCATCATCATCATCATCATCATCATCATCATAGTCATCATCATCATCATCATCATCATCATCATCATCATCATCATCATCTTCGTCGTCGTCGTCGTCATCATCATCATCATTTTCGTTATCGTCATCATAATCATCGTCATCGTCGTAATCATCATCATAATATCGTTGTCGTGGGTTGAAATGCACTCGTCCACTAGCCTTACCTAACAAATTCATTTATGAAGTGAGTACAGCTGACGAGGGAGATGTCTAGCCACCTATATTCATAAGCCGAGGCTAAGAAATTTAGTCGCTATCACTTCACACTAATAAGTGCATCTCTTGGTGAGATTTAAGGACCTCTCATTTTCAGCCTCTATTATGTTGCACACCCCGTCAAAGAACTGTGTTTGGTGATAAAGAATCTCACCAGATCAATGCATTGAAAAATGAGCAGGGCCGAGGGTTCAAATAGAGTTGCTAGAGAAAAAGTGTACATTTACAATTAACATGTAGCTACAGTCCACATTGATTGTCATTTGCTAATGCTGTATAGAACCTAGTAGAAACTCAGGGTTCTCGCATGTTTCGAGCAATATGCGATAAACGCTGAACTGGCCTCCAGTCAAGGACAGGATTACCTTCAAAACCCTCCTCACGGGGAGAGCTTCGATAGCCGGTGCGGCACTACGTCAGTGTTTCTTTTTCTAGCCAGCCTAATGGGCCATTGCGTTTACAAATAGCCCTGTGAAAACCTTTGGTCCCGCCTTCCGTACATCGTGCTTTCTCGTGCCTTTTCCATCCTTCTGGAACATTCTGCCATTAACCTTACGAACTATTTCGTAATGGGCAGCTCAAACCCATTTTCAGGCCATCTTAAGACCACCTCTTTAGAGCTGCTATCTTGACCTTGTGAGATTCTTTAAAAGCGCGTTACGAATAGCCAGATACACTTACATAGTAAATTACTGCTTGTATCCGATTGCCCTTATCATTGACTGCTTCTATCTGGGTCAGACCGATTGCTCTTATAATAATAATATTATATTGGCTGATTCTATTTGGGTCAGACCGCGTGTCCGTACTATAATTTGTACGTGTGCGTGGCTGATGAATGAATACGCCTTGCTTTCTCTGTCTGTGTACATGCATAGCCTACACTTTATCCCCGAGGCAATAAATCGCAGGTGTTCAGTCCGTTTTCGTTTTCGCTCAGAGCGGCGGGTATTGAAACGTCATTGCATTCGCTACTTTTATTACGCTGTGCTCATAAAAACAAGATAAGTACCTTAACTAACATGTCTATTTGGCGAGTAAAGACACTTTTCCTGAATCGTCTTGTTATCTCCTCTGTTTGTTATACAATAGCTCTTCTACCTCCTCTCTCTCTGACAACAAAACTCGGATCTTCCTTAGACATCTCTGGACAACCCTTCTGATAGGACGCAGCGCTCGTGAATAAGCTGGTGCCCTTTGGGCCTTTGCTTAGCTTAGAGTAGCGGCTTAGAAATTACCGAGGAAGGCAGAAGTGCATTAAATAATAATTATGATCTTTCGTAGGAAGTAGCGTGGTGCGGCACTACGTCACGTGCCGCACCTGACGAATTATACTTTTTCTTTTCGATTCTTATGGGATTTCGTCTTTTCTAGAACGTCATTTATCACACAAACTGTGGACAGTTTCTCCAAATAATTATACAATTAAATTATAAAAGACGTAACTTCAAATGATCCATGCACAATGTTCATACCGAACGTACAAACACGCACAGTAAGGCCACACAAGCGCAAACACCCACACAGGTGTATAGCCGTATATATATATATATATATATATATATATGCATAATATAAGTATTCATATAGGTGTGTGCATATATATGGGTATGAAGTAGGCCTATAGATCACTGAGGTTCACAAAATACTGCCCCAGCCTTAACGAATCCAGACATGCTTACACCCTATGCAGATAGGACACAGACACGGCGCTATTGTGAGCTACATGTACCGAAAATGCGCTATAGTAAGTGTCCTGATACATACATGTATACATGCGTACATACATGCACGCATGCATACATACATACATACATACATACATACATACATACATACATACATACATACATACATACATACATGCATGCATGCATGCATGCATGCATGCATACATACATACATACATACATACATACATACATACATACATACATACATACATACATACATACATACATACATACATACATACATACACACACACACACACACACACATACATACATACAGTGCTTTTTTTCTAGAAAAAAGATTCCGGAACGGAACAATAGGTTCCGGAACGCAACATTTATGGGCGGGCTAAAATCACGAGAAAAACGGGATTGGGTGTTGGTAGTGGTCTGAATGAACACTGAAAACAGTTCAAAAACACTGAAATTAAGTTAAAATAACAAAATTATTGTTTTTATTATCAAAATAAAAAATATTTTTAGTAGCTGAAAAAAGGTGCCGGAACGCCGTTCCGGCTCGTTCCGGCTGAAAAAAGCCCTGCATGCATACATACATATATACATACATACATACATACATACATACATACATACATACATACATACATACATACATACATACATACATACATACATACATACATACATACATACATACATACATACATATATACATACATACATACATACATACATATATACATGCATGCATACATACATACATAGCAAACAGGGACAAACTAAAGCAAAGATAATTATACTACACTGCACCTGTCTATCGGTGTACATCTGAGATGTTGTAGAGTTCAAATTTCCTCCACATTTTGAAAGACAGAAGTTTTTATGGTTGCGGTGTAGCATCGTCTTGTACAACCATCTGCGTAATGCTGGCCTGTGGTTAATATTCTTTCCTGCTAAACTGGCTGCTAATTCACTTATACGTTGAACATAGCATACACTGTAGAAGACTCGAAGGTGCAAATACTGGGCTAACTGCGTGAACAGAAAGAGAAATTGGAAGAAGTAACGGAGTCACGTGGCAGGTAACCGTACGATTTTAATTCCAAGTGTCTCTCTTGATAGACTTAGTTCACTGTAGATTCCTAGACAACATACATTATTATGGTCGATGATTTAGTAGTAGAATTACTCTTAGGCCTTTTTCTTGCCCCTGTTGGCCTATCCAAAGTAAGGATTATGCTGTAAGTGCATAGTTACGAATGTATGTATATATATATATATATATAATTATATATGTATGTATATATGTATGTATGCATATATGTATATGTATGCATGCTTGTAAGCATTTTATCAGTGCACGTATGCGTGTATATTTGTATGTACATATGCTTGTAAATATAGGCCCCTCTAGATGTGTAAATTTGTATGTATGCATGTATGTATGGGTATGAATGTGTGCACGTATGTAATTATGCGTGTATAATTATGTAAGTATGTATGTACGTATGTGTGCAAGTATGTTTGTATATATGTCTGCACATATTACTCATGTATGTACGTACAGTACCGCTGGCACTAGAGTATTCACCCCAGAGCTTGAGCTGCGTGCGAGAAGTGTCCAAACCAGTAGCGCGAATCAAGCATCGTGGGTTTGACGCTTGGTTGATGCCACAACACTGGAATGGCACTATCGTGACTCCGCCCACATATCACTAGTTGGATCGCTAATGACAGTGACGGCTCTGGGGCTCTGCCGTTATCAGCAGGATAGCTTAATTAATGGCACATCTCGAGAAGCAGATGACCTCTACTTGTTCGCGCTAAACTGTAACTGTCTCTAAATATAAAAAAACTGAGATAGGCTGTAGGCCTACTGTGTCTCATGAGTCGTCAGTTGTTTCATGTGCAAGATTATTAACAGCATGGGATTTTGACCTGCGTTCGTGTACTTTGGTAAACTCATAAAATTCTCGAACCTCAGGTTCCTGTTTGACAACTCAAACACTGGTGTATCATACATGTACCTGTACACTGTCTATGAATGTAGGTGGACCTGTGTCTGTACAAGTTTACGGACGATTGCGTTTGCAGATATACACATAATTTAGATTTACCTAAAGCTAAAACTCTATGCTAATTTACTTTTCTGAACCTTCTATGCACTACGTCATTATTACCCAATTACAATAACGCTTCAAATCACGTGGTTTCGTAACTTTGACTAAGGGATGAGTTTCATGGGGGTGACACCATGACTTGCCGCACTGGGTGACACCAACCCTAGTAACGCCACTGTTAAAAGTACACTTATAGATGGAGTATGCGTTAGTCTCGTGGTTAGCGTGCTGCACTGTTCGACTGTCAGCCGAGTGGTCGGGGTTCAAATGTCCGTTAGGGCAGACAGTTGTTTCCAGATTTCTGCTTCATCTGCGTCCTTAGCCAACTGAACTACAATGAGTACACTCAGAGGCGCCCGCAGTCTTAAAAAAATTGGACGCACAGCCCACTCGTAAACAAATAATATGGCCGCTTGCCCGCTTGCTACCATATATATGTATTTAAGAAAATTGAAGTAGCTGCCACAGATAGAGTAGTGAGTAGTGACAACGTAAAAAATTTCAATTTAGATAGCATCTAATGCTTTAACATGCCGTATTGCCGTTTAACAAAAATATTGATGCGATGCCTATTCCTTGTATGGATTTGATTTGGTGAGTGGACGCACGTGCCTCCAGTGCGTCACGCTGCGGGCGCCTCTGAGTACACTAACTACGATAGTCACAGGTTGATCGTCCGATAGTTTAAGCGAGTGTCTGAGTTTGAATCGGTCCATATTGTACACATGCACATACACCTCCGTCCTAATACCCCTAGGCCCTCCGTCGTCAGACTAAAGCGAGAACCTGATGAACTTTTTGAGACTTTGGCTACGGCGCTACTGCACCTACGTCATGCATGTTCACATGTAGGTTTTAAACGTAATGACACGTCTAAGCTGTGGCAGAAAGTTTTACTAAAATTCTAAAAACGTCAGACTGCTAACAGTCATAAAGAAAAATAATATCCCTTGGCTAAAACAGCTAAACATTTTGCAATCCAGAACATTAACGATAGACTAAATGTGCCATTTACCTGTAATAAAGAACAAACTTTATCAAAGCTAGCATTAAGATTAGTCTTCTTCCAACTGCACAGCGTCTCAACTGCACAGTGTCCATGATTTAAGCCTTCGTATGCTCATTCATTTGCGACAAATTCTCTTATTTCACGACTGATTTAATTAAATCCAGTCATGTATTTGGAACAAAGTCAGTTAATAAAAACACAATCCGACATAAAGCCAAGCATGCTTCTTCAAACTCGTTTCGGCAAAATAACGTAGTTCAGAATTAATCTTTTCCACACATTTGTTCTAAACAACACGTCTGGCTCCATCGCATTCTAGCCTCCGCGGGGACTATGACTTGTACATGTATATCTCTCAAGTTAAAGAATAAATACAGGTAAAAGTTTAAGGGAAGAGACCGTAAATTGAGCATTTAGACCTATGTGTGTTGAGAATAAATTAACAAGGGACAACAGTGTCATAATCAGGCACGTAACTAGGATTTTTCGTTTGGGGGGCTTAAACCTTGAACATGGCAACATTTATACAGTGTTCATACGAATTTTAGCCGTAAGCATACAACGGCTTGACTTGTTTGGGGGGGCTTCAACTTCGTTTGGGGGGGCTTAAGCCCCCCAAGCCCAACGCTAGTTACGTCCCTGGTCATAATAACGATTAATTGTTTAAATGGCTATGTTGCATGCAACAAAAGTCGAAAATTAGTCAAAAAGGTTCAATGCCCTGCAGGTTCTTCCGCATTTGCGAGAATTAGTTGCGCAGCCTTTGGGATTGTGTTTACTATACAGAACACACATTACAGGGTCTACTGGTGCCGAAAAGTCTCTTCAGTTCATCTTTATTTCACGGCTTTGTTCGGCAGCGGATGTGATATTTCAGAGCTGCCCACAGTCTGTCGATTGGGTTGAGATCAGAAGACTTTGGACTGGTGTCAGCCAATAAATAGGTAGTGTGTTTTCGGCTCATCCATTTCACCATCGATCCACTTGTGTTTTCGGATCGTTATCCTGTCGGATCCTATGCCCCCTTGAATAGACGGTAGAAACGAAAGGCTTAAGGTATTCATCCACAATTGAAGGGCTTGCAGCAATAACCAGGTATGTCGGATATTTTGAGTTTTGGGAAAATGGCTTCAAAGATTTGACACTTCAAACTGTTGTATCTAAGCCATTTTACGAGAAATCGACAAGCTGTTTGAAGCACCATATGAGTTATTACTGTCTTTCACGAAATTGTTACATAATGCAATGCAAAAGATAACATTAATGTTTTTCTCGACATTTTGCTTCTTACCTGGTTATTGACACTCAATAACCACGTATGAAGCAAAAATCGTCTGCGGTTAGTCGACATACCTTATTCTTGCACCAAATGGTGACTAGCACACAGTACAAATTAATCGTGCAATAAGAAGGTAAGTCATCATACAGTAAGAAAAAAACACCGCAAAATCAGTGAACTGTAGAGTAAGTAAGAGACAATAACCGGGTATGTCAAATAACCTGATTATTGCACCGGTTTTATTACAAAGATTACAGGAAAAAAACGACAATTTTTCTTATCATACCGGGTTATTGCATTGGAGTAATGCTGCCGGCTGCTAAATACCATATGTCGACAAACTTGTTTATCCAAAAGCCAATTCAAAAATAATCAGATTTGCACCAAATTTGCAGGGTATATAGAATACAATATTCCAAGCACGCTGGCATACTGTTTCACATAAACCAGGTATGTCGACATATTGTCAATTGTTTGATATACAGTGCGGTTCATTATACCCCTTAAGGTTGCGACATCCGTTGCTCCGCCCATTGGAATCCCCGCCCAGATGTGTACCTGAACAAAATCAAATCATTAATTCAAGTTCAACCATGTTTCAAGATAGCAAATTCGAATACCTAACCAAAAACCCTCAAATATACGCGCCCAGGATCTGAATGGTCTGAATGGAGAATTTAATGTAAATTATTGTTTCACTGAGTCTCCCTTGTTAAGGTTAGAGTAAGAGTAACGTTTAAGCGTAGGAGTGAGGACGGCGATAGTTGAGAGTGGTGGGATGAGAGCGGGGGTGAAAAAGGCGCTTGTTAGCTTTATCACCATAATGCAGGCTATGCAGCCGCTATGCAGGATGCATGTACGTGAACATGTAGCTGTATACATATGCTCGTCCATGAACTTCAGCCCGGTCCCACAATTCAAACGCCTAGTATCCTTCTTAAGAGTGGTTGTTAAGGACAGACAACAACGCTTTGCCCTTACCGAGCTGCGTAGGCAGCTGAACTAGCAACTGTATCATACACGACATAATTGCAAGCACAGGTGAATATATATATATATATATATATATATATATATATATATATATATATATATATATATAATATATATATACGACTAAATTTAATCAAAGAATGTAGCTCTAACTGTTCAGTAATAAAACTAATCTTTCTGTGCTCTTCACTGTCATTGCTTAATCTATCGATAGAGGTTTCAACAGCTATACTGCCATACTCAGGATTAAATCAATGGATCTGGACTTCGGACTTTCAATCAATGACTTGATACGAGCCATTAAATTAACTAACTGTGACAAACAATGAATTGAACTCTTGACCAGATGATGACATGTGATAATAGAACAACTTTGTTGTCTACCGTAAGAATTACTGTTAAGTCAGCTTTAACAGTACTACTGCCAGTTATATGTGGTACATCATCTACTGTTCCAATAAGATATATTAGCAGACCCTGCTGAAGAAAACAAGCCCTAAAGCCTCAGGCAAAGTTGTCTCGCCTTAAAATCGCTCCTCAACTAATGTGAATGTGAGCCTAGAAATGTCGTCATTCTCCAGAAAGGACTGTTCAAGACTTTCTAGTCTCTTAACTTCTTCCTGAAATCTGTTACACGATGTGGCTCTAGATGTTACCCTTGGAACAGCTTGTGTTTTCGAGAGATATGTAGGTGCATTGAAGAAAACAGAAGGAACAGAATCATCCTAAGAAGCCTTTAAGGTTTATCAGACACCGCACCATTCTTCTTCTCCCTGGCAACATTTTGTATCGTATCGTATTTGGAGATTTGTATAGCGTCGCTCACAGCTGAGGTCGTTCAGCAGCGCTCCCAGTGCGAGATCTAGAAAGTAAAGTTAACCGTAGAGAGGAAGAAAAGGCATTTCACAGGGAGGCAAAATATCTAGTTTGAGCTAGATGTCGGAACAAAGAGGACATGCCGGTTGCGAGAGCGGAGAGGTCGGTGGGATGCTTCAGAAAGAGGAGGGGCAGATGAGGTCCCTTAGATATTTGGGAGTAGCACCCAGTTTGGACTTAAGGACAAGAACTTTAAATTGAATGTGGGCAAGGAGAGGGAGCCAGTGCAGTTGATTGACCATAAACGAAGAGACATTTGTGTCTTGCAACTTCCGTATGGTCACTTGGGTAGAATGTGAACAGAGTTTTAAGTATTTAGTAGGAATAAGTCTTTCCGAGGATTAGCTCGAACCCATTTCTCCATAATTCAGGATTGCGAATCGGAAGAGCGTGGAATGTTATTTTTTCTCCGTCCTTTCCATCACCTGGTCAATCACGATGCCCACTCCTGCCAACCCTTCACACATGTTCACCATTTCGCTTTCGTACACAGCAGTAAACAACAGTTAAATAATCTAATAGAAATAACGCAGTTAAGCAGAATAATGAATTTAATCCACCCGAAACAGCAGATCATCAAATTCGTAAAACGGTTAATCTGATGAATAAGAGAAGAAGAAGAAGAAGAGCAGTCCCTTAAGCTAGCCCTTAGGCAGCCATGGGTATGAAGTGTTAGCGACTTCATTTACCCGGCCTCAGCATATGAGGGCGGGTTGTCAGTCCTCTCCCTCACCGTCTCATCTTCCCACCGACAGTGTACGATCAGTGTACTCATCATAGCTGAGTTGGCTAATCTGCTGAATAAAGTACTCGGATAATCCAAATTTGGATGTACAATCAAAGTCAGAAAAACTTAATGTCATTACACTGAAGCAATGGTTGGTATGATACTTTGCTCTTCCACACTTGCGGTCGGATAATTTTAGGAAGAGTACAGGGGGCAATTTAAGTTGCTCAGGTACAGTATTCTCTTTTGCCGGGGGAAGGGTCGGATTGCTTCCGAAGGGCGTGCCAAATTTGTGGTGGGGGTAACGTTGTTATTAGCTCATTTGCTTTGCATCATTAGTGACTAAATCATGAAACCATTAATCTAGAATTACAATATTGTGGAGAAATTCTTATTAAATTTTTTTAATGGGGCCAATCCTTTCAGACTTCCAATATTAGGCCTGTGTACAGTATTCGACTACGTGTACCGCGCAAGCTGATGAGCCTAAAGGCGGTTGACCATGCAGCGCGACTTAATGAGAGAACCGGAGACGTTAAATGATAAACTTGCAAATAATTGCTAACGACTCGTCCTCTGTGGCGTTTTAGCTTCGCCGTTACTGAAGTCAAAAACAATACTCTAGTGCCGGTGGTACTGTATCTATGTATGTATGTATATATATAAGCATATTTCGTAATTAAAATTGATGAACGAAGGGGATGGGGGATAGAGTAATGGTAACACTCATGGCCAGGAGAGCAGCAAGAAAGCAGCAGGAAGGCAGCAGTACGCGGTTCTCGGGCAACCCCTCGGGCGGGCGCCTTGCATGGGTGCCATAACGTATGTTTAGTTAAGATATTGATAATTGTACTGTCATGTCTCAATGTAATCTTACTACGTTTGTCGGTTTGAATTAATTAAGAAAAGATTATTATTATTATTTTATTATTAGCACATCCCCACTGAAGAGAGATTGGAGCTGAGCTAGAGACCGTTATGAAACTCAAGAAAGCGTCAATCGCTCTCGAGGTGACGCTCTAAGGCTAAAACTTTAATAAAGCGGTATAGCGAACCGTTACTGGAGCCAAAAACAATACCCCCTAGTGCCGGCGGTACTGTATCTATGCATCATGCATGTATGTATATATAAGCCTATATCGTAATAGAAATTGCTCAACGAAGGAAGTTACTGCGCCATTGTAAATCTTACTATACATGATTGATCCTCGAGTGAGGACTTTGAGCAAGCTTCACTGTAAATTGGCTTGGCCAGTCTAGCCAGCTCTCAATGTATAAACAAATCAGTAAGACGAGTTGGATATAAAGACGCTCTCTTCATTTCCACTTGAAGCAACACTGTACTAAGCCATGGTAAGTGGGTCAAACATTAACATTTCTTTGCCTGGACTGTTAACAGCCTTAACGAAGTTGTAGCATGCGCTTGAGTGTTATAATTTGAGTCTTTAGTCTCGACAAAATTAATACTTGCGTAGAATTTCTATTTACTTTGTTGATTGTGTTAACAGTCCAATGACGCTCTTAAAACAAAGAACGGGATGAACAAGTTCACGATGAGAATTAGCAGCTTCAAACTTCTGTCGGTTACAACAGTTGTGGCAATTTGCTTTGGATTCGGTGAGAGGTTTTTCGACACATTCAACAGCATTATTACTGTATTTTGATGCTCCCCTTCCTAAGTTAAGTGGACACGACCATACGGCAGAACATCGATGGCGCTGAGCAATTGTGAGTGAAGGCCATGCTTAAGGTTCCTCCACAGTAATTGCCTGGGACGAGGCTCGAACCCATTACTCTCATCGAAACAGACCGAGCGATAGGCCACCATATATATGTCTGCTGCAATATTTATTATATTGATTAGTTACCCAAATGCTTGCAATATCCATCAATATTACAGTCATAGCTATATCGTAAGTTACTTATTCAAATATGAACATTAGCTTAAATATAAATAAAAGCAGCTGTTTCAAGTCTCTATTTAATTACATCAAATAAATCCAGTGGTTAAGTAATTTAAATAAAAAAATTATATTTCTGTTTCAAAATTCTGTGTTTACGTGAAGTGAATTGAGTAGCCTTGTATGTCAATTATCGTGTGACTTTTTTTAGGCAATTCGGTTCTCAAGATGGTTCCACGTGACGCGGTAGCAGTGGTTGGACAAACGTCTCGTTTCAACTGCTCTACATCTGATATTCAATCTCCGAAAATCCACTGGTACTATTACGACAATCACGTCTACGCCGGTGGAAAGTTCTTAAATCGTTACGAGAGATTCAGAATCGAGATAGAGAACTCCACCGGATCCTACAATCTAGTTATTCCGAATGTAACAAGAGACGACGCAGGAAGTTACCGTTGTGTGGACAACGAAGGCTTTGGAGACAAGCGTTCGGCCGAATTAGTAGTCCTTGGTGAGTATTTTGCTAACCTATAACACTAAAGATCACGCATCATTCATTAAACGATTGTATACGGCCTATACCAAATGTTTCCAATTGGCATCTTTCTGAAGTTGACAATTAGAATCATTCTCACAATGGACCCTATAAATCTTCTAGTCTAAACAATATTGTTTTTATTTATTTTTGTTAACGCTCGAAATGTCACTAAATCTAAATCAAAGCATCGAGACAATGGTTCGCTCTCAACTTATCCAGAATCGTTTATTTATGTATCGCAAGTATGTTACTCTACAGGTTCTTCAATCACTCGCTTGAAAGAAAGATTTTGATTTTTAAAGTTGTCTGGCTCACACAGAGTCATAACTCTTTGGTGGAATATTGACAAAAATTTAGCTGTTTTTCACTAGTGTGAGTTCCTGGGCATTTGGAATGTACAGAAATATTATAATGCTAAAATAATGAGCCTTCATAACATTTCATCCACATCATACTAATAACTAGCATTGCATTATCTTGTATTACATTTCATGGATATAATTGTAACTACATCGCGATAGCTTAACGAGATAGATAACTACAAGAGCACAAGACAGAGAACGATGGCGTCATTGGTCATACGAACCTGCCGGTGAGCAGAGAACATAAAGAAGAAGAAGACATATTATTTTATAGCCACTGTTCAATAAAGACTAAACAGAGGCCCAACTCAACCTGCTCTTTGCATGACAATATTTTTGGTTGAGCAACTGTAAACAAGTCAGTTATATGACTTGATGGCTTAGAGTCTTACATGAACCATTGAAATGTTTATTTTACAATTATGAATGACTAGTCGATGTTTTTTTTTACAACAGATAGGGATCCAGTGTGTAATTCTGACATCAAGATGGACGGAACAGTTGGGCCAAACAATTGCAACATCGATCCAGAAGATGTTCGCTTTTCCTGCAGCGTAACGTACAACGGAAATATTGCTCCAATCCTAAAATGGTCGCGTTCTGGAGACATTAGTCCCACAAGCACGGGCATAGTAACATGTAAAAATTCTACCAACAGAGTGGACTGTAATCTGACCATCAAAGTTGATCATCTTCAATTGGATAATTCGTCTTACATTTGCCACACAGAAGCGACAACGAATATCAACTGCACTTCTGATCCCATAAGCATAATCTGTAAGTATGACAGAACATGATCCACACAAAACTCTACAGATATATACACTAAGTGACTACATTAACTGGGTCCTACATCTTGAGTGAAAATTGTTTACTTCAAGAGAGCTCATGTAAAAATTGAGTGAAATTAAAATGACAAATGTTGTGCTATGTGCAATTGCCTTGGCTGTTAAAGACTTCCTACAAACTTACAGTTTGAGTTACGCTCAAGATGGAGTTGAAAATGTTTGTGTTTGGCTAGGTGGTCCGAATTCCCACAGTTAACTAAACATTGTCAACGCACGACTGTTGAAACAAGATTTACAGACATGTATCTTTAATATTAGCGCAATATTTGCGTATTCTAAACTTGATCGAAGTTCAAAATACGTGTGTGTCACTTAAAATGGTGAACAGCCTGTTTAGTCAAATAAGACACAAAGGTCAATAGTGTACAGCGCATAACCATATATTTGTGCATTTACGCACTCATACTTGTAGGCTGTAAATGATTCTTATATCGGCTTTGTTTTCTTATAAGCAGCATCTAGTTTATTTGCTAAGTATTATTTTTTTGTGCACATGAAACTAATTAAAACGCCTGGTCTATAAACTGCTGTCTATTTGCACATATGATATTTTATCGTATTACATTACAGTATAGTGATCACATTGTGTTATTCTTAAAGTTTTTCTTCAAAGCGTCTGGCCTTGTGCAGAATCAAACGTCCGGTTGCGCCACTCCTCTCGAAGCTGGGCTATCTCCTCCAGTTTACTGTCACATTATGTGTGATATTAATCTATTAATATCACATTACTGTGCGTCATATCACGTCAAGTCATATCACATAGCTTTAAATACGAGACTGCATACTGGACGAATTGCATTGATTTTCCATACGAGA
The DNA here is from genome assembly GCA_963556255.1 of Allolobophora icterica. NCBI lineage: Eukaryota > Metazoa > Annelida > Clitellata > Crassiclitellata > Lumbricidae > Allolobophora > Allolobophora icterica. The sequence continues at coordinate 22,240,330 of OY744604.1, forward strand.
CACAAGTGGTTGCCACTTCATGCTGGACCAAGCTGCTACGCTATCAACGATACGAACTACTTTATTTGTCTTTTCTCTGCCTCTCTTTCGCCAACGGTTTAAGACCGTTCTTGTTGATCGTGGTCTTGGCTGTCAGCTTTGGAACTGCTTTTTTGTATTCCAACGATTAGCTATATGAAAGTTAACTTGCGAATACGGCTCTATTTGAGTTTAATAATTTTTTATGATAGATACATTTAATGATTTTCGACTGACTGAGAGGTCGATCAACGATGAACTGCTATGTAAAGTCAACAGCAGCAAACAGTGCCACAGTAGATGGATCTTGAGCGCCTTCGACGGTTCTAGTGCAGTTCTCGGGGACCAGTCAACCGTAAGAGCCAACATATCCGGAATCTACCGATGCGAGTCGAAGTGCAACATCAGAGGAAAACAATGCGCAGTTTCTGCAATGCTTGTTTATATACCCAATGGTGAATGAATCAATCACGATAACTACTCATTACATGCCTTTCATGAGCATTTTCTAATCTCATTTATTTCGTTTTGCAACGTAATGTAAGGTAACGACAATTTATAGAGCGTCATAAAAGCGTCAAATGTTCTGCAACCATTTTCATGGACATTAGATGGGACCCATATTTGCTCTAAACGGGTCCCATATTGGAACATATGGATCCAATTTGGGCTCATTTGGGAATGCTGGAAGGAGAGTTACTTCTAGATTGATTCACGGTGTCTATTATTAGTGCAAGTGATAAGATTTTAATAACCTATCTGAGTATTTTTCATGAACAATTTCATCTGGTCGTATGTGTTCGTGTGCGATCTACTTTGTACCCAATAAGATATAAGCTGAATTCTGATTTAGGTTCATCTTTATATTGTCGGATGTTACGCGACGAAATGGAGATTTCTTAATCCAATTTAATTGAATAGTTCATGTTTCGGATTTATAAGCAACTCTGTTGAAATTTAGTTGACTTCGGAAAATGTCCTCTCGGAAGCAACACCGATATACTTCATTGTTTCAAAAGAAACAAATACGGATCTAAAGTCTCGTTACAGCTTGTGAATTGGCAAATCCTATTCGAGGTTGCAATTTTATTTCTTATAAACACGTGTCTTTCTCTTCTGACAGCTCCAGTACACTACCAACTCTCGGGATCTTCAATTTCAGAAGAAACACCGAGCGCAGGTTAGAATTTTCGGCTGCAGGGTACGTTTAGATCAACATTCAAAGTAAGAAGTATTTGGGTTCTGCTCATTGCAATATGAAGGAATTGCACAACTCACTAAAGCCTGCATATGGAGTCTGCTTAAGCATTAAGTTAAAATAACCTGTTTATTCAGCTCACAACATTTGCGCATTGGCATTGCATACATTACTCCTTTCTTTTATCAGCGCTGTATCGGATGACAGCCCTTGTTCTTTATGTTGCTGCCTTCTATTTATCTCTCTCCCTCTCCCCCTCTGTCTCCTTGCCTCCCTCCCTACTCTTTCCCTTCCCCTACCTCATATATAGCAGCGGCAGTTTATGGGGCCTAGAACAAGGAAATAAGGTAAGCCCAAATATGGCAATGAAGAGATATACGATTGCAATGCTGGTGTTGAAAGGAAACTAACAAGGAAATAAGGTAGGTCCAAATATGGCAATGAAGAAATATACGATTCCGATGCTCGTGTTGAAAGAAAACTAAGAATATTAGTAAAGTATTTGTGGCATCATCTTAAAGATATCCTATAAATATTTATGAATATATATTAACTCAATATATTCTGTTTTTCAGACTCTGATAGGACAGCACTTATTATCGTTGTGGCGATACTTGGCGTGCTTATTGTGGCAATCATCGTAACAGTGTTGATTTGCTGCGTCAGAAAGCGCAAAGAGAAGCTTGGTAAGTGATCCATATCTGTAATCGTAGACTCTAATTTCTAAAGCGGTACTCATTACTCAAAAGTTAATCGAGGGACATCAACTTACTCTGAGTCCATTGTAACTGTAACTTCCCAAATAATAACAGTACACCAACACCGTTATTTCAGATTTAAACGCCACGGGCTGGTTCAGCGAAGTTAAACCAGCGCTGAAACCAGTTAGTGGTTGGTTGGGTAACAGTCCTTTAAACAGTACTCCACTTGGAGTATTCCGCCTTAAGTCCACCCAGTTTTCCGTTCTGACGGTATCGGTAAATGACTACCAACACAATATAGAGGATAATAAAAGGTGTCCACTCTTTGAATTTGTGTGATCTTTTTCAGCCACAGCAAAACATCCTTCGACAACGCTTCTGAAGAGGGCTCTTGAATAAGCTGATGTCCCTCGCCTGTCCACTTAAAAACCCTTCACATATATGTGCCGACATAAGTACCGTAGTAAATTTCCAATATTAAACAGTCTGCGTCATAGTGACCGTAAACCACATATTTAAACCTAGGTGAGGGACCAGCTTTTTCACAGACAATCATTGGTGGCTCACAAGGCATTTTTGCCTCAGGTTCTGCTCCGAATCAAAATACAAAGTTCATTCTGACATAGTGTGGACGGTTATTGACTATGCAACGAAGAAAAATATAAGGAGAAAAGAAAGTTAGCCATTAATTATATATTTTAGTGTCTGTAACACTTTAACGAGGAACGTGTACTAAAAGTGACTGGGTAACCAATGCAGCTCGTCATAAAAGTGTTAAAAGTAAGTAGGTAAGTAAGTATATTCTTTATTTTAACCGGTTGCCAGACGCACTCCGGTGTACATACAACATAAAAAACTGTTGTCAAGTCAATATGAATAGAACAATTTTTTTCGTCTTTTTATCAGCTATTGGTAAAACAAGGTGTAAAATTAAGCTGATGAACTAATCTAAGGTAATTTACTTGTAATCTGATCTGTTGCAATGTAATCTGAAGGACATTTACGTTGAAGCGCAAAAACATCAAACAGTAACAGCATCTTCACGTGGCATCTGACTATCCAGGCCTCAGATTCACATTTCGGTGTGACCATGCGCGCGTTACAAATTTAATAAAGAAATAAAGAAATAAATGTCAACAGCGGCCCAACTCAACCAGTGTTTAATCTAGGCATCTCTTGGGCGGAATTTTCCCCTCCCAGGATTTATGTTTCCTTCCAGAAAAATTTAACAAAATAATGATAGTTATTAGCGAATTGGTTAATGTATCATCCGGAGCGAAGGATTGTAGGCCTAATACACGGCATGGATGTCCATTCTGTAGCGCATTAGACCTAACCAACGATTGCTGATTTAGAGAGATATTGCTTTAGAGGCAATGCTATGTCAACGAACTCATTATGTCGATAGTTTGACATGAATCAGGTCATACCTATAGTTTGAGAGGTTAAAGACAGAACGCGGCCATCTGACCAATATCTGATAGGATGTATTGTACCTCGCAAATCGCTGTTTATGCTACGGTAAGTGGTGCTACAGTTCACATGAAACAACAAATTCATCTGAAGACGAAACTGGGTCAGATGACTTCACAAGTAACCACAGTTAACAGTTAGTTTCACCTAAACAGAACATGCAATTGTCAGCTATTTTAAAACTAACAGTAACTGTCTTAAAATTCAGATTTTGATTTGCTTCCGAGAATATTTGTTTTGTTTTTAGAGAAAAAAAGCAATATTCACGATTCCGGAATACGGCTACTTCACACAGTCAGTCAAGGTGAATAACAAAACCTAATCTGAGTAGATCTACATGCAATAGCAACTATTAGCAATGCAATTTCGTTTGATCTGATCTTACCTGGTTCGATGGAATGCAATGTATGTGTGCTTGCATGTATGTATGCAAGCATATATGTATATATGCAGGCATGTATATATGTATGAATGTATGTATATACCGTATGTCTGTATGTATGCTTGTATGTATGTACGTATGCATGAATGTATTCATGAATGTAAAGTAATGTATGTATGTATGCATGCATGCTTGTAGATATGTATGTATGTATGTATGTATGTATGTATGTATGTATGTATGTATGTATGTATGTATGTATGTATGTATGCATGCATGCACGCATGCAGGGCCGCATTAAGGCTAGTGCGGGCCCGGGTGCTGTGAGTACCTATACAGCCATCAGCGCGGGGCCCAATTACAAGCACAATAACATTTGTTAATATACTTCAGAAAATGCGCGCCCCTCAAAACTGCGGGCCCGGGTGCTGCAGCACCCTTAGCACCCCCCCTTAATGCGGGCCTACACGCATGTACGTATATAAGTACGAGCAGAGGCTTAACTCAAGCAGGACGCAGTTCATCTGGCTGGGTACGCGTCAACAACTAGCAAAAATTAACCTTGAGGCTTTAGCCCTTGAGTTCCCTCGGGTCTCTTTTGCCTCTTCTGTACGCGACGTTGGCGTTACCCTGGATCAGGAACTCACGTTCACCCGCCACATTAACCTCTTCTGTCGCAATTGCTACTATCAGCTGCGCCAGCTTAGGGTGGTCTCGCGCTCTTTATCCCAAGGGGCTGCGTCTACCCTCGAACATGCTTTTGTAGTCTCCCGGATTGATTATTGTAGTGCCCTTTCTACTGGCCTCCCAGCTGTCCGGGTTGGGTGCCTGGATCGGGTTCTCCGCGTAGCTGCGCGCCTCATTGGCCGTATTCCTAAATATGGCCGGGTTTCTGAATTTATGCGGGATGTGTTGCACTGGCTTCCATTCCCACTACGAATCACATATAGGGTTTCTGCGCTTGTTAGGCGCTGCTTGGAGGGACTCGCGCCCCTATACTTGCAGGGTTTCTGTCGCCCTACATCTGTTGTCCAGCGGCGATCTAACCTTCGATCAGCTGACCAAGCTGTACTCATGGTCCCTCGCTCGCGTACCGCAATCATGCAGCGCCGCTCCTTCTCTGTTGCTGGCACTATGACCTGGAACGGGCTCCCAATAGCGCTCCGTCTGGTCCCTATAGATCACTCCACTACTTTTTATACTAATTTGAAGACTGTTCTCTTTAGCCGTCGCTGAACTGGGAGCGCTCCTGAGTAGACAGCCTTGAAGGGGCGCTATATAAATGTTCCTTAAATGAAATGAAATGAAATGAAATGAGATGAACATACAATTTTATGGTAAGACGCGGTATTTTGTCAAATTCCAGAAGAGACTGGCTGCGTATTGTGTCTTCGCCATTTCCCATAATTATGTCGGATTAGAGTGCTTATAAAATACGCACATTCGTGATTTAAATTATGAAGAATCACTGAATGAACCTATCTCGAGGTTTCCTGTACTAAGCACTAAGGTCAGTTTATGCACAAGGTACATGCATCTTCAGATGTCTTCCAAATGACTGTAGCGATTGTGTTTGAAAATGAACCTAGCTACCGCATAGTTATTATAATTGCATGGTAAACTCTTGCGACTGTCAATGGTAGCAGCTCTATTTCTCCAATCTTTGTCTGTGTTTTGCGTTTTTGTGACTAGAGTCCTGTAGACTTTTAAATGCAGGGATTGTTTTCATACGAACAAGACACGTTTTAGGTTCCTATCTAAGTAAATATTCGAATGAATGAATGAGTAAGCGGTTTGACAAGTTTTGATTTGTCTAACTGTTTTATGCATAAACGATACAATCTTGTAGAATCCAAAGAAACGAATGACGATACATATGACGAAGTTGATGGGAAGCAACAAGAAAATGGTACTAACATCAGTCAATCTAAATATATACAATTTGTTACACGCAGCTGTCAGCATTAGAGGGATTGATTTTTTGTTCAATCGCAAATACGCAAAATTAACGCTTTTATTAGCATGTCATTCGTGTATCCGCTGAGCTAGGAATTGCAATGCACGCCACAGTTGTCTATAATAATTGTACTGTACGAATGTCTATTCTGCAGCGGGTTGGGGCTGCAATCCAACGATTGGACTTTCGAACCCGCTGAACGGACTACGTCTAGCAACCTTGGACATTGCACTGGACATTGTTCGTGCACACTTGTGACGCGCGTCAGAATGGAATTTAAAATGACCTCGTGGCCTTAATGACTGCAAGAAATAAAATAACGAAAACACTGTGCAGATTATAGTTACACGGCTGATACACGAGTTGTTAGATCCCCATGACTTCACTGGATTCGCAGAAGTCAGAAGTAACTGCACATCAGTCACTGCGTAACCATAGATTTAAAATATACAGGCGCCCATCTTTAAAGTTCATAAATGTTGAGACCTAAAGTATAGGAGTACGCTATCACGTTTTCTGTTGTGTTCGTATTGTTACGCAGATATATCAATTGCAATATTTACATCTGACTTATGGTATGTAATGGTATTCTGTGTCATAATGGTATGGAATATAATGGTATTTTGCCTTCATGTTCTTTGTTGCAAGACAGGCTTAGGGTTGGTTTTTTTCGCCAAATCTTAAGCAGAAACAAAATAGTTCAGGCACTGATATAAAACATAGTTTGTTCGAGAATGTTCAGATGATCAAATGGTGCCAGCAGTTGGTTGCATTATGCTGACTAGGATGTGAAAACGATACGACGAAGCTAACTATTATTAGGCCTACGATTAATGTTGATACAATTAAGGCTATAATAATTAAGTCTGTTTAATCGTGGCTGGACTGGTAGAACCCCTGAGCGGGATTCTTGAAAAGGTGCTATGTAAATTTATCAAAATGAATGAATGAATGAATTAGTACTGTTATTTCTACAATTATTTGCATTAGTAGCAGTAGCAGCAGAAGCAGCAGCAGCAGCAGTAGTAATAGAAATTATAATGGTAGCGGCAGTAGCAATAAGCAGTACCAGTAGTAATATAATATTCATTATCTTTGTCGTTATCATTAAAATTACTAATCTAGACAACTGGAGCAACATTTTTTATGTCCGGTTTAGTAGCAGTCATTGGTGACTAATCAGCAGTTGCAGAGATGGTTGAGTGATGTTGCAATCTACGTTGCAATAGTGCGTGCAAATCTCTGATTTAAACTATTTTGTTCAAACATTTAATCCTAAGTCTATTATATGTTCTTTGTAGGGCACGATCAACTTTTAAAGCCGCAAAATGTGTATGCTTCACTTGACGATGAAAGGAAGAAAAATGAAAGACTCGCAGAAGAACAGGAAACAAGTATAATATGTTCTCAATTAATCTGTGTAGTTATTTTACTGGTTTAAAAAATTGCTGTTTTATAGCATGCGGTGCACGAATGTCGCTGCTATGAGAGAAATCTTAGACTGAGTTCTAAATATATAAGGCAATACACGACAATTACAACTATAACTGCACTTTTATACATCAGATTCTGATTATCAAAATCTGGACTAGAGGCATAGATATGCATGCATATGAATGCAGTTCAACATTATCCAAAGTAGTGAAAATCTGCAAGATTTGAATTCTCTTAGATATTAACCTCGTGGAGCTTATCTGTTAGTCTTATTTCATAGGAAATGAATGTCACTTACATATAGGTTTTCATTGTTGATGAGTCTAAGACTAAAATCTGGCTTTGTTTCAAGGCAAGAAGAAGATTGAGGAATTTCAGCAACAACTAACAGATCGTGAGAGCCAATGGCTGGAGAAAATAAAAGAACTTAACCAGCAAAAAGAAGATCTCGAAACAAGACTAATTTTGGGTATGTATTTAAAATAATTATACCTCCATTGTGTTAGATTCTAACGCATTGACTTTGTATTCGAATATTTTTTAGAAAAATTGTCTATTTGAGCTACAAGTAGCCAAATGGATTGTATTCAAAGTGTGACCAGCTTTTGAAAGTCTTACGGAATGTTGTCTAACCAAAACCGAATTGTACAATCTAAGTCAATGGCAATTAAATGATTCTTCACCGATTTTTTGAGGTTCTAAAAACGCATTATAAGTAAGTAAGTAAGTATATTCTTTATTAACACCGACTGCCTATACCCACTTTGGTTTACATACAGTTTATACAAAATAAAGCATTCTTGTGAAAATGTTTTCCTCATTAAATTGTCCGCTCTAGTTATTAATCGATCGTGTAGTCTAGGCCTCATGGAATAGTGCTGTGGCCTCAGCGGTGGGAGATGATGGTTCAGCACATGGCCCTCGTCATGCAGTACCGCTGCGAAGAGACCCTAGTCTGCCAGGCTACATAATTGCTCGAAGGTGGCCTATCCGCAGGGAGATAGTGCAGACGCAGCAGACGGTCTAAAACGGACTGCAGTCTATCACGCTCCTGTTGACCCGTGAAGGTCCACCATGCCGGGGCCGCGTACAACATACGGGCTAATGTAGTCATTTTTACCACGTCATGTAAACTTGGGTTTCGCAGGCCGTGCGCTGTCATGATTCGCAGAGCATACATCGACTGTCTTGCTTGGACGCAAGCGCTCCTTATATATAAACAGGAACAAATAAATGTATTAGTGCGCGTAACATCTCACTTTAGAAGTGTTTAGAGAACATGCTTCATTTAAACTACTATCTCACCAACAACTAATGCTGATAGTGGCTTATAACTGGTGTGTGATTGTCTTGCCTTACCTGGCCTCATCCTACCTTAGCTTACCTCACTGTAAGTTGCTGTATCTTAATTTACATTGCCTCATCTTAAGAATCTTACCTTGCGTGGCTTACTTTTATCTTACTCTACCTTACCATATTTTTTTAAATTTATTTACTTTACTTTAAGGTACCACAATCTACCTTAGACTACCAGAGCTCAACCTACCTTTTGCCTATCTTAACGCAGCAATAATATTTTGGATACCGGTTGTGCAACGTTTAGCCATTTCTAGGAAACATAACCTTACATAAATGATCAAGATGAATAGCCATATAGTAGGCTATTAACTGGTTCTCCTCTTGATTTCCAAGTCTCAACGAGGACTAGCTCTCCTAGATATTTTTGTGACTTATTGCGCAAACCTCTGTCTGTTCTTTCTTCCAGCCCTCTTTCGGTCTGCTGATCGGCTTGATCTTGTTCCGCGGTCTAGGACTGCCATGGCTCAACACCGTGCTTTTGACATCCTTGGCCCCTCCTTATGGAACGAACTATCTTCTCAATCCATAGTCAGATTTAGGTGGGGACCTGACATTCTTCTTTCCGCCGCCTGAAGACCTTCTTATTCCTCTGAGGATGTCACGCTGAAATCGCCTCTGAATAGCCCGAACTGCGAGCGGCGCTTTATAAATTTTAAACTTGCTAAAAACCTAAGAGATCATATTATGCTTATTCTTTTTGTGACTTTCAGAAATGAATGAACTTAAAAGGCAACTGGAGAAGGTAGAACAGGAGAAAGCAGCCTTAGAAGAGAAAGTCAAACGGCTGGGCGAAAGAAACCACGAACTTGGTTGCAGCTTATTCATGCCTCCCAAAGGTAAAATTTGATATTCAGAAGAATCTCCAGATAGCGCCTACATACCGGCAATCTAGGCAAAACGATTCGATACAAATTTACTTCAGTGAAATATTAGGCAGAAAACGTATTCTCATTGAGGTATGTATGTATATGTGAATGTATGCATTATGATTGCACATTTGTATAAAAACATCGCCTTTTGAGTACCTCACTGTAATGTTACTATGTGGTTTAGCAATTCAAGTCGAACTAACTATAGGAAAAGATAATGAAAGTTGGCATATCTTGAAATGCACTTACTCCATTATGGAGTTTACAAGTCAGACTTTGCTGGAAAATTACAAACCCCTTCTAAACACTCTGCTGGAAATATGAAAATTCAAGTACTGGACAGCTACTAGTTGGTAGTTTTTGGCTGTTTGGCTGACATTCTTGCAGTCTACCTTTCAGTCTTCAGTATATTTACAAAAGACATTACCAAAATAAAATCACAATACTGAAAAAAACATCACATTGCAAGTATAAAAAATTCATGCCATCCATGGAAAATTTCGGAAATTTGTGTTTTTTGGGTGGCCTTGGGACACCTCAAGAATTTAATGAAATCTAGTATTATTCTGCATGCAGGCTACTGGGCACAGTAGACAGCTTTTGCACACCCTGCCGATTCTGAAATGTTAATTTCATTTTTTCACTCCACCCTATTGTACATTAGGCCTTCTACAAGCTACGCAATGGAAGAATATCTAATCTAAAGGCATCAAACGTTCACTTTAAGTGAAATTGCATTAAAAACTCAAAATGCGTTGAGAAGCTATATCGTGACTTTGTGATGGGCTCGATGTTAAAAGCGAATCTCCTCCTTAGGTGACGTAGATATGCATTAAGACGAATCCGAAACAACTTAAAATATCCCACCACTGATCCATAAATGTAGCCTGTTGCTTGTATGCGATTGTTTCGTTTAGTAGGCCTACACGCGATACTTAAACGAATGTAGACATTTCATACTCGTTCTGTTTATTTTTATTCATAGCTCATATTTAAAAGAGTACCAAACTGAAATATTCTTCTTCTGTAGTTAATTACATGATTCTATTATATTTTTTTAAACACTCTTATGCTGCAGATCCAATTGAATACAAAGTCGAGCCAGTTGAGACGATTAAAACGCTTGCAAGTCAAGGACCCAAAAACGTCGGTGTTTGTGGACTGGCCGTCTTAGACAAAGAACTGTTCGTCATCAGTGATGGACATCCAGAGGTTGAGGTATACGATATGTCGACATTTAAACATAGCCGCGACATAAAGCTGAATGGCGTGACTGACCCAGGCGATATTGTAGCTTGCAACAAAAATAAACGGATCTACATCGTTGACTGGACTGAAAGAACTCGCAAAAATAAAATGATGAGACTTGATGCGAATGGCAAAGAAGACATACATGTAGAACGACTGTCCATACCAGACGATGAATGTCGTTTGTTTTTGACGAGAGACTCCAACGTTCTTGTGACTTTCCATCGAAGTAGAAGAATTGTCGAGTATAGGCCTGCTCCAGACTGGAGCGTGGTCTTCAAAACAAAAATCAAAGATGCTAACATATTTCCAATTCACAGTGTTAAGCTGAGCAACGGGCTTCTTGCGATCTGTCACGGCATAAAAAAAGAAACTACACACAGAGTATGCATCGTCGACGATGACGGGAATCTTTTAAAGTCTTTTGGAGGACGAAAGGGTGCTGGTGACGGGCAGGTCAACTTTCCCACATGTTTGGCTGTAGACAGAAACGATAACATATTGGTGACGGATCGAGAAAATGGACGCGTTTTGGTGCTAAATTCCCGTCTCGAATTAACGGCTGAGTTGCTTACAAAGAAAGATAAATTACGACTTCCTCGTGCTTTAATGTTGGATGAGACAAATCGTCAACTGGTTGTGGCTGACTGTAACGACAAATCCGTAGATAGTCAAGTTTTGATATTCAATCTCAAATAGAAATACGTTACAGATGGATGTGCATAGAATAGCAAAAACACCATCCACAATGGAAAGAAAGTTCACTATAATTATTGGCACTATTAATCGTTGTCTACTTTGTACGTAGGGAAAAAACTTTCCGGCAAAATGAACCGTCGGGCATAATGGCAAGTACGTTATTCTGACTATGATTGTTGACATAATTGGGCATAAAATTATTTCGTGTTTGAAAGTGATACTCTAGTATTTCATTTTTTAAGGTTTGTGTAGTAACAATTTGATCGTGCTTCTAAAATGAAAAATAACTCCATAATCTTCATAGATTAATAAAGATGTCTGACGTATGACGTATGCCCATCCAGACTAGCCTTGTCCTGGACAAAGCAACAAAGGCATAATACTATGATGCTTCAGAGGGCTAAGTTGATTCATTCGTTCAATTCGCTCATTCATCGATTTGTCTATTCATTGCTCAAAACAATACATAAAATTAACAATGGAAATCAGAAGTTAAACCGGGCAATGCTTTCCAGTCTGATAGCATCAACTTAGTTTTCAGTGACATATTGGCCATGGACGCTGGAAAGCAGAGCTCACGTAGATAGAAGGGAGCGCGGCCAAGCTGACACTGCCAGACAATAGAAGCAACCCGATATACAATGCGTTGCGAAAAAGACTATTGAGCATTCTAAAATAAATCTTTTAAAATAAATAGTCACGCATGTATAGTCAGACACGTGACCAAACTTAGGAATGCGCCCAACGAGGCGCGCAGCAGAGCTTAGAACGCGTTCAAGGCAATGCAGTCGAGTGTGAGGGAAACAAATATAGAGTGAACAGCAGTAATCAAGCCGACAGGTAATGAAAGCATGAACGAGGGTACTTGGGAGAGAGAGAGAGAGAGAGAGAGAGAGAGAGAGAGAGAGAGAGAGAGAGAGAGAGAGAGAGAGAGAGAGAGAGAGAGAGAGAGAGAGAGAGAGAGAGAGAGAGAGAGAGAGAGAGAGAGAGAGAGAGAGAGAGAGAGAGAGAGAGAGAGAGAGAGAGAGAGAACGGGAGACCACACGGAGCTGACGTAACTGGAAATAAGAACCACGGCTCAGCTGCGAAATATGCTGGGAGAGGGTGAGTTCAGAATCTAAAGTAACACCAAAGTCACGGACAGAAGAGGAGAAGACGATATTAGGGAATAGTAGCAAGGCTAGCAAGATCAATCTTGCCAAGTTGCAAGATCATATATAATTATATATGATCAAGTAAGATTTTTAGCATTTGTAACTTACCCGTAGGCTACTTGTTAAGAGATAAACAATGCAATTCAGGTATAGGCCCATATTTGCATTTGAATATTTGTATATGACCTCTTAAATCAAAATTATGCACCGAGTCAAAAATGTTATTTGAACGTTAGTAGGGGCTGTGACGATACGCTTTCAGTCTCGTCGTTTTCTTCGTGAGGAGGATTATGAATATCACACAACTTAGAGAAAGATCATCAAGAAGACAGACATTCTTTAGATTTTGATAAATGTATATTAACACACGTAGAAATAATGACACAGCTGCAATGAATCTTATTAAATCCTACCTAGCGACACTGATTAACGTATTTAATTGTTATCAGGTCTTATCTGCGGTGTAGATGGATCTTTAGTAAAAGTCGGAGTTCATGGATGGTAAGCGTAGGACATTGAAGATTGTCGTTGATGACATATCTACTCCTAGAGTGTCCGATGATATGTGTAGAACTTTCAGTAAAACCCGAATCGAGTCCAGCACATATCGACTGCTTATGATCTTCGCGACAGATCGTCCGTTTTCTGCAACTCGTTAAGTTCAGTAACCGTAAATCATCCGATCCATTAGGAACTCACCGAACACGCAGTACTGTGCTTCCACTTCGCTTCTCATCGATCGCAGTCAACATTAGGATAATGAAACGACAATTCAATTCACATATAATTGGGTCAACTCCTACAAAAGTCTCCATTTGTTCATCTCCTCTTTTTCGAGCTTCAGCCATTGTTTTTGATTTTGATTGCATGCCGCCTTATTATCTGCGACCGTCATCGTTCAGATCACGTGACTCCTCGTTCCCTCATGTGCAGCGCCGCTTGGTCCGTCTCAAAGCCTTGCAGGTTAAATTTGGATTATTATTGCTCAACGTGTCGAGGTTATTTACTAACACAGTGCCGCATCAGTTAACTAAAATAGTTCTTAATATTCAACTCAATTCAATATCATTTATTGCAATCAAGACAATCATAACATATTATTCTTTTTTTTACATCGTAACACCTAACTAAGTCTATGTAGGCAAAAGGGAAAGCCCAAAGGGACCAAGGTCCCGATAACATATTGACATATTCAAAATCGGACAAAATCGGACCACGGGAACACCCCCAAAAATGAATTTCAAAATGGCGGATTGGGGTTTCATAAGAAATACCAAAAATAAGAGGGGTCTAAAAATAATTTGCAGTTAGACATGGGCAAACTCACCAACCAAACTCATCAAACTCACCAAACTCACAAGCCAAACTCACCCGCCTCACCAAAATCACCAACCAAACTCACCAAGCTCACCAATCAAACTCACCAAACTCACCAACCAAACTCACCAAACTCACCAAACTCACCTAACTCAGCAAAGTCTCCAAACTCACCAACCAAACTCACCAAACACAACAAACTCGCCAAACTCACCAGCCAAACTCACAAAATTCACCAACCAAACTCAGAATTGTCGGTTCCAATGAATGATGTATGTGGTGTTCAAGTGAACGGCTTCTGCTAATTGTAGTTGTCGATTACAACATGAAAACCGCAGACGACGAAAACAAAGGAATCGCCGGATTGACGGTTTAAGCCGGCGACCTGTTAGTTGTGAATCGAATGACTTCAGAAATCGAAGTCTATGACTTGACTTCATTTCCTTTCTGGCGTCGAATTCTTTTTGACAGATCTAAAAAATTCTCGAGGATATCGCATCCTGCAGCCGCGACAGCGCCCTCTGCATCTCCGACTGGAAATACGTTTATCAGACGAAAGAGATTTCGCAAATCAGTCCAGATGGGAAACTGGTGAAGAAATGGTCAACTGATGATAACGGTGGAAGTTTTTCTGTCTCAGATGACTGTAATGTTATCTTAACTATTAAGAATCGTAATAAATTTCATGAATACACTCCTGACGGGCTACTCCTTCGCGAAGTTCACCTCACACCGGATATTGTCCATCCATCCCACGCATTAAAACTGACCAGTGGGCATTTTGTGGTCAGTTATGGTGACATGGGAGACCGAGAACACGGAGTGTGTTTACTAGATGAGAGTGGACATATCGTTAGGTCATTCACAGGAGGGAAAGACATAGTCATCGAGGGAATGGATGTTCCGTCTTATATCGCAGCGGATTGCAAAGGATCGATATTAGTACTCGACAGGAACAACAGAAGGGTGCTGTTGTTCAGTCTGTCGTTGGGTTTTAAGGGAGAGCTTCTCTCAGCAGACGAAGGACTTCAGGACTCGCATCGGATGTACTTCGATTCGTCAACTGGTCGACTGTTTGTGGCCGACAACATGATGGGTTTGAGAGACGGACGGGTCTTGATATTTGATATTAGGCTGTGATATTACAACTAGTGCTCAATACTGGCTCAAATGAACGTCGATTTGACGAAATTATATACATGTATCTTAGGGTGGTTCATCGGCAATGGTGAAAAAATAAATTCTTAAAATTTGCAGTTCTCACCCAGCATTATGTTCCAAATAATTTAAAAAAATTTATGACAAAGTTTCAGTTGTTTCTGAATATATTTAGGGGTGCCTCAACATGGTTGTACTTAGAGAATAGAAGCTCAAAGAAGAGTTAGCAACAAAAGTTCGTGTTGTACCTCTAAAGTCCATTGGGACGGTAAACTCCTGACAGGAAAGCTAAAATCGATCGCTTGCCTGAATGGGTGTCTGGAGGGAGGCAGCCTCTCCCCCTCGAATTTTGAAAATATTTTTAAAAAAAATTTAAAAAATGGATTTTTATGATTATTACAACAGTCCCAGACCGATTTTCAATGCGAAAAACCCTTAATTGTTAAAGTAAGTCTTTGATCATTATTTATTTTAAAATTTGTTTTCATGCTAAATAAAAAATTTTGCCCTCTACAAAATGTTTGCCCCCATAAAAATTCCTGTGGACGCTCATGCTTGCTTGTATTGGCATCTAGAGCAGGCATTGCTCAGCTGCTTGCAGTTCCATACTTACCAGATAAGTAACAACCGCTGCAGTATTCGCAGCTATCGAAGGTTGGGGTATGCAGCCACGTGTCTGTGCCTCTGTGGCATGGCTTTGGACATCACGTCGTCGAACACAGGTCTTAAATCAGGTGCATGCACTCTTAGGGAGAAGTTGGGCAAACGTCGGTTATCTTTTGCCTGTCGGTATCATATTCATGAGATAATCCTGGATAAGATCTGTTCAGTGACATTAGCTCCTTCTTCTGGATCAGATATACGGTTTTTCAAACATTTCCAATACTCCTGGCCTGATATTGATCATGCTGCTTTCCATGCAGGTTTAAATGATGTTGAAGTCACATGAAAGATCACACCAGGCAAAAGAGCTGAAGTTTTGAATGTTGTTGAACAGCAACTTCAGGAAACTCAGCCACGAGAAGGTTGCCAGGAACTGCTCATTAGTGTCATCATATTTCTGAGAGGCATCCCTCCGAGTGGAATTCATTTCCGTGCTCCAGCTGGACTTCACCGAGAAAAATGAAGGACGTGCTTGTTATACGGTTTCAAAATCTTCAGGTGAGGTCGTATCCAGGCAGATGATGTCCAGTTTAAGCTGACAGCCAAAGAAGAACATAGTCTATGTGAGCTTCTCTGCTATACCATGGCAGGTGGATACATCCAAGTATGGATTGCAGCGTCAATGTCAACTTTGGCTCCGATCAATGATCGACCTACTGTTCCTGGAAAGGTTGCAGTACTTCCGAAATAAATAAGGTCATATTTGCAGTACTTCCGAAATAAACTCCGCCTCAGGTTCCATTACGGAGCCTGTGCCGATCCCAAGTCCGGATAGAGGAGGAGGGTTCCGCGGAGGGTTTGCAGCCCTCCCGGGTAAAACAACTTATTGCAACAGAAACGACACAGATAATCGCGAAGCAGTCACTGAACTGGACGCCATCGGGATGGAAGAGTAAACGCGGGAGGCCAAGAAAGACCTGGCGAGCCACAATCGTACAAGATCTGGACGACGGAGAGATGACATGGGAAGAGGATGAGATAGCTGCAGAGGACAGAATGACGTGGAGGAGCTGTGTCGCCTGATGCGCTACAAGCGCGTAGAAGGACTAAGGTCTAAGGTCTAAGGTAAGGTATATTTGCTGGTGCGGTGCAGAGCTATTGGAGCACCTATGGTATCTGAATAAGGAAATCATAATGCCTTGCAATGTTTGATCTGTCTGTCACTCTTGAGTGAAACGAGGAATGGAGAATACAATGAACAGTGGGCCTCCTGGAAGCAGCAATCCACCAAAACGAATCACCACGATGGGTGATCTTTCAACAAACAGAAATCTAACCTCTTTTTATTTATTTATTCCAGATATTTCTATAGCGCCTCTCGAAGTAACTACTACTCAGAGGCGCTCCCGACTACAGCATTTGATACTGTGCCGAAATGTTCACGCCGAAGCGCCACGAGCAATTGCGAGTGAATGACTTGCCCAAGGTCCGTACGCAGCGGCTAGAGTGGGATTCGAACCTGCAACCCTCCGGTCACAAGGCGCCGAACTTACCACTGAGCCACCACGCCCCATTTTTGTCACTCAGCAGAGTATTCAGTTCTTCAGAGCATTGAGCTTGCGCATAGAATTCCTTCAGATTGATCTTGGTCTGTAGTGCTACAATTCTGAATTCAAAACAGCACTGAAGTATGTCAAGGCACCGAAAGTTGTAAGCGAAATGGCAGAAAGATGTGAGGGAGCTGCAGAGGACAGAGGCTGAGGGAGCTGCAGAGGACAGAATGACGTGAGTTTAAAGCTGATCTGACCAGAAATTAATTAAGAACCGTAACACTTTCTCCTTCAAGTACATGTAGTTGCTGAGCACAAAAAGTTGTTCACAGACTCTAAGAAATCCACAATTGTGGCCGGACTGAAATGCTAGACATTAGCGTTTAACAGTATACAGTCTTTTTGTATTATGTATTCTTTATGTTGAAGGCTATGTCGGACTAGAACCATTTTCAGAACTTACTTTAATAATCCTTTAAATAGCTGCTGATTGCACAGTGTTACTGCTTCTGGTTAATAATGCATTCACTGCTAGACAGTAAAGTAGACAATCAATACAGTATAATATGATACAGAATATATAATTAGCGGCATTGAGCGAATAGGACATGCCTGTGTAAAACTACACTTGCCAAGAGGCACCCCTAAACATCATCCTAAAAATCACAAACTTCACAGAAAATTTTATTTATTTATTTGGAACATTGTGAGAGGGTGAAGTTAAAAAAATAAGAATTTTTTCTGAGCCACTCTAGTATCGTATCTAAGCTGTCGCTATATAAATCTAAATTTATAATTATACTTCAACGAGTCGCATCGGCCTAAATAAATGTGACCTAGGCCAAGAAGCTGGGTCTCGTGTCTTAAACTGAATTATTATAGATATTTTCTTAAGCTGATGGCTGAATGAAGTCAGGCGATTAGTGTCAGCATTGCTGTCACAACATTTATACAGTATTGGTTGTTTACCAACTGGATTGTGCATTGCTCAACGGCTTCAGTTGAATTGATTGCTTAATGAAAACAACGTTATAGAAGCCATTGAGTAATCAGGTCAATACTGGTTCAAATACTGGCTAGTATTGATCTGATTCACTCAGCCAATAGATTCACTTTCGACGGATGTAAAATATCGATTGTCAGGAAATCGCATTTCCCGTATATTTATATAGCATTCAGTTGAATATAGTCAGTAGTTACTGATTCGGGATGCAGAACCATTCACTAGATGCTGAAATCAAACTTCTATGACTATTCATTGTGATTAAAAACGGCATCTTTATCTAATCTGTTTGCGCTTTTCTCAGATGGTGTCACAAATAGCGGTTTACTCCGTCTGGAGGCTTACATCGGATGCTCCGTTAAATTTGGCGATTCAACATCTAACATGCAAACACTGCTTGCCAGACTGTTGGATGGAAATTATCGGGTCTGCACTTCAAGGTAGGGCCTATATTCAACAGGGTGGAGTGAAAATGGCAAGAACATTTTTAAGCAAACGTTTTCTAATAGTGATGGAAAGTTGCCAGCATGTTAGTGTAAATAGTGCTCAAAATATTGTTGATTTTTGCTTTGCATCTTCTGCCCTCTACCGGCGATAAAATATTTACCATATCAAATTCTTTTAATAACGTCAATGTATTGCATTATTTTTTTCTTTTTCTTCTTTTCGTCGAACGGTTACAATTAATGAAATACACGTTCAAATCAGTTGCGGAAATCGCATCTGGTGTGCTACAGGATTATGGAATTAAAACCAGGGTCGCAACTTTGGTCTATAAAGATGGGGTACCAATTTCTTACATACACGACGCAAGGCGTTGACTGCGATCTCTGGGAATAATAAAATATTGATTGGCATTGTTCAAAAAGAGGGGTACGGTACCCCCAGTCCAAAAAGCGGGGGTACGGTACCCCCAGTCCAAAAAGCGGGGCTTCGCCCGGTACGGGTACTCCTCGTATCCAAAAAATTACGGCTTAGATTGTAACGCCTAATGAATGCAGCGACGTTACTGAAAGGAAGAAAATTAGGAGAGAACGAAAGAAGTAGGCTACCGAGCATGATGTGCCAGTATACGAATGTGAGTGTTGAGGGATTTTCCAGGGAGTAGTCCAAAAGCGGTCCGAGTCCTGTTTCCGGGGGGGGACAGATCAAGAGAGGAGGCAGAGCAGCTGTGAAGGATGGTGTTGTTTAGGGCGAGAAGAATTGGAAGGCAGAGGATCAGATGAGTCAGGGTCGGAGTAGGCCCTAGTTGAAAAGGTGAGACTTCAGATTGGAGTCGAAAGCCCGGAGATAAATAGAGGACACGAGGAGAAGGATAGAGGACGGGTTGTAATGATGATGGAGGAACCGAGAATCTGTGGGATTCAAGGGGGAGATCGTTCCAGAGGCGTGGTGCTCTCACTGATTTGTTGGGTATGGCTTGGTTGAAGAACTTGAGGTGAGTAATGACCGGGGATCGAGAAAGACTGAGATGATCGGGTGAAGCGGGTTTCCTAGATGGTGACGAGATCACGTAGATACTTGGTCTGGAATATTATATTGAGTTGTAGGTTAGTTACAGGACTTTGACGTGCATTCGCCAGTTTAGTCAGTAGAGTTGTTTGAGGTTGGGAGTGATATGATGATGTTTGAGCGTTCTCGTGACAGCCCTGGTTAGTGAGTTTTGGCTAAGTTGCAGACGCTTGATTTGGGTGTATTCAAGGTTAAGGCTTAGGGAATTGCTGTAATCAAGCTTTGAATGAACAATAGAGGTAACAATGGTAGAGGCAGTTTTAAGGTCGATCTTGGGCAGGATGAGACGAATGTCACAAATTTGCATGAAGCAGGAGCGCGAGAGGTTGGAGATGTGATTAGAGAAGGAGAGGTGTGTATCACAAGTAATGCCAAGATTGCGGAAGGGGAGTCCGAAGTGATGGTTAAGAAACGATGAGTTAGTCGATAGGCGTATGGAAGGGTTACGACTTTTCTTGATATGATCACCAAGGCCTAGGATGATGAATTCAGTTTTGGAAGGGTTAAGGCAGAAGAGATTGAACGACATCCACTGTGAGACTTTGGGTTGATCACGTTGAAATATTGCATCGACGGTAGAGGGCAGAAGATATCATTTGAAATTTAAACTTTTTGGTGTGTTCGCCCACTATAATTAGAATTCATTTACTTTAAAAAAGTTTTTCACTCCACCCAAATATTCAAGGCATCAAGGGAAATTCTTTGGTCCTTTCATATTCGTAAACCAATCATCCATTTAATTTCGCGGTCCTTTGGCGGTGGATTAATGCAAGTCTCGTTTACGGTTGCACTGATCAAAGACTAAAGATTGTCTATTGAAGTATTTTTCTCACTCACCCAACAGAATTGATTAAGGCCACACAGGCTTGGACTGGCCCACCGGGACACCGGGAAATTCCCGGTGGGCCGGTCGCCCAGGCCGCCCAAAAAAGAAAAATATGATTAAAAAAATATTATTATATTTTAGTTCTAATTCTTAATTCTAGTGTTATAAATTTTGAAATATTGGCAGTGCATGGTTGTTACCAAGAAACTTGCATTGCCACGTGAAACCTGCGGCTACTTGCCAATATTCACTAAACTTACCGTTGATTATAGCGCACACAATAAAGAAACAGCTTGTTATCGATTTCTTGTAGGCCTACGTACATATGTTACAACATGCTTTCATAATATTTCTGAATCAAACAAATTTAACGATGATGTCCGGTACAGAGCGAAAACTCTTCTCGATTCTTTGACAAGTTTTGAATTTATTTTGACTGCGCAACTGATTTTGAAAGTGTTTGAACACACAATTCCGTTATCTCGATATTTGCAAATAAACGGCATGGATATCCTACGAACCTATGAGATGGTTTACAATACTATCAATGAATTAAGCCAAACTCATTGAACTTTTGATTTAATTTTTGAAGCAGATTCAGATCTTGCTAACAGTGAACTAGATAAAAGAAATTTCGACATTGATGTCGAGACAGCTTTGAAACAGAAAAGAATTAGATCAAGAAAGAGTTTGTCAGAAGAATCTGCTAAAGACCAGCCTAAAAAAAATGCGCAAGATAGGCCAACATTTCGAGTAAATGTTCACAACATGGTAAATTAATGGATCCAGTTATTAGTAGTTTGAAACAGAGATTCTCTGAGCACGGTAATCTTTATATGCTGATTTGTCTTCTTTAGATCCAAACAATTTTGCAGAAATTTCGATAAGGATTCCCAGTGATGGACTACGTACAGCACCTGAGCCAGTTGCTCAAAAATTTTGATTACATTGCAACAAAAGAGCAGCTGCAAAGTGAATTATTGGACTTTGCAAGAAAATGAGACAATTTCAAAACTAAAAGACTATAATTTATACTATTTGACACTGAAATAACAGACACAATCTCAGAAAACGCCATGCAAGTTGCATCTATGCCTACAGAAAGTGAAACAGTCCCAATAGCAGAAAACAGCAACAGGGGCAAAAATAAATGCAAATCTTGCAGAAAGTGTACTGTTTGCTGTTGCCACGTTCTGCTTACGTTCAATTTGCATAGTCTAGCTTATTGAAATTGGTTTTTGGCTTACAAATTCGTTTTGACATTACCCTCATCACAAGCTGCTTGTGAGAGTTGATTCACAAAAACTGAAACACATTTTGAACAGATTAAGAAATTTGCTGTCAGTGAAGTTTAGAGTCCTTCATGCTGATGGCTTGTGAAAAGGACCGTCTTCTCAAAATTAATAATGATGGAATCGTCGACGTTTTAGCGTCAACTTGTGATATGATGAAAAAACTGCTATAGGGCCTACTAAGTGCTTATGTGAAGTTGTGTCTACTAATTTTATCAAGACGTTAAGTTTTTGAAATAAACTAAACTGTGCACAGTACATTACACAAATGTGACGGTTTAGACATAATTACGAATTTACGAAAAATTACAAATTAAAACGCATAGGCCTGCGTGCGAATTTCTTAATCTTTTAGCACTGGCGGCGATCTTGTTTGACAGATGGGAGACGTTTTAGAACTGATCTGCTCAAAAAAGAGTTTTGAACTGAACTGGTAAAAAAAGAGGTGAAAATTTTTTCCGCGCTCACGCGCGATAAAATCTTTTGACTATTTTTTGGCGTTTCTTCGAAATTTGGAGGGGGAAAATGTGTGGTGTGTCCCCACCACTGTTAAAGGTGGGTCTTGTTCCCCTCAAACCCCGGGATCGCCGCCAATGTCTTTTAGTATTCATTTAACAATATTATGCATTTGGACCTTTAATAACTAAAAATTTCCTCTATTTTATGTTAAATGTAACACAAAGTATTGGCCCAGGCCCCGTAGGCTATCATGAAAGCTTTCGTGCCTTCGGCGCTCATAATATGGGCCGCCCATGACCAAATTTCCCGGGCCGCTTTTGCAAGCCAGTCCGACCCTGAGGCCACATTAAGAGAGGAGCACACGTGTCAGTGCGAGCTGGGCGCGCCCTTGCCTCTGAAACAATCTCTCACCGGACATACGATCACAAGCATCTTCAACAATCCATTTGTTTGGCGATTCCCAGGTCGAGGTTGCCGTGTCGGAGCGCCTTTTTAAGTTACATTAAATGGCGCTATACAAGTGCTCTGATATATTCCTAGAGTAGCACTGTACAAGTTAGCCAAAACTAAAATAGATTATATTACGTTAATTTGGAATATATTAAATCCACTTTATTTTGCACTCGAGGGACAGAAAACACAACAAGGAACAAAACTTCAAAAGACAATTTATAACAGAACAAAAAAGAAAGCAATCCATTTTGACGTAATTTCTGGTCATGAAATTAAACGTTGCATATAATATTATACTTAAGGAAGCGCACACAGTTATAAATTCAGAGTAAATATTATTATTCTATAGTGTACATAATATTCCATACTGTGGAGATTATTTCAGAACGTCTCATTCCTAGCATTCAGTTCAGTCCGAGATCACGGGGTAGAATTTTGTTAAAAACCTTCCTTCTGAATGTCAACATATGGTTTTAAATAATCAGACGATCGGTTTTCTGCATTACTCGCATCTCCCACATCCTTGACTAGTGCAAGATATGTAGAGTCTGTGCCTGCTGGTGCCACTCTTTCCGAATCTGATTCTTCAAGGCTTAGATAAAAGGCCTGACCTTTTTCCAATGGACCAGACAAATCGTTTTTGTATTGAACCGGTTCATCTTGGTGATATATTTTAAAGTATGCCAAGGAGTCACGCTGAGCAGGGCATTGATTTTTTGCAGATGCCACATTCAATGCGTCATATTGTTCCACGAAGTCACCAATCTTCTCGTAACCATCATTCGCTAAGACATCATTCTCGTCAAGATCTTTCTGAGCTGATGCTTCTGGTAACGAATAAAAATATTGAGGCTTATTTGAGAAATCAATTAATAAAAAATACTAAACTAACAAACTTGAGCCATGAAGAAAGTGACAGTGCAATTAAGCGACTATGGAAAAGATATTAATCAATTTATTTTACCAACAAATAAACCATTTTAACGAGTTATGCAACAGAACTAATGTGTGTAGCCTTCACGAATATTATCAGTCTTGAAGAAGCCATCTTTATTTGTAGTTACAAAACGGAAACAATCAACTGATGCATGTGCACAGCGAGAACAATAACTGCATACTTCACACGACAACCTTTAACACTGCAGTTTTATTGCGTTGTATTTTATAACATGGTATTGTGTTGTAATAGTTTGGATTGTATTGCACTGAATTGCATTGCTTTTGCTCGACACTGTATTGCATCGTGTTGTATTGTATTGCATTTGTTTCGTATTGTTTCACGCTGTATTGTATTTACACAGTTACACTAAATTTATTTTAATGCATGCATTACATTGTATTGTTAAATTTTCATTTGAAGCAATTCAAAACCCGTCCTGAATGAGCGTCATCCGGATGTAACATTAGCCTATGTTTCTGCTTTACCTGGGGTGCTCGATAGTGTAGTGGTTAGCTTGCTGGATTGTCAACTGAGAGGTTGGGGGTTCATATCTTCTTCTTCTCCTTCTCCTTCTTCTTCTTCTTCTTCTTCTTCTTCTTCTTCTTCTTCTTCTTCTTCTTCTTCTTCTTCATCATCATCATCTTCTTCTTCTTCATCTTCTTCTTCTTCTTCTTCGTCTTCATCATCATCTTCTTCTTCTTCTTCATCTTCTTCTTCTTCTTCTTCCTCCTCCTCCTCCTCCTCCTCTTCTTCTTCTTCTTCTGCTGCTGCTGCACTCACCTTTTGATAGAAATTTGTCCTGAACGTCTTTTGGTTTAGTTTCAGTTTCAAGTGTAGTTCTCTTCTCAGCTGGTCAGAAACATTCAAATATTTGTGTTACTGCTAAACAAGGCAATTACGAAGTACTCATAATCTAGTCAAGCAAGAACTGGCGCTTTAACAAGGAAGAGATCACACAGTTGCTGCATGGTAAGAAGACTTGTATATGGATGCTGCTAAAATAGATGATGGTGGATGGATACAGTCAACTGAAGGAGAAAGTCCAGCATCGAGAGGAGTGGCAACATTTGAAGTTTGATCCTTACCAAGGACAGACTACTTGAACAAGAAGATGATAGGTTCACTTTACATAAGATGATTGAGTATAATATAGGCGTGATGTCTGCCTTAAGCTACGAGGTACTCTAAAGAAGCATTGTTAAGTCACAGGGGTGGGCAAACTAGGGCCCGCGGGCCAGGTCTGGCCCGCCAACATTTTTATCCGGTCCACACAATTCTTCAGAAAATTCAAAAGATATCACAACATTCAGACCGCGATAGGTTTCCTCGATTTACTCACGTGGCGCTGCTTTCTTACTTACTAATCTGGTCTAGTTAATGCATATTCAGGGTTGCATAGACCTACATCTCACAAGTAACAGCCAACACATATTTAATTTTAAAAAAGTGAACTGTTTTCATGTATGTCGTTTTCAAAATTTTAAATTTTGTTACCCGGCCTGTGACGAATTGCGCTTAGTATTGGTATTGGTTAGGCCCTTAATAAGCGGTTAGACCCTGTGCACCTGCAATTAGGCGCATACGAGAGCGCGCCAAATTGGTCTTTGGTTTGACTGTGACCAATGGCTGGATGGGTTTCACCGGAAGTCTGGTGCTGTTGGGACATAAGGAAATTTAGTCAGTCGATGTTTAGCTCTCAACGGACAGAGAACGAAGGTCGGCTGTTTAGTTCTCGACGGACTGAGTGTATAGAAGTATAATTATTAAGTGTTTATAGTCTATTAGCGTACAATGAACGGACATTTGATTTCTCTTGCTAATTTGTTTAAATAAACTTTGAAGACGTCAAAGACTCGTTTATTACAGTTCAGCGAAATATCGGAAAAATCCTCACAATTGGCGAGCCTACCAGGAGCCCATAAGCGTGAAAGAGGATTTTCGTGCGAGTTTTGGATCCGACGTAAAGCGAACTGCAGCTATGTCCACGTTGAAGGACTTGGTGGACCTCGGCAGTAAATGCGGGCTATCAGGAAAGGACTTTCTGGCATGGGTCACGCAGAAGCAAACCGAAGAACGAGACGATCGAGATCGGGTTCGTATAGCGGAAAAAGAGCGGATTGCTGAACAAAAGGAACTGGAGGAAATAGCTTTGGCGCGGGCCAAAGTGGAGCGAGAAACAAAGGTTCTTCAGTTGAAAATTGAAAAACCCCTCGTATCATCCGCCGACGACGGAAGTCTACCAGACGACGAGAACCTGTCGCAGCGAGGAGAAAGCGACGGAAACGGAAGAGCAGTCAGAAGAAAGGGTGTCAGAGGTCCGAAGATTCCGCCCTATGAAGAGGACAAGGACGAGCTGGACAGCTATCTCTTTCGCTTCGAAAGATATGCTCAGCTACAGAATTGGAGGAGATCGGACTGGGCAGTTTATCTGTCGGCGCTGCTCAAGGGTTTCGCTCTGGAAGTTTACGCCCGGTTACCGATTGAAGAGGCGCTGGACTACGACCGCCTCAAGCAAGCCCTGTTGAAGCGCTTCAATGTGTCGGAAGATGGATTCCGCACCAGATTCCGGAGCGCAAGACCTGACGGAAGTGAGACTCCGTTCCAGTTTCTTTCCCGTCTGGAGTCCTACCTGCTACGATGGATCGAGATGGCTGGGAAAGAGGACACTTTTGAAGACCTGAAGACGATGATCATTCGCGAACAATACATAAACACCTGCTCAAAGGATTTGGCGGTTTTCCTCAAGGAGCGAAGACCTGCTACGCTGTCGGAAGTGGCTGAAACAGCCGAGCGCTACACGGAAGCGCATCCTCTAAGACCATGTGACCAAAGTGGAGACTCGTCGCAAGAAGAATCACCCAGGGCAGATCGGAAATACCGTGCTCAGATGAAAGAAGCGGTCAGACGTTGCTTCATCTGCGAAAGCACGAAGCATCTGGCCCGTGACTGCACGAAGAAAGTACAGATGGCCAGCCTGGAATGCGAAGATAATGTATATCCAGAAGAAAGAAACCGGAAGCCCTGGGAAACGAGGGACAGCCGACGACCCTCATCAGCGACGAAGCATGGATTTGACTGGGACAGCCGTCACCAGAAGCAGCTCTGTACTTCACCGACAACCCAGGTGAAGCCACCTGTACTGGCGCAGAGCAGAGGAAGTCCGAGATGTCGAGCGCACGGACGACATCAGTGTGAAGATTGTCTGATGACCGAAGTTGGACCGATTTGCAACGCGATGCTTTTAGACAGTGTTGAGCTCCGCTGTGGCTGCACTTTGCCGGTCATTGCCGACGCTTGTAGAGACACGAATTCACCCACGTCGATGCCAACGGCGAACGGTTTAGTCGGACAACGGAAGGTCGTCGTTCTGCGAGATACCGGTTGTTCAACTGTGGTAATTAGAAGAGACTTGGTGCCAAGCGAGGCCCTTACAGGTACAACGAAGACATGTGTCTTGATCGACGGAACGATTCGTCGCGTGCCGGTGGCCGAGATTGAAGTGGATACGCCGTACTTCAAGGGTAAAGTAAAGGCCATCTGCATGAGGAGACCTCTGTATGACCTTATTATCGGCAACGTACCTGGGGTCCTAACTAATTTAGTTACCTGAATGGACAACTGTTGATTTGTACGTAGTTACTAACGTGTTGTTTGAGTTAAAGTATTGGATAGGGGTGACACTAGCCTTTCTAGTTAATATGTTGCACAAGCTTGTCTCGAGTATTTGCCCAAGCTGAGGTACTAAGTATATAGTCTTAGCGCTATTCGTCTAAATTTTTTAGAGTGAGAAACTTTGTTCAAATTTTCACTCATAAGCGTGAAAGAGGATTTTCGTGCGAGTTTTGGATCCGACGTAAAGCGAACTGCAGCTATGTCCACGTTGAAGGACTTGGTGGACCTCGGCAGTAAATGCGGGCTATCAGGAAAGGACTTTCTGGCATGGGTCACGCAGAAGCAAACCGAAGAACGAGACGATCGAGATCGGGTTCGTATAGCGGAAAAAGAGCGGATTGCTGAACAAAAGGAACTGGAGGAAATAGCTTTGGCGCGGGCCAAAGTGGAGCGAGAAACAAAGGTTCTTCATTTGAAAATTGAAAAACCCCTCCTATCATCCGCCGACGACGGAAGTCTACCAGACGACGAGAACCTGTCGCAGCGAGGAGAAAGCGACGGAAACGGAAGAGCAGTCAGAAGTAAGGGTGTCAAAGGTCCGAAGATTCCGCCCTTTGAAGAGGACAAGGACGAGACCGCGATAGGTTTTCCTCGATTTACTCACGTGGCGCTGCTTTCTTACTTACTAATCTGGTCTAGTTAATGCATATTCACAGTTGCATAGACCTACATCTCACAAGTAACAGCCAACATATATTTAATTTTAAAAAAGTAAACTGTTTTCATGTTTGTCGTTTTCAAAATTTTAAATTTTGTTACCCGGCCCTCGGAATATTTTTGGCGTTTGATGTGGCCCAAATAGCAAAAATAATGTTTGCCTACCTCTGGTTAAGTAAGCACTTTGAAAACTAAGTAAGACATTGTTAAGAAAAGTCACCTTGTAACGCTCTTCTCTTCATACGACAGCAAAGGACTGTTGTTATGATTGTCATTAGAACGAAGACGCCAAGCATACCAATCCCCAACGCCAACGAAATTACGACTGAAATTACACAAGAAATCATCAGAAAATAACTTGATTCACTAACCAAGTGAACTATTTGTATGTGTATGTGTATGTGTATGTATGCCTGAATGCTGGTCTCAACCCGTTAGATGGCTTACATTTCTAGTCTCTCTATCTCATCGGACTGCAACTTTAACACAGAAGAAATGCTGTCATAATATTCCTTTCCATTTCTTTAAGCTGTCTCATTTCAGCGATCACAAGTCGCCTTATATTGTTGCTAAGTCAAAGAACCTTTCTCACTGCACTCCCTCTTTTTCGGTGGCGATCTTCTAAGTTCCAATTAGGTCTAATCTGCGTAGAATGTTTTTTTTCTGACAGAGGCGCTATATTATTGTTAAACACAACACACCACAATACACAGGTAAAATGCCTTAGAGTATGTAGCCGAATTATACTAAAGCGCCTTTTGGATCCTTAAAAATGCGCTGCCTTGGGCGATTTTCTGGTGGAGGCGCTACATATTCTGCCCAATACAAACAATGCGATATACAGGTAAGATTCCTTGCAGTATGTAGCTGGATTTTTGCTATAATGCCTTTTAAAGAACTCATAAAAGTGCAGCAGTCAATACAATGTTTAATGCCAAATTGAGACAGGAATGTCATTAGCAAACAAAAAACGTAGGCTACTACATTGAAGTATGTGTCCAGCCTTGGCTGAAAGAAGCTAAAAACAGAGTCACTAAAGAAGGTACATCTTCATTGTACATACATACATGCATATACTAAATACACATGCAGCCTACACACATAAGCATGCATACCTATATACTTGTGCGTACAACCCAACTAAGTCGAATAGATGAGGTAAAAATAAATTTTGAGCAGAAGTGTCCCCCAAAATTGTGAGAAAGTAAGAATAAATGTGTTTAAAAAGGTATTTGAAGACTTTGAAAGAGAAGGATACATTTTTGAAACTGGTGAACCGAGGGGGGACCTTAGAGAGAAAAGGTGTAAAAAAGCAGAAAAGAGGCGAAGGACTAAAAAAAGGTCAGCAAGGTTTTTCGAAGATGAGTTGGTAAATTTTTTGGAGGATGGGATCGAAGAAAAATTTTAAACGGACGAGGTTTTTGTTGGCGAAGAAAGTGTAAGAAAGTACAAGAAAAGAGGTGAATGACGAATAAAAAAAGTCATCAACTTTTTCACGAGATGAATTTGTAATTTTGTGAGATTTTGTAAGGAAAATTTTTTTTTCGGAGAACAATGAAAATGTTTCTCGGTTACCATGGCCGACTTGTCCCCCCACCTCTCAGACAAGATCGCCGCCACTGAGCATGCATACATACGAACATACCTACACACATTTGTGATGTAGTGAAGTGTGTAGACCCACATTTGGGAACACCAAGAAACCGACAAAAAATAGGGACAGACTGACAACAATACAGACAGATAAACAAACAGACGGACAGATTAACAAGGGTAGTGAGAGTAGTAAACAATAGCGTTGTTCTGGCCCACTTTTTACCGTATGAAGCGTTGTTCTGGCCCACTTTTTACCGTATGAAGCGTTGTTCTGGCCCACTGTTTACCGTATGAAGCGTTGTTCTGGCCCACTTTTTACCGTATGAAGCGTTGTTCTGTCCCACTTTTTACCGTATGAAGCGTTGTTCTGGCCCACTTTTTACCGTATGAAGCGTTGTTCTGGCCCACTTTTTACCGTATGAAGCGTTGTTCTGGCCCACTGTTTACCGTATGAAGCGTTGTTCTGGCTCACTTTTTACCGTATGAAGGATTGTTCTGGCCCACTTTTTACCGTATGAAGGATTGTTCTGGCTCACTTTTTACCGTATGAAGGATTGTTCTGGCTCAATCGTTACAGACAGAGGTTCTAACGAAATTAATTCTTTTATATTTAATATATTTTAATTATATTTGAACCCTAATTTGTACTCTTACACAACATATTTTTCGCATGTATATGATGAATAAACATATTTCTTGACACATTTTTAAATATTTTAGTTATTTTAGAATGTAGTCTAGTGGTTAGCGTGTTGGAATAGCAACCCAGAGGCCGGCGGTTCAAACTCCAACAGGGCAGAAAAATTTATAGACTCCACTCGACACTTCAAATAAGAAAAAGACAAGCTGAACTTCTTTTAATAAACTTTATTAAACTGAAACACGACTTCTTTATTTGTAAGTTTTACACACATAGTTATGAACCAGATAATCATTTAGTCCGGTGTCAGAAGTTAACAGATTGACAATAGCATGAACGTTTTTATTTCTAGCTCTATGTACGCAGTAAAATATGCAATAGTGTCCACAAAAACGACTAACAGTACTTTGTAAATGTCTCTCGCTAAATATCCAGTTTACACAGTGACGATTCAAAAATGTTCTAAACGGAATATCGGGAGGTCTTCCAAAAGAGTCAAAGTATTCGCCATAGGAAGAGTTTTCAATGTATAAGACTATCCAATGCTCTCCAGGTTTGTCGTGCGGATCTGTGTTACACACCATCAGCAGAGGTC
Source organism: Allolobophora icterica (assembly GCA_963556255.1). Classification (NCBI taxonomy): domain Eukaryota; kingdom Metazoa; phylum Annelida; class Clitellata; order Crassiclitellata; family Lumbricidae; genus Allolobophora; species Allolobophora icterica. The sequence continues at coordinate 22,271,095 of OY744604.1, forward strand.
CACTTTGGTTTAACGTTGTAGGTAGACGATCACACGCAAACACGCCCAAAAACATAGGGCCACACTTTGCATCTTTCAATAGTATCGACTCAATTCTAAGTCCATTCATTTTCAGTTCTTATAGTCGAAAATGATGTTTCTTGATCGATCAATTTCCAAAATATTCTCAAATTCTGCGAACGCTATAACGTTGATGGTGTTGGCTAGAGCTTGGGCAAATTTCATATCCAGACGAATATTACCCTGCTTAATCAGATTAAAATGATCACCCTCGGCTAAATCGGCAGTCAAGTCGAATGCATAAAGTGCATATCCACCAGGAAAGTCCTCTCGAGATATTAGATTTCCTTCGTCTCTCATCCACTTTCCGGTTCCCATAAATAATGAGGCGTATGCATTGATAAACTGATTGTTGGCAAAATTTAGTTCCAAAGGTTTCACAGATTGCTGTTGCCCGTCCAAATATACCTTTAACTGAGACAGGTGCATATGCTTAAAGTTGAAAGGATTCTTTGTATAGCTGCCGTTAAATGCATCGTTGTCCACACAACCTATGACGATTCTAGTAGGTAACTGCCCAGAGAAAAGACTTTCTTGAGATGCATCCAGATTACCTCTCGGTATGGTAAACGTCTTGCAAACTGCTCTTCTAACGGCAAATTTTACATTTCCCTGTTCAAGCGCTTTCGCATGTGCAAGAAACACCGAGGGGCTGAGCTTTACTTTTCTCACATATAACTTACATTCTAGAATTCGAACTTTATATGCAGCTCCTTGAACGGACGACATGAGACAGAATGCATCTTTATTTCTAACAAGTCGCACTCTTATATTAATATCGTTAGGAATAAAACGATCCTGAAAAAATAGATCGCTATGAATAGATCCTAGCATGTCGACAACACGTCCTTCGTCTGTAAATGAACTGCGTTTCTTTAAACCAAGGTTTTCAGCATTGGCGTCGTGCGGATTAGCATCTTCGAAATGAGTTGCAATGTCCTTGTAATACAAGGCTGAGGTAAGCTGCGAGGTTTTGGCTGCATCACCGTAGCTTAGAAGGGTTTCCAAGTAGCTGCGATAAGCATAAGTGTTATTTGATGGTGTGACAAGGGTGTCGTTTAAGGAGATGTCAACTTCCGAAAATAGACTATGCAAAAATAAGTTGATCGGTCCAACATTATCATCGGTTACAGGTTCGTTGTTTGCCTTTATAATTTGCGCTCTAACGTATAACTGAGTGTTTGACAAGTCGAGATAGTCTTGTCCGGCGCCTGTAATACTAAATTCTATAGGTGTGCCCTGTGAAATTGTGGCAATCGGATTATATTCGACATAGGCACCACTCTCTATACTGGTCTGCGTTGGAGGCACGATAAACAGATCCAATTCGCTCTTTGTGCACTCACAAGATTGAGGATGAACAAATGCCATGATTAATCTTTCTCGAATATGTCGTGTTTCACTCTTTTAATAGGTCTCTTTAGCGTCCTTTTCACACCCGTCCTTTTCACACTCTTCCTACCGCTGCCACTTTGGGTTGTGAAGTCGTTGGACGAGGTAAAAGCTTTTATACCTTCTGGAATACGTCTTCTGCTAGAGTCTTTAAATTGTTGACCCTCCACAACGTCATTGGCAATCTGCAAGCCGGTTCTCAAAAAGTGTTTTCCAAACGATTTAGCCCCAGTTTGAATCAATGGCCAAGCGCTTCTAAAAAGCCCGCTCAGAAAACTTCCTATTCCATGACCACGCTGCATGCGCGCGCCTTGGAATATGGGCATACCATTACCACTCTGCTGCAAATAATAATCTTCGTACGCGAGTCGACTCGCATCGCAACAAAATTGTCTTTTCATTGTAAAAGATATGGAATTTTACAAAGTCTAAAATGAAGTGTAACCATCACCTTCCCGTATTCGAATGGTATGGGTTTGCCAGTATCCGTCCTTATATCTATTTCTATAGAGTCAAAGTTTTTCCTTTGCAGTGGGACGTAGAGAGGTTTTTCATATATCGTATTTATGCTGTCACCGTTTTTACCCGACACATGAACGATACGAAGTAACGGAGCTTTTGTATCACCCACGGGGATGTGCTCCAAGACGTTACAATATACATACATGGAAGAAAACCCTCTGTTTAGATCACATCTATGCTCGGCTTCCCAGAGTAATGGAGTAGTTTTCGGATTCGTCAACGGACTCTGTCTATCGGATATACCAAGCATTGCGCGCATATGAGGTGAGAAGTATATGACTACATCTTTAAAAATGACCGCACTGACACGGTTCGTGATATCGTTATACTTAAACTCTGTATAATTCATGTTGTCATGTTTAAAAGTCGTCTCTTCTATATGTTCGTTTAACGTTTCTACAAGCTCTGACGGCGAGTCGTAATATCTCGGAGGCAATTCAAACATACCATGCGGATGAGATATGACCCCATTTCTTTCTATAGTCTGTGTGTATATGACTCGCCCATCAAGCTTATTTAAATTGAACCATGTATGCTGATATTGTATTTCGACCAAACCAACTTCCCAATCGCCGACAGCGATATATCATTTTCTAGCCGCGTGGTATAATGTGTAAGCGTGTTGTTAGGATAGTAGTGCATAGAACTATTACTCGGTAATGTCAGGTAAAAGTGCGCCATGATAGAACAAACGGTGTAAGGTCTCCAAAGTACTTTCTTTGAATGAACAATCAGACAACTACAACTTGAATATATCGGCTGTCCAAGAATTAAAATTATTGTCATATCCTCGCCATTTAACAAAATATTCGGTTTTCCCTCCGCGCTTACGACTTTTTAATATTTTTTCGATTTTGTAAACATCGTCTTCTTTCAAAATCTGCTGCAATTCCTCTTCGTAGAATCTACCTTTCAATTTCTCTCCGTTTAAATCTGTCAATTCATATGTGATTGGATCTGAGGGTATTCGTGCATCAATTGTAAAAATTTCGTCTGTCCACGAAGGTAGGTATCCCTTTTTGAAGGCAACTCGAGCTTTGCTTATTCTCACTTTGTCACCAACACTATATTTCCACGTTGCAACTCTCTTCTTTTCACCATACAAGCGTTTTCTAATAGCGGGTTCGTCTTCTTTGGTCACTTGACTGGGCGTCATAGCTATACTTCTATGATATGTGTTATTATACGAGTGTACCAAATCTTGTAAAACATCTGTATACCGATGTGTGTTTTTGTAAGTGAAATACTTCCACATCTTTGTTTTAAGCGTCCGATTAAACCTTTCAACGACCGAGGCCTTTGTATCGGTGTTTTCGGTGGTATAGAAGGCTATAGCGCTCCTATGCAGCAACGCTTGAAAGGTTTTGTTAAGAAATTCTGTACCTTTATCGGTTTGTAAATGTGCGGGATGTCTATCGAACAACAACGTTGAAAAGGCTTCAGTCAGGGCAGTTCCAGTCTTTGATTTAAGCGGAACAACCCAAGCATATTTGGAAAAAACATCTATACACGTTAAAAGATATTTATTCTTATCATTATACTTGGACAATGCAGAAAGGTCAGCCAGGTCGGCCTGCCACAGATCGTCAATACCAACGGTGAATGTTTTTCTACGTCTAAATGTTAATCTAACAGGGTTATGCAGAGTGTAAGCATCTTGTTTCTGTAACCAAGTTCTAACATCTTTAGGATTAATTTGTCCTTTTACGTGTCTTTGAAACGTTTTCACACCGCCAAAACTACCAGCATGTTTTGGATCAAAATACGATTCCATCAGTACGCTTCCCAACGCAATTTTGCACGAGACCTTCTGCGACTGGGCTTTGGAGTAACTGTTGGACTTTCATCGGTTGTTGCATTAATATATTTCCATCTGTCCTCGTTACCGATTAATTCGTGTGGAATATTGCATTCCTTCAAAGCGTCGGCAAGCTGCTTCCAACCGGTTGGATTTGGAGTTGTAATTCTTTTCCTGAGCAGGTCGTTTACCAAATCCACAGCATGTGTTTGAGGAATCGTTGTATTGTTCAAAACGAGTTCTCCCTTTTCGGTCCAATCGATATCAGAATTGTTTTTCATGTGAGTCAAAAGTCGTGACGCATGAGACCTCCATCTCGCTGGAACGGTGTTTAACACGTCAGTCTCTAGAGAACTAGTTTTCGAATCGGTCACGGTCTGAGGCTTATCGGCTTTAGCAACTAGGTCGCTTAAACTAAACTTTGTTATAACTGTAGGTTTATCAATATTTAAATATCGACCTAAACTGTTTGAGTAAAGTTTAGCTTTTTCGTCGTCAGCAATATTTCTATGTAGTATGTCATAGATTTCCCCGTCCAATCTTGATAGTGTCTTGTCCAACATGGTTTCCTTCCATTTCTCAATCTGTCTAGGTTCTATTAAAACCATTTTCTTTGCATGTTCCATGTTATCTGTTGGGGTTTAGAAGCGAGCCCAGAAAGGAAAGCACGGGAGTTAGTAGTGCACCGAGGAAACCTCCCGTCTGAATGAGCCTCTTCTTAGTCTTAACGAGCGTTTTCTTTGACGCCAGGCTTCTCAAATTCTTCTTAAATCGACTCAGTTTGCTCTTCTGCGGAGTAGTTAGTGGCACGTGACCTCTTAGAACGTTCTTAGAACATTCGCATATACAACATAATAGATTCTTGTTACAGTTCTTCAGAATCTTTTTCCTCACTTTGACCGAAGCTTTTTTAAGCAGACTTAGCTTTGCAAGATACTTCCTTAGTTTGGGAGACATTTTAACGCAATGAGTGTATCATGTTCTGTGCGACTGTATATATATTTATTTTCTGACATACACATAATGCGTCTCGCCTGGGAATATGCTTGTTCTTATTCTACACCTCTCATCGGTATCGGGTCTAAGGTCTACCAAGAGATAACCAAATGGAGGCATCGTTGCATCTCTGAAAGCTTCGAGGATAAAATTTGACTTTCCGGGAAACATCTGTCGAGCTAAATTTGCAATCTGCGTAGAATCTCTTACGTTTTTGAACAGAACCAAATAGTGAGCGTTGAGACTGATAGTTCTGGTATGTTTGCTTTTGTAAAATAGATTTTGCGTGAGATATAATACCGAAACATTTCTGTGATGACTGATCTTTGTGAAAATTTTTAGTGACCCTCTCATCCGTTTCACTCATCAAATCGTCTAAAATGAGAAGAGTTCTGTCTTTTCCATCGAAAATATTCAAGTCTGGAAGTCCTTCGTGAAATAGTATTTGGGGATATTTATCGAAAATATCCTGATATATCCCATAACACCACAATACTTTGTCAACTGTCGGTTTTACCATGTGCTGTAAGTGATCCACAAATCGTAGTGTAAACTGCGTTTTACCACATCCCGAAGGTCCACTTACAATAGCAGAAAAAGGATGTTGCCAGGTAGGATCCATCTTAAAAAATGTCAAGCTGAAGAACGAATTATCATTATATATTCAAATTGAAAACCCAAAAATTATACAATTCATAGGAAGAAATTGTGAAACTAACTCGAAATCCACCGCGCTGCCGCCGCTGCCGCCGCCGCCGCCGCCGCCGCTGCCGCAGCCGCCGCCGCCGCCGCCGCTGCCGCCGCCGCCGCCGCCGCCGCCGCCGCTGCCGCCGCCGCCGCCGCCGCCGCTGCCGCCGCTGCCGCCGCCGCCGCCGCCGCCGCTGCCGCCGCTGCCGCCGCTGCCGCCGCCGCCACTGCCGCCGCTGCCGCCGCCGCCGCCGCCGCTGCCGCCGCCGCCGCCGCCGCCGCTGCCGCCGCTGCCGCCGCCGCCACTGCCGCCGCTGCCGCCGCTGCTGCGCGAGCTCTTCCCAAAGTTCCTAACACTAAAATGTACCTTCTCTTCAATTCTGCTCGCTCTCCACACTTTACAGTTTTATGTCTCTTAGCAAATACTTTAAAGTTCTGCCTTCTCTTTTAGTTATCAAATTGTGTAGGACATTATTGGATATTTTACTGCTTACATAGAGCTTGAAATAAAAACGCACATGCTATTGCCAATCTGTTAACTTCTGACACCGGATTAAATGATTTTCTGGTTCATAACTATGTGTGTAAAACTTACAAATAAAGACGTCGTGTTTCGGTTTAATAAACTTTATTAAAAGAAGTTCTGCTTGTCTTTTTCTTATTTGAAGTGTCGCGTGGAGTCTATAAATTTTTCTGTCCTGTGGGATTTGAACCGCCGACCTCTGGGTTGATAGTCCAACACGCTAACCACTATGCTATGTTGCATGTTAAAATAATTAAAATATTGCGTTAAGAAATAATTTTATTCAAAAAGCTGAAATGGACTTGGTCTAGCAGCGGCCGTCGAACGTCAGGGAGTGAGTTTAAAGCGGCCGTCGAACGCCCTGAAGTGAGTTTAAAGCGGCCCTTGAACGCCCTGAAGTGAGTTTAAAACGGCCCTTGAACGTCCTGTAGTGACTTTAAAGCGGCCCTTGAACGTCCTGAATTGAGTTTAAAGCGGCTCTTGAACGTAATTTAGTGCGTTTGCGACGGCCTATAGTTAACTACTAGTGAGCCAAGTAGTGAATGGTTGAGAGGGCTGCCCTGTAGGAATCGAGTAACGAAGAAACCCCTAACCCCCTAAAACCTTAAACCCTTAAAAATACAAATGTCTTACTAGGGACTGCTACTACCAGCTGCGCCAGCTTCGCACTGTTACTCGTTCGCTGACGCCCAGCGAACTGCTACACCGCTTCACTCCTTCGTCACAGCCCACCTTAATTACAGCTCATCGCTTTATTTTGGTCTTCCATCTAGTCGCATTGTGTGTCTAGAGCGAGTTCTGAGTTCTGCAGCCCGTCTCATTGGGCATATTCCTAAACATGGCCAAGTCTCTAGATATATGCTGGAGGTCCTTCACTGGCTTCCTATGCGCTTACGCATAGAATATAGGATCGCTGCCTTAGTATGGCGATGTTGTCAGGGCACTGCCCCTGCTTACCTTCGAGAGCTTTGCTGCACAGTTTCAGGTGCCCAAGGCCGACGTTCCCTCCGCTCAGTGGGAAAAGGGGTACTTTTAGTTCCATTTAGTTCCATTTGCTCGTTCCACGACTATGCAAAGTCGAGCTTTTTCAGTGGTGGGCCCGGTAGTGTGGAATAGACTTCCCTTAGAGCTCCGCATGTGCCCTGGGGTCACCCCTGGCCTATTTCTTGCAAATCTTAAAACTGTCTTATATGAACGTGCTGGTGACGGGAGCGCCTCAGAGTAGTTCCCATGAAGGGACGCTATATAAATCTTCGAATGAATGAATGAATACATACATACATAACACACACTTGCATAACACATCTATACATAGATAAATACATACATAAAAACACACATACATAGTACATACATATATATACACTTAGATACACATATAAATACCCCATATGTAATTATATACTTACATACATAAAAACATGCATACATACAAAATACAATTACATACATGTATGCATACAAATAAGTAAACAGATACATACAAACTTGCATACATGCGTATGACAATGCAGAGCCATTCTTCTCTTTCTATATGAAACTTACACCAGTTTGTCGAATTGTTGGCTTCAGTTCCAACTTCAGAATTACGTCCGACTTCATAGACGGAGTCAGTTGTCGGGGAACTTGTCGGCGGCTGGCCTCTCACCACCGGCGACGTCCAGGTGTAGCTAAACTGCGGAGCATTGTCTGCGAGTTTGGATGGACCACTTGAGTTGCTTGGGTCGTAGGAAGGGAAGGAAATCTTACACGAATAATAGAAATTGTCCTTGGTTGGATTTAGGACGATGCTGAACGTGGAACTGATGTTAGAGCCAGCGACAGTGTTGGCTTGGATTCCTTCCGTAACGACTTGTCCAGCAGTATCCTTGTCTCCTTGTTGCTTGTGTCTCCTCCACTGCATAATTGGAGCTATGTTTCCTCTGTAGGCGACAGTACACCTCATCCAGATTCGATCCTCGTTCCTCAGGGTGTCATCAGACTTGAAATTCGCTTCGCACTTTGGTGTAGTTTCTGCCAAGGTTACAAGAGTCGTACGTCACGTGATTTCAATTGTAGTTAGACATTTTTATTGTGCCATTTCAAGAAAATCAATCAAAATAGCTTTCTACGCAATAACCTATATGATGTTACACATTAAATGTTGACAGGGTGAGAATTGTCTGGGGGTTGGGGTAAACCCCGTGATCGATCGAGTCAGTCGATCAAGTTGATCGAAACTTGGCCAAGTCGAGTCGGTCGAATAATCTTCGACTCGATCGACTTGCAAGTCGAGTCGATCAAGTATTTTGACAAGTCGAGTCGATCGTTGTTTTCTCGACTTGACTCGACTCTGAAATATTTTACTTACTATTTTTGGCGGCTACGTCACCCAATGCCCAAACTCATCTTTGTACACGATAATTTTCTTTTCCTCAGCAACTTACTGCGCATATTGTGAGCGATTGCACATAACTGCAGAACTTCAAACAGTTGACAGAATTTAGAATAAGCGTAGATTAGCTGAAAAACAATCAAGAAAACCGCATTTTCAAGTACCGATGATTGCTACCTTGCAGTCCCCGCATCAAGCATCAATACCATTGAGATGGAATTCGAGCACATTACTGCCTGGGTACACAGCTGTGACCTAAGCTTTTATATGAGCAAGACCAGTGAAATAGGCCTAAAATTCACGCGCCCTCGGGGTCCATTGGTACGCCCCCGTCTTCCATTTTAGATGGTATCGCTATGGCGCACAGTCTTAATATTCTGGGCGTCGAGCTTAATCAGAAATGCGGTTCTCTATTCACATCAAACACCTTACCATAAAGGCAAGGCAGACTTTCTACTCTCTCTGGGTTTTGAGGTCACATGGGCTTTCGGGGGAAGCGCGAAGCCCTAGAGGAAATATATAGTCTGGAGACTGGTGCATCATGGTACTTAACTACATCATTCCCCTCATTTGATGCACTTTGTAATAACGCCGACGCTAGTCTCTTTGCTAGTATTTTGCACAATACATGCCATGACATTGTATTACATACAATGCTGCCGGCGATTAAGCTCACTTGCCACTCTCTGCGCCCATGCCTCCCATAACCGTGAGCTTCCAAGGTGTAGTATGAATTTTTCATAGATTAGCCTAGCCTCGAGTCAACCACAAACGATAATTATCATTATAATGCCTGAAATTTTACTTACCAGTTCAATTACAGTTTGATGAACAGTGTGTAATTGAAATTCATAAGTAATTTAGGTACTGGAATATAAGAATGCAACAGTCGTCAGCAACTTTGGCCAAGAGACTACAGTCCAAATCGACAAAATCGACCAAGTCGACCGTTTATTTGCCAAATCGATCGAGTCGACGAGAGGTCGACTAGTCGACAAAGTCGAGCGAGTCGATCGTCGGCCGAGCCAAGTCGATCGTATCAGCTCGAATCGATCGATCACGGGGTTTAACCCCCAGTCTTTCTTAGGACCCACAGTAAAGTATTCATTGCACAACCCAACTCCATGTAAATCAAAGTCTAACCCCTCAGTCTTTTTCCTACAATTCTCATACTGAATGTTGATATGTATAATTTGTTACGTAGATTACTATCAAATGCTTATTTGTATTTATTAAGCACCACTCTCTACTCACAAAACATTAATCGATGACACTGAGCAATTTTGCGTGAAAAACTCTCTCGAGGTCCCTACACAGTTACCGTCCCTTGTTGAGCTCTGTTTTAGAGAAACTCCTCACAAGGGGCTATGACCTGAGGACACAAAGCGGCCCTCAAACAGAAAGGCTTTTCAAAAGTTCACTTGTTTTATATAATCGGATTATTCGTTGAATATATAAATACACGAACAACCTAGCCATTCCAGATGTGTTTTATTCTCCTAGAACATTTACTAAGAAACCAATGGATAGTTTGAGTCTCGGAGGAACAGTAAATAAATAATAATATGAGTAAGTAAATTGATACTAACGAAGTATGACTACTTGTGCGCTGTATCGAAAGATTTTTTTCTTCACTTCAACGAGACAGGTGTATAGACCGGCATCTTCTATCTTCGAACTGTTAGTGTAAAGAACGACAGATTCAAATGCGTCCACTTCGGCACCGAAATCAGAGAAATCGGGTGAGATTGTGTACGAAGCATCATTGTTCCAGTGACTGAATATCAGTTTGGATTCGGAGTTTCGACTGGACGAATCCGAAACCCGTTTCACGGTCCACTCGCGAACAAAGGATTCGTTGCCTGTCGTGCTACATTGAAGTACTAACCGCTGCCCAGAAACTGCAGCTGTGTTGTTTGGTGAGACTACCTGGGAAGAATCTCCTGAAATTAGGAAGAAAAGAGGCGATAAATTCGAATAAAACAAATTAGCAACAGGCTAAAGCAATGGCTTCAAATGATGTTTTGAGAAAATTATAAAGAAAAAGTTTAAGGTCGACGATTTCTGGCGATTTTAGTGTATAGTGCAATAATTATTCAATGGGATTTGCTTGGTCTTCTTCAACGGTCAACCGATAATAATTTCCTGTAAGATTTCACTTCAATCGATATTCGATTGATGCCTTATATTATTTGCATTCTCGTAACAGCCATAGGCGCCGAGTTTACCCAAAAAGTGTGAGTGCCCAACGAGAGGTTACAAAAGAATTACGCGCGAAAAAAATTGTTGACCTTCTTTTCTTACAGTGCTACAAAATATAAGTTTCTTATACATAGGCCTACCGTGGTTCTCTCCAGCATCAATTCTCAATTCTTGTTAAATGATTATAATGGCAAATTAATTTCAAATTAGAAATTCCGTGGCTTCTTTCGTCCAGTGTCAATTCTTAATTTTCTGTTACCTTTTTGGGGATTTTCTATATTTCTGATTTGTTGGATTTCGTTAGGACACACTACTGAAATTAACCTATCCTTTTGACAGTAGAGTCTACACTGGAATCTACACAGAGACGGCGATCTTGTTTGACAGTTATGGGAACACTTTTGAACTGGGTGAATACTCATCCGCGCGTGAGCGCGAAAAAATATTTTGATCTCTGTTTTTGTGCACGAAGAATGCGATACAGACCAAAATTCGACGGTATCGCCACCTAGCGTAGCGCTACGAGTTTAACTATTATATTAATCGACAATAGAGCTTAAAAATATGGAGTCATGCTCCTGAAATTGTTCAAATTGATGCTTGCTCATCGATTTTCAGGAAAATTATCTCTTAAAAAGCGCTTTTGCGGGCTGATTTCTGGTGGTGCCCAGGCATAGGCGGGCCTCGCATGGCCTATTTCTGGTGGTGCTGAGCACTCACGGGCCTCGCAGAGTCGGCGCCCATGGTAACAGCGATATGGTAGTCATTGTCATAGTAGTTTTTGTAACTAGAATTAGTGTTTGTACAGTTGTAAACTTTTCATTCATTTATTGAGAGTCCAAAAAAGACGAGCAACTTTGTGGCGATCAGCTTATTCACAAGTACTTCATCAAAACTGAGTCAGCAAAGAAAACTTGGTAAACCGCAGTTTCGTGTGAAATTGAAAGGTCAGTGAAGCAAAACGGAATGATAATTACGGATGACGAAATTTGAAATTACAACGACGAGAAAGTATGGTATGCACTATTTATACCTAAGTATATACATATGTATTAGAACACTTAATGCAGCGCATTTGAAGTGCCTCACAAAAGCGTTGTAGGTTCATCCGTTCTGATAATATAAATAATTACACGTTGACTAGGCTTTTCGAGAGGCAAGATGCGTTTTCCCATACTCACCAACTCTAAAACCGATAAGAACGCCAACAAGGAAAAAGTTGACAATTGTCATCTTGCTGTTCGTCCTTTCAGAAGGAAATAAGAACGTTTTCATTTACACAGTCCGCTTTAGAGTCCATTTGTAAAAAAATCTCCTCATCTCTTTTCCTTTGCGGGCCGACTGTATCCGTGAGCTGACTGCGATAATTGTTTTGTAGGCCTACACACAAGATAATTTCCAATGATTATGAGTAGGCCTATAATTTATAGTAAAAGTAAACATGTTTCTAATTATTCGGCAAATAAATATAAACCACGTGCAACTAGGGGTTAATGCTGTAATTTGATATTTTCGATAGGCTACATCCGTTCTGTGTAACCTTGCTATGAATTCCTTGTCCAAAATCATGCTACAAATTCGAAGTGCATGTGTATTTACATAATCATCATCATCATCATTACAGTCTATGGGCTCAGCGCCCGTTGGTGTCAATCACATGTTTCACCATTTTCCTCCATACGTCTCGTCCTGTGCTATCAGGCTCAGCCTGTGTATGTCCATTTCGCACCAATCTTTAACATCGTCCAACCGTTCTCTGCTTGGCCTCCCTCTGATCCCCGTACCGTCGATTAACCCAAACATGGTTTGCTTGATTAGTCTGTTGTTGTCCATTCTGCACACATGTCCGAAAAAGTTGAGCCTTCTTTTCATTATCAGTTGCTTGATGTTTTTGGTGTTTCCAACTCTTACGCGTACCTCTTTGTTTGTTATCTTTTGTTGCCACCTGATGTGTAATATCCTTCTGTAGCATCAGATTTCGAATGCGTCTTACATAATTATCTAGTCACGTTTTACTATCGGTCATCATCATTATTATCATCATCATCGTAATCGTAATCGTAATCTCCAAACTTCTAAAGCGCCACTCGAAGGCCAAGCGCAGGACACCAGCCATTCACGAGCGCTACGTCAGATCAGAGGGGGTTTCCAGAGAGTAGTCCAAAAGAGGTCCGAGTCCGGTTTCCAGAAAGCCAAACCAAATCAAAGGGGGTTTCCAGAGAGTAGTCCAGAAGAGGTCCAAGTCTGATATCCAGGAAGCCAAACCAAATCAAAGGGGGTTCCAGAGAGTAGCCCAAAAGAGGTCCAAGTCCGATTTCGTCATCATCATCGTCAAAATCATGTTATCATCATCATCATCATTATAATTTTCATCATCGTCACCATCATCATTGTCATCATCATCATAAGTATCATCGTCTTGGGTTCAAATTTGTTCTCTTTCACTTGCCTTACCTAACAAATTCATCTATGAAGTGAGTACATTCACCGTACAATGCCAGTGGGACGATAAGCCAGCGAGGGAGAGGTCTAGCCACCCATATTCATAAGCCGAAGCTAAGAAATTAAGTCGCTATCACTTGATTGTCATTTGCCAATGCTATTACCTAGGAGAAACTTAAAAGTTCTCGCATGTTTCGCATGTGATATGCGACTTAAACCTGCGACAAATGCTGCACTGGCCACCAGTCAAGGACAGGATTACCTTCAAAACCCTCATCACGAGAAGGAGAAGAAGAAGAAGAAGAAGATGATGATGATGATGATGATGATGATGATGATGCTGATGATGCTGATGATGATGATGATGATGATGATGATGATGATGATGATGATGATGATGATGATGATGATGATGATGATGATAACATGATTTTGACGATGATGATGACGAAGATGATGATTATAATGATGATGACTGATAGTAAAAGTTGTAAAACGTAACTAGATATGATAGCGTCGATGCGGCACATGACTACGTCAGATAGGTCTGTGTTCCTGTTTCTAGCCAGCCTAATCGGCCGTTGCGTTTATAGGCCTGTGGAGACGTGTTGGTGCCGCCCTCCCATACGATGATACGGGCACATCGTACTTTCTCGTGCCTTATCCATCCTTCTGGAACAGTCTACCATTAACGGCAGCTCAAAACACATTTTCAGGCCATCGTAAGACGCACCTCTTTAGATCTGTTAGCTTGACCTTGTGAGATTCTTAAAAAGCGAGTTACGAATAGCCAGACACACTTACATAGTAAATAACTATTGTGTCTGGGTCAGACCGAGTGTCTTATAATTGGCTGCTTCTATCTGGGTCAAACCGAGTGCCCTTATAATTGGCTGCTTCTATCTGGGTCATACCTAGTGCCCATGCTATAATTTGTATTTGCGCATTGCTGTTGAATGAATGCGCCTTGCTTTCTCTGTGTACATGCATTACACGTGATCTCTGAAGCAATAAATCGCAGGCGTTCAGTCCGTTTTCGTTTTCGCTCAGGGCGGGGGGTATTGAAACGTCATTGCATTCGCTACTTTGCATACGCTGTGCTCATAAAAAACGAGATTCTTACATAAATTTCTGTTTGGCGGGTAAAGACACTTTCGCTCTCTGACAACAGGACTCGGATCGTCCCTTGACATCTCTGGACAACCCCTCTGGCTGGACACAGCACTCATGGATAAGCTGGTGTCCTGTGCTTAGCTTAGAGTAGCGGCTTAGAAATTACAGAGGAAGGCAGAGCATTAAATAATACCTATGTTATGAGCTTTCGTAGGAAGTAGCGTGGTCCATTTCAACATCAAATCACGAATTATTCTTTTTCTTCTAGATTTTTATGGAGTTTCGTTTTTATTGAACCTCATTTATCACACAAAATGTGGACAGTTTCTCAAAATTATAATAAAATTAAATTTTTACGGACATAACTTCAACTGATCCATATACAGAACTCACAAACATGCACAGTTAGGCTACACACACACACACACACACACACACACACACACACACACACACACACACACACACACACACACACACACACACACACACACACACACACACACGCACGCACGCACGCACGCACGCACGCACGCACGCACGCACGCACGCACGCACGCACACACACACACACTGATTGATTGATTGATTGATTGATTGATTGATTGATTGATTGATTGATTGATTGATTGATTGATTGATTGATTATTCGTTTATTTTCATCGCATGTTGACACACCGCAACATGTTACAGCAAGCAAATAAAGAAAAAGAAAAAAAAACACACACACACACACACACACACGTACACACAGGTTGTATAACTGTATTCATATCTAAGGGAAGTCCTTCACTCGCGATTGCTCATGGCGCTTCGGCGTGAAAACTCCGACACAGTATCAATGCTGTAGTCGGGGGCACCTCTGAGTAGTAGTAGACTTGAGGAGGCGCTATAGAAATATCCGAAAATAAAATATAAAAAAATAATCTAGCCATAATATAGGTATTATTCATATAGGTTTATGTATATATAATTATATATATATGTTACAGGCAATTCGTAAAACCAGGGATTTTGTAAAATCCCTGAAATTTTTAGGTACTTTGTAAAATCCCTGATTCACTCAGACACTTTACAAAATCCCTGAAAAAACCAGGGATTTTGTAAAATCCCTGAAATCAGACGACGAAAATTTGACAGATTGCCTGAAATGAAAATGACGAACATAATCGAAGTTTATTACGCAAACAAACCCTATTTTCAAAGGATCGACAGTTTAAGATGGTATTTTATTTTAAGTTTAGTTCTCATGTTGTACAACCAGGAATTTTGTAAAATGTCTGACAGTTTATTATGCAAAGAGGTCTTACTTTCAAACGACCACCATTTTTAGATGGTATTTTATTTTAAGTTCAGTTCTACATCAGTTTTGTTGTCACACGACATACTCGAATGGTTTCGACACTTGACATTCCATTTGAAAAATTTTAACTTTGAAGTTGCAAATTAATTGAAGTTGTTGATACATCACAAATTAATAAACAATCCGGCTCGACAACTTTACTTTCCCTTTGAAAAATTTGCAGTCAGTAGACTTTGAAGTTGCAGGATAATTGAAGTTGTTGATACTTCACAAATTAGTAAACAATACGGCTCGACAACTGCACTTTCCGTTTGAAAAATTTGTCCTTATTTGTTTCGCAGAACTCAGAGAACTTTGATTGTCTATTTACTTACAATTCTTTGATGTGCCGTCGCAACAATTAGAAGTTGACCGAAATATTTTCCGATTGGCTGAGATTAACTGTGGTCAGACGAGTACCCTTGCTATAAATTAAAACCCAGCAAGAACTATTTCATTTCTGGTTATCCTTTGGTTAGGTCAGTTCTAGACAAAATGGATAGTGAGCATAATATGACAGAGGTAAAATTTATGGAACAGTTACTTGTTATGTACAATGCCGATAAGAAAACAGCGCTGATGAAGAAGGAAACGTACTTCGATTTGATTGAAAGAAGTGATGAAGGATACAACAACAAAGACCAACAGACAGTATACTACATCCTGAAATGGTTAGCGACATCAGATAACAGTTACTGTATTGCGATCATTCCTACTGGTGGGAAGAACATATATAATAAGAACATGCATAATAAACTGTCAGACATTTTACAAAATTCCTGGTTGTACAACATGAGAACTAAACTTAAAATAAAATACCATCTTAAACTGTCGATCCCTTGAAAATAGGGTTTGTTTGCATAATAAACTTCGATTATGTTCGTCATTTTCATTTCAGGCAATCTGTCAAATTTTCGTCGTCTGATTTCAGGGATTTTACAAAATCCCTGGTTTTTTCAGGGATTTTATAAAGTGCCTGAGTGAATCAGGGATTTTACAAAGTACCTAAAAATTTCAGGGATTTTACAAAATCCCTGGTTTTACGAATTGCCTGTAACATATATATGGATTATGGGTATGAAATATAGATCACTGAGGCTTATAAGTTCGTGCTGGAGTAGGGAGCGCCTCTCAGTATTCCCCTTGAAGAGGTGCATTATAAGTGCTCAAATGAATAAATGATTGAATGAATATTAGCACAGCCTGAACGAGTCCAGACACGCGCATGTCCTATGCTTATTATAGGACACAGCGCTTTTGTGATGTACTTTAAAATGCGCTATAATAAGTGTCCTGATACAAACACACACACACATACATACATATATATATATATACATACATACATACATACATACATACATACATACATACATACATACATGCATGCATGCATGCATGCATACATACATACATACATACATAATTATATACATACATACACACATACATACATACATACATACATACATACATACATACATACATACATACATATATACATACATACATGCATACATACATACATACATACATACATACATACATACATACATACATACATACATACATACATACATACATACATACATATGTAGTGGCTGCTTACTTAACTTCTATGGCACCAAATTATCATTGGAAGACATGCACTCAATGACACGGCTAATTGGTACCACACAGACTGACAAACCCACGCACAGATTCCAGACCACGAAGGCGCCGATTAGTCTGAAGTGCGAGCCCACTGACCAACTGACCAGATGCCACGTGTGCAGGAATATATAGAAGAACGAAGACGAATACGGACAGAGACAGAGAGAGGGAGGAACAGACACAGCTATGCGAGTAAGCGAGTAACCAGACGACGGACTCGACAGTATAAATAGAGACCGAGCTTAACCTGAGGAGAGGAGAGTTGTCACAAGTTATAGTAGAAGGTTGTCGTCGTAATTGTAACCGTGAATAAACGTATGAACTGCTGCTGAACGTCGTGTGAGTCTTTCTTCGGGCCATCGGCCTGGGGCCGAGCTGGTCGTCGAGCACGGAGATGCTCCGCTCGGTCGTCATAGGGACGCGCCGACAACGTATAGACACGAGCACCACATGCTCTCCTACTACACTACATGCTCTCCTACTACATAGATCAACCTCATCATCAAGTAGCCACGCTACACATACATACATACATGCATGCATGCATACATACATACATACATACATACATACATACATACATACATACATACATACATACATACATACATACATACATACATACATACATACATACATACATACATACATACATACATACACACATACATACATACATACATACATATATACATACATACATACATACATACATACATACATACATACATACACACACACATGGCAACACGGACAACTACAGTAAAACAAAGACATTCTACATTGCACATGTCTATCCGTGTTACATCTGAGATGTTGCAGAGTTCAAATTTCGTCCACATTTTGAAAGAGAGCAGTTTTTATGGTTGCGGTGTAGCATCGTCTTGTACAACCATCTGCGTAATGCTGGCCTGTGGTTAATAGGTCTACAGTTGTAAAATGGCTGCTAATTCACTGATACGTTGAACATTGTTGCAGCATTGAAAAGTCAAAGGGGCAAATACGGGACTAAATACGTCAACAGGAGCTGGAAGAAGTAACGGAATCACGTGGCAGGTAACCGTACGATTTTAATTTCAAGTTTCTCTCTTGATAGACTTAGTTCACTGTAGATTCCTAGACCAGCGGTTCTCAACCTGTGGTCCGCGCACCACTGGTAGTCCGCGGCCATCTGCCTAGTGGTCCGCGAGCAAGGCCTATAATTTTTATTTTTTTTACAATTAAAAACGTGCATCGAGACAAATTTAATCACCCTCAGTGACAAGTGTCAGCTTTTACGAAAAGCTTGATCTCTAAGAAAAGGATAAGCTTATTGGACATTGGGTAAAAAGGATATTGGAGACACTTTGACATGTTTGATCATTTGCACGAATTCACCGAGAAAGAAGAAAATGTTCAGATCAATAAGCCAAAATTTGTGAATTTAATTTCCGGACATATTCAATCATTGCTGGATTAATTTAGCTTCTACTTTGGTGATTTGAACGTTCAGAGTCTTTCGTTTCTGGCAAACGTTGATTCATTAAATTTACCAACATCTGAATTAAAGCAATTCATTGAACTGACTAGTAGGCTAGTCATGCTATACATTGCAGATGTTGCATCCAAGAGAGCTGGATAAAATTTTGAATACAAGCTGAATTCACATGAATATCCAGAACTGTATGAGAAAGCTTTCAAAATTATTTTACCCTTTGCAACAGCACATCTTTGTGAATGTGGATTTTCTGCGCTGGTTAAACAAAAATATCGTTCACGACTTGAAGTCGAAGATGAACTTCGATTTCGTCTTTCAAGCATTAACCTCGTTTCGATAATCGTAATCGTAATCTCCAAACTTCTAAAGCGCCACTCGAAGGCCAAGCGCAGGACACCAGCCTATTCACGAGCGCTACGTCAGATCAGAGGGGGTTTCCAGAGAGTAGTCCAAAAGAGGTCCAAGTCCAATTTCCAGGAGGCCAAACCAAATCAAAGGGGGTTTCCAGAGAGTAGTCCAAAAAAGAGGTCCAAGTCCGATTTCCAGGGTACCAGATCAGGAGTTTCCAGAGAGTGGTCCAAAAGAGGTCCAAGTCCGATTTCCAGGAGGGCAAACCAAATCAAAGGGGGTTTCCAGAGAGTAGTCCAAAAGGGGTCAAAGTCCGATTTCCAGGGTACCAGATCAGGAAGGCAGAGCAGCTGTCAAGGCGGGTGTCGTTTACGGCGGGAATAATTGGAAGGCAGAGTATCAGATGAGTCAGGTGCTCAAAGATGCAAGCTCAAGGCTCACATTAAATTTAAAACGAATATTGTACTTTCTTTACTTTAAAGTTTAAACATTTATTAAAATTAATAGTAATAACAAGTAAGCTACTTAATCTTATCAAATATATTATTTTATGCAATAATTTAATATTGCATAGGCTGTTTTATACAATAATTTTACTTTTTATAGGGTCGCATATGTACGCCAGTGGCACAATTTTTAATGGTGGTCCGCGACCGAGACACGAACTAATAAGTGGTCCCTGAGTCTCAAAAGGTTGAGTACCGCTGTCCTAGACAATATACATTATTACGGTCAATGATTTAGTAGTAGAATTACTCCTAGGCCTGTTTGTTGCCTCTGTAGCCTTATCCAAAGTAAGCATTTTTGCTGTAGGTGTGTAGTTACGATTTTGTATATATATATATATATATATATATATATGTATATACATATGTATATATATATGTGTGTATATATATGTGTAGGAGAGGAAATTGTTGATGTAGCGTATGAAGTCTGGTCTGCGACGGGCGGACTGCGATGTGTAGCATGAGTCGCCCGTCGTTTGGAAGGACGGTCGGTTTCCCTTGGCCGGTTGGCCTGCCGACCCCCTGTCGACCGCCCGCCAGGGGGCGGCCCTACCCCCGAATCTCGAATCTCTAATACTTAAGAGTTTAGTTTATATACACACTTTGGGCCGAAGGCCTAATTACTTAACAAGGATATCGTCAACAGGACGAACAAACATATTCAGTGAACCACGTAGTGTAGGGGTTAAGGGTTCCTCCCTTTCCGAGTCCTGTTGGCCAGTCACTCATTCGTTCACTACTGGGCTCACTGCCCTTCGTACTCTGTCCGTCTGTATTCTTAATTGTCTGTCACTATCTCTTAAATCTTAATCCGTCTCTTGTTGTGGGTCTATACACTCTACACTACACACACTGGAATCTACACGCTATAGGCCTACTACACTACATATGTATGCATGTTTGTAAGCATTTTATGAATGCATCTGTGCGTGTATGTATGTATGTACAATGTACATATGCTTGTACATATAAGGCCTTCTAGATGTGTATATTTGTATGTATTTATTTTTGTATAGGTATGAATGTATGTACGTATGTAATTATGCATGCATACGTAAGTATGTGTGTATGTGTGCAAGCATGTTTCTATGTATTTCTGTATTTATTTTTAATGTATGTACATTGTACAGTACCGCTGGCACTAGAGTATTCACCACAGAGCTTGACCAGCATGCGAGATGTGGACAAACCTATAACGCGAATAAAGCATCGTGGCGGTGGGTTTGACGCTCGGTTGAAGCCATTACAAACGCTGGAATGACGCTGTCGAGATTCCGCCCTTTGGATCGTTAATGACGGTGACGGCTGTGGGGCTCCGTCGTTATCAGCAGGCTAAAATTAATTAATGGCACATCTCGAGAAGCAGATGACCTCTGCTGGTTCGAGCTATGCTGTAACTGTCTTTAAATAAGAAACTAAGATACGCCGTAGGAGTGTAGGCCTACTGTATCTCATGAGTCGTCAGTTGTTTCATGTGCAAGATTATTAGCAGCATCAGATTTTGACCTGCATTCGTGTACTTTGGTAAACTTAAAATTCTCGACCCCCAGTTCCTTTTTGCCAACTAAAACACTTGGTGTATCATACATGTAGGCTACATGTACACATGTTTATATATGTAGGTGCACATGGACCTGTGTCTGTACAAGTTTACGGACGATTACATGATGAAGGACATTTCTGTTCTATTATATTATTAATTACAATATTGTGGAGAAATTCTTATTAACTCTTTGAATGGGGCCAATCCTTCCGGCTTTCCAATCTTATGTACAGCATACGTGGACATGTTCCTCGGAAGCTGATGAGCCTAAATGTGGTTGACCATGCAGCGCGACTTAATGAGAGAACTGCAGACATTAAATGATAAACTTACAAAGGTGAATCCATACGACTCGTCCCCTGTGGCGTCTTAGCTCCACCCATGTCATTAGCGCATCCCCATTGAAGATAGAGGGAAGCTGGGCTAGAGACCATTTGTAGCTCAAGAAAGCGTCAATCACTCTCGACGTGACGCTCTAAACTAGAGTTAATCAAGCAGTAGCGAACCGCTACTGAAGCCAGAGACAATGCTCTAATGCCGGCGGTATTGTAAGTATTATGTTTCTGTGTATGTAGGCATGCATACATGTATATTTCTCTGTGTATATGTATAGTTTAGATATGAACATACCTGGACAAGTAGGTTTCTGAGTCGGTCTAAATCAGCTCATACCGTTAGAAAGATTTTCAACCAAGGAACTAACTCCGACATTGTAACTCTTACTATCTATATAAATAAAGACAAGAATCTGTCTGTCTGTCAGACAGACAGACAGACAGACAGACAGACAGACAGACAGACAGACAGACAGACAGACAGACAGACAGACAGACAGACAGACAGACAGACAGACAGACAGTATGTGTGTAGTTACGAGTTTGTATATATATATATATATATATATATATATATATATATATATATATATATATATATATATATATATATATATATATATGTATATATATGTATATATATGTATGCATGTTTGTAAGCATTTTATGAATGCATCTGTGCGTGTATGCATGTATGTACATATGCTTGTACATATAGGGCCTTCTATAGATGTTTATATTTGTATGTATTTATTTTTGTATAGGTATGAATGTATGTACGTATGTAATTATGCATGCATACGTAAGTATGTATGTGTGCGTGCAAGCATGTTTCTATGTATTTCTGTATTTATTTTTAATGTATGTACATTGTTACATTACCGCTGGCACTATAGTATTCACCACAGAGCTTGACCAGCATGCGAGATGTGGACAAACCTATAACGCGAATGAAGCATCGTGGCGGTGGGTTTGACGCTCGGTTGAAGCCATTACAACGCTGGAATGACGCTGTCGAGATTCCGCCCTTTGGATCGTTAATGACGGTGACAAGTAGGTTTTACACTCCTGGACAAGTAGGTTTCTGAGTCGGTCTAAATAAGCTCATACCGTAAGAAAGATTTTCAACCAAGGAACTTGCTCCGACATTGTAACTCTTACTATCTACATAAATAAAGACAAGAATCTGTCTGTCTGTCTGTCTGTCTGTCTGTCTGTCACAGCGATGTTTGACTGGGATGCATTTCTACAGCTTTCGACCTTTTCACTCCAAACCTTCACCACTGTCTAGGGGTGGGCGTTACACACCCAATGTGAGGCTTCGCGTCCCCCGTTTTCACCGCTTCCATGGTGTCCCGGCCCAAAACCTATCCGGGAAATGCATTTTTAGCTGGTAAAAAACTTACACTCAACCTATTTTCACTCGCCAGATGGCGCCGCCGGGTTAAGCAGCTACAG
The DNA here is from genome assembly GCA_963556255.1 of Allolobophora icterica. Lineage (NCBI taxonomy): Eukaryota > Metazoa > Annelida > Clitellata > Crassiclitellata > Lumbricidae > Allolobophora > Allolobophora icterica. The sequence goes on from OY744604.1 coordinate 22,293,869, forward strand.
TACGGATTCGCTAGAGGGATTGAAGCTTTCACTGAACTAAACCCGGCCAACGCCGGGTTAAGCAGTGTTTTGTTGCTTATTCGCTAGAGGGATTGAAACACCCAAAACGCCGGGTTAAGCAGTTTCACGTCCCCCGTTTTTACCGCTACCATGGTGTCCCGGCCCAAAACCTCCTAAACCCGGGCAACGCCGGGTAAAGCAGCTAGTATTATATATGCATAAGCGATTTTCAAACAGTACCCGCACCATTAGTGGTACGCCAGGTGTCGCTAAGTGGTACTCGAGAAAATTCAAATTTCTATTAGTTTACGTCCATCTTTCTTTGATTAGCTATTGACTATTGAACTCACTATCTTACGTCAACCATGCGCTTCTTTTTCTTTAATTTTTTTAATGAGTTTATGCCCATCTTTCTTTGATTTGCTAAATTTGTCGACGTATACGGTCCTACGCTAATTGTAAGGGCACTTCGTGCTCGCCTGTTTTTGATCTGACCTTTACTGGGGGTACGCCAACATACTAGGGTTATTTTACCTGGTGGTACAATAAAAATAAAGTTTTAAAACCGCTGTTATAATCCTACATGATTGATCCTCGAGTGAGGACTTTGAGCAATCCTTACTGTAAAGTGGCTTGGCGGTTATGTCTAGTTAGCTATCAATGTTATAAACAATTTGGATGTAGAGACGCTCTCTTCCTTTACACTTAAAGCAACACCGCACTAAGCCATTGTAAGTGGGTCAAGCATTAACATTTCTTTCCCTGGACTTTTAGGCCTTAACAGTCTTAACGAAGTTTTAGCATACGCTTGAGGTGTTATAATCTGAATCTTTAGTCTCGACAAATACCTGCGTAAATTTTCTATTCACTTTGTTGATTGTGTTAACAGTCTAATGACGCTCTTAAAACAAGGAACTGAATGAACAAGTTCACGATGAGAATTAGCAGCTTTAAACTTCTGTCGGTTGCGACAATTGTGTCAATTTGCTTTGGATTCGGTGAGAGGTTTATCGACACATTCTACAGCATAGGCTATCTACTGCGATATTATGATGTTGATTACTTACCCTAACATTTAATATGGCTTTTTCAAATGTTTCCATTGCCATCCGAAAACATATGGCTGGGTACTCGCCAGCAGTTAGCAAAACTTGACCTGACCCTTTTGGCTGCTGAATTTCCTCTAATATCATTTTCTACCTCTGTCCGGAACCTTGGTGTCATTCTTGACCAGGAACTAACCTTTACTAAGCATCTCTCTTCTCTGTCTCGCTCCTGTTTCTACCATCTCCGCCAGCTCAGGGTTGTTGCTCGCTCTCTCTCAGCCTCTGCTGCTTCAACTCTTATCCATGCCTTTGTTTGCTCTCGTTTAGATTATTGCTCTTCTCTATACACCGGTCTTCCTCAAACCCGCCTGTCCTTCCTTGAGAGGGTCCTGCGGTCTGCGGCGCGCCTTGTTGGCTCCATACCCCCTATGGTAGTGTATCCTCCTACATGCATCATACTCTTCATTGGCTTCCCATCCGGCAGCGTATCCTGTATCGGCTTTGCTCTCTCACCTGGCAATGTGTTTTGGGCATGGCTCCTTCCTACCTATGCTCTGTTTTCACTCTCTCTTCTTCGCTTACGGGTCGCTCAGCCCTCCGTTCCTCTTCTCGGGGCGACTTTATAGTCCCGTATGCCCGCACTGCTACTATGCAGCGCCGAGCATTCTCTGTCGCTGGTCCAACTGCGTGGAATGACTTACCACCTCTCCTTCGCCTGTCTCCTCGTACTCACCCGTCTTCTTTCTACGCTCTATTGAAGACTTTTCTCTTTGATCAGGCCTGGCTTGGGAGTGCCTCTGAGTAGAGCCCTTGAAGAGGCGCTATATAAATTCCATGATTGATTGATTGATTGATCCATATTACAGTTATGCAGAGTGAAAATTAATGTGCAACCAACGGTGAGACTAAAATGGCAAAAAGCCCGACTAATGCAGTCATCTACTTTCCTATGTCAGATTACAAGACTGCTTCATTTCCGATAAATACACATTACTTAAGTTTTTGATAAGTAGGGGCCTATGCAAGTGCAGTATTATGTTAAATGTTGCTTTTTCACAGGCGCTTAGTCAGCTAAATGAACCAACTACACTAAAACGTTGGCATGGAGACTACGTTTAAGTAAAATCATCAATGCCAGTGCCCTCAGTAGACACTATTGTCTATTGAAGACACTGTATAATGGCAATGCACTTCATGGAGCTACAGATATGTAATAACAACAGCATCGACTAACATGCCATTATCTCAAGCTGCTCCACCCATCTGGAATATACTCCCGCTAGAATTACGGAGGCTAACTGATACATCCAACAAACTCAACGACACTTATCTAATTCAATCTCTGTGCAGTGCTTTAGTTGAAAACTGAAAACACTTCTCTTACAAAATTCCTACTATGAAATCCGCCCCTCTTCCGTTTACCACTTTCGTCGCTCTAGTTCTAAACATTATCCACCGTAGCCGTCTGACACCCTACCTTCCTGCCCCTAGGGCCTCGACCTGGAACTGACCCGAACCTTTACCTGGCTATCGACTTTGTTTTGATTGAGCGACTATTAATAAACTGGTTCCCGCGACTGTGCTTTCTTTGAGCGCTTAAATAAATATGTACATTACTATAAATGCAAATTATTATATATTCATATCAAAAGTTAGTTATTTTAATATAAATTTTAGTTTTTATATATATATATATATTATATTTATATTTTATACTTATTATATATATATATATTAAATATCTGTTTCAAAGGTCTGTATTAAATTACGTGAAATGAATTCAGTATTTTAAGTAAGCCTAATTTAAATATAAGTAAATCTATATGTTTCAAATGTCTATATTAACTTACGTGTAATGAATTCAGTATTTTAAGTAATTTAAATATAAATAAACATAACATTTTATCTGTAGCAAAAGCTGCTGACTGTGTGAAGTAAATTAAATATGTCAATTATCGTGTGACTGTTTTAGGCAATTCTGATCTTGTGATGGTTCCACGTGACACGGTAGCAGTGGTTGGACAAACGGCTTATTTCAACTGCTCTATGTCTGATATTCAATCTCCGAAAATCCACTGGTACTATTACGACAATCACGTCTACGCCGGAGGAAAGTTCTTAAGTCCTTACGAGAGATTCAGAATGGAGATAGAGAACTCCACCGGATCCTACAATCTAGTAATTCCGAATGTAACAAGAGACGATGCCGGAAGTTACTATTGCTTGGACAACGCAGGCTTTGGAGAAAAGCGTTCGGCAGAATTAGTAGTCCTCGGTATGTATTTTGCTAACCTATTTCGCTCAAGACCATGCATCGTTATATTCGACGCCTATATACCAAATGTTTTCAAGATGTATCTTTCTGAAGTTGAGAATTACAGACATTATCACAAAGGACACTATAATTTGTCTAGTCAAAATATTAGTCTAATTTTAAATATTTATTACATGCGAAAGATCAGTATCTGAATCGTGACGAGGATGCGTGATCAACTTATCCAGAATCGTTTATTATATGTATCACAAGTATGTTACACTACAAGTTCTTCATTCACTCGCTTGAAAGGAAGATCTGTAATTGTAAACTGGCATGGCGTATGCAGCGTCATGTTAACTCTTTGGTGGAATATTGAAAAAATGAAGCTGTTTTGCACTGGTGTGAGCTCCAGCCAACGTCCTGGGCATTTGGGACGCCCAAAAATATTATAATGCTAAGTGATACATAACATTTCATCCACAACATAATAGGTATGCTAACTAACATTGCATTAACTTATGTTACATGTCATTATTTATTTGTAATTTTATTTACATATTTTAATGGGAACTATTCTTGAAAGACTCAACAGCGGTCCAACTCAGCATGGCAATCATCTCGGTTGAGCAAATCTAAGCAAGTCTTATATCTGTATGTAGGCCTATCCTTTAGACGAGCCATATAAATGTTTATTTACAATTACGAATGCTAATCTATGTTTGTTTTTTGTAACAGATAGGGATCCAGTGTGTAATTCTGACATGAAGATGGATGGAACAGTTGGGCCAAACAATTGCAACATCGATCCAGAAGATGTTCGATTTTCCTGCAGCGTAACGTACAAAGGAAATATTGCTCCAATCCTAAAATGGACGCGTTCTGGAGACAGTAGTCCCACAAGCACGGAACTAGTAACATGCAAGAATTCTACCAACAGAGTGGACTGTAATCTGACCATCAAAGCTGATCATCTTCAGATGGATGGTTCGTCTTACATTTGCCACACAGAAGCGACAACGAATATCAACTGTACTTCTGATCCAATAATCTTAATCTGTAAGTATGATAGAATATAATCCATGTATATCTCGGCAAATAAATAAACTTTACTCGCTTCTACATTTGCAGAGAAAACTGTTTACGTTAAGGGAGCTCATGTAAAACTTGAGTGAAATTAAAATGACAAATGTTGTCTTGGCTGTCAAAGATTTTCTATAAACTTAGAGTTCGAGTTACGATGAAGATGGAGTCGAAAATGTTCGTGTATGGATAGGTGGTCCGAATTCCCACAGTTAACTAAACATTCGTCAGACTGTTGAAACAAGATTTAAATATGTATCTTTGAGGGACAAGAATATTGGCGCGATGTTTGCATAGGCCAGGGATGGCGAACCTATGGCGCGCGTGCCCAACTTGGCACGCCAACAGATTTTACTTGGCACGCCACCTGAACTCAAAACTTTCGTTTTTTCATTCTTTTTTATATTTCTTTATTTCTTACATTCAACAACTTCTTTCCTGCTTCACTGTCACATAAAATTATAGTAACTGTTAAGCTTTAATTTTTAAATGCATTCAATAGATAACGCTAGCTTAAATGTTGACTCTTGCATCATGTCAGTCTGCTATTATTGTAAACTTGAATGTGATCATTTGGAAGGAACAGTTTTTGATATTTCAGCAGATACTTAAGTTCTTCGAAAACGGATATCGCTTCCAGACACATTCAACACACTCAAAACAGTCGCATTTGCAATTTTATAGATTTTTCAGTCAAGTTACTCGTGTCAATCTTTGTTTGCAACCATGAATTTAATTAAATCAAACATTAGAAACAGATTAACCGATGGCATACATGCGATGCATGCGTGGCATTGAAAACAACAAAATACAAACCAGACAAAAACCAGCTGGTATCTACTGTCCATTAGAAAAAAATCACACTGACAGTGTAATGTTCCATATAAAATTATAAATATAAATAAATTGCATTATTAAGTAGCCACGTCTAAAAATGATGGAAAGGCTTTTCAATATTAGCTTTCGCTTTTTTGGAGGTGAGGGGTGGGCTGTTACTTCATTCTGTGTTCATTGGTTCGATAAAATTTCTGGCACGCGAATTTCTGCCACTGTCTTTAAGAACCATTTTCTGGCACGCGAGCTAAAAAAGGTTCGTCAGGCCTGGCATAGGCTAAACTTGATCGAAGTTCAAAATACCGTACGTGTGTGTCACTTATAATGTGATGGCTACCTTGTTCAGTCAAATAAGACACAAACGTCATTAGTAGCTCTGTTCACGTACAGCGTGTACATGTAGCCATACATTTGTGCATATACGCATTCATACTTGTAGGTTGTAAATCAGAGGTGGGCAAAATACGGCCCGCGGGTCAGAGCCGGCCCCTGGGAACCTTTGGACCGGCCCTTGACATGTCTTTTATATTACCATTGTACCTGGAACTTGGGAACCTTTGGGAACTTTGGAACCTTTAATCCGCCCCTACATGCATTTTCCATGTTTGACTGATTCTGCAAGCATGGCTGATGCACATACAAATATCAAGTTGGGCCTACACAGAACAAATAATTGTCTTGAAAGCAGAGGTTCAGTCCTGGTTTGCTGATTTTACTGATCATGAACTACTAACTAGACATCAATTATTTGGATCTCCCTTTTCCATTGATGACAATTCAGCACCAGACTCCATGTAAATGGAATTGATTGAATTCCAATGCTACGGTGAGTTGGAAAGGAAATTCGTGAGGTACCTCTGATTCAGTTCTACAAACTGTGCTGCACTGTTTCCAAGCACCTTTATTTGTGAACAGTTCTTATCATCTCTCTAATGAACCATCTCTCTAATGAACTTCAAATTGCCACTTCGAACTTTAAACAAACATTTCGGATTTGTGTCGTGAGAAGAAGTGTCAGATCTCACATCAATCATCAAATATAGCACACCAAGCAAATGGATACATAATGTTAAATATTTGTATTTTGCATCAGCCATGCTTGCAGAACCAGTCAAACATGGAAAATGTTGCTGTTTGATATTTGATTTTCCCAGAGTAGCAACTTCGTTTGAAAATTGACTAACAGTTTTATGTATTTTAAAACTAAAGAAACTTAAAACATATTTTGTTATTTTATTGTAGCGTAGGACTGTAGGCATTAGGATAATTATTTTCATCATAAAAATTATCTTCATCTACTTTTAACGTAACGGTTATTCCGCAATATTTAGTTTGAATAAAATTAATATTGTCTCATTTCTTGGGCAAACGAATCTGCCAAAATTAGCCCACGATATGCATACGGCCCCTGAGTTGCCCTTAAAAGCTTAGGGCGGCCCTTTGTTAAAAGAAGTTGCCCATGCCTGTTGTAAATGATTTTTATATCGCCTTTGTTTCTTACAAGCAGCATCTAGTTTATTATTACAAGCAGCATCTAGTTTACTTGCTAAGTACTATTTGGTGGACTGCCACTTAGTTCTCCCCAATTTCGACCGCTGTTGTCCAAATCCAAATTTGGTTCCACTCTGGACCCTGCCAATGACTCAACTTAATACAGTTTGAATTAAACCGCATATTAATCGGCCAATTTAGATGCTTGAGCCAAACTTACGGGTTTCTTCTCAATGAGCCATCTATGAATTTCCACTGGCAAACAATTCACAAATTGCTCTAACGGAAAAACCTCTTTCATTCTGTCAAATGCTCCATCCAAAAAATGGGAGGGATATGTCAGTGTATGTGCCATCATTAATGGGGGCGGGAGAGGAAGGAAAAGGGGAAGGGGAGGGGAGGGGAAGTTGCTCCAATGACTTGGGGGATAGACGCCCCTGGCATTATGTACCATTAATCTATTAATATCACATGACTCAACATCATATCATGTCAAATCACGTCTAGTCACAACACATAGCACTAAATCCGAGACTGCATACGGGACGAGTTGCATTGATTTTCCATGCAAAGACACAAACGATTGGCGCTGCTTGCTTGAACAGGCTGACATGCAGTAAACAATACGAACTTCTTGTCTGTTCTCTGCATCTCTTTCGCCAACGGTTTGAGACCATTCTTGTTGATCGTGGTCTTGGCTGTCATTTTGGAACACCTTTTCTGTATTCCAAAGATACGATATATAAATGTTAACTTACGAATACGGCGTTATAATGAGTTTAAAATTTGTCTGATAGATACGTTTAACGATTTTCGACTGACTGAGAGGTCGATCAACGATGAATTGCGATGCAAAGTCAACAGCAGCAAACAGTGCAACAGTCGATGGATCAGGAGCGCATTCGATGGCTCTAGTGCAGTTCTCGGGAACCAGTCAACTGTACAAGCCAACATATCTGGAATGTACCGATGCGAGTCGGAGTGCAACATCAGAGGAAAAGAATGCGCCGTTTCTGCAATGCTTGTTCATATACCCAGGGGTAAATGAATAAATAACGATAAATACTCGTTACATGCTTTTCATGAGCATTTTTATCTCATTTATTGCGTTTGTTTTGCATCGTAAGGTAAGGCAATGACTATATAGCGTCATAACTAACCTCAACTGCTCTGTCACTATTTCCATGGGCTCTAGATGGGATCCACATGTGCTCTAAACGGGTCCCATATGAGAATATGTGGGTCCCATGTGGACTCCATGCGGGCAGTTGGAAGGGGAGATAGTCTAGTTTCAAAACAGTGCCTATTGTTGATGCAAGTGATAAGATTTTAATAACGTATAGGAATATTATTAACAATTTGATCTGATCGTATGTGTTTGTATGCGATCTACTTTGTACCCAATTAGATATAAGCTGAACTCTGATTTAGATTCATCTTATATTGTCGGATGTTACTCGACGAAATGGAGATTTCTTAATGCAATTGGTTAAACAGTTCATGGTTATAAGCAAAATTTTATGTTCTGTAAAGCTTGAGTCGACATCGGAAAATACCGTTTTCAGTGAGATCCATTATTGTTTCAAGAGAAACAAATATGGATCTAAAGTCTCAGTGCAACTTCTGAATTGGCACATACCAGTAGAGATTGCAATTTTATGTCTTATGAACACATGTATTTTTATTCTAACAGTTCCAGATAACAATACTGCAATGTTACTCCCGGGATCGTCACGTACAGAAATAACATCGAGCGCAGGTCAGATGAGTAATATAGTATTTTCGACTGCAAGATACGTTTAGGTCAACATTCAATGTAATTAGTATTTGGGCTCTGCTCATCATTGCAATATGAAGGACTTGCACAATTCACTAATGCTTGCTTTAACATCATTCAGTTAACATAACCTGTTTATACATTCAGCTCACAACATTTCCGCATTGGTATTTCATACATTGCTCTGTATCAGATGACAGCCTTATAGTTCAATATGCTACTGCCTTTATAATTATATCTGTTTAACCCTCCCTTTCTCTTTCTGTCTAAGTAGAAATAAACGGAACCCTTTTTTCGTGGTTGGCATACCAATATGTTATTTGCTTACACAATAACCAAAAGACCTACGAACTATAATATACGTTGCGTAATTCAATACTAACTGCGTAACGCAGATAGTACTGAGCTATAGACAAATGATATTTATAACAAATTCAGATTGTTCTGCATATTTAAATGTTAGAGCAAATAACAAGAAACTGATCTTTTAAAATCATGTTGCCTCGCATATAGCAGCAGCAGTTTATAGAACCAAAGAAACAAGATAGGTTCAAATTATGGTGATGAAGAAAGATACGAGTCCGATGCTGGTGTTGAAAGGAAACTAAACAAAATAGTAACGCATTTGTGGTATCAACTTTAGTCACTCTATAAATATTTATGAAAATAAGCTTCTATTAACTAAATGTTGTCTGCTTTTCAGACTCAGGTATGACAGTACTTATTATCGTTGTGGCGATACTTGGCGTGCTTTTCGTGGCATCCATCGTAACTCTGTTGCTTTGCTGCATCAGAAAGAAGCGCAAAGACAAGCCTGGCAAGTTATCTATATTTGTAATCGTAGACTCCAGTTTCTAAAGCGTTACTCATAAGTTAAGCAATAGACATCAGCTTATTCAGAAGCGGTGCCTCAGATGTGTTGTCCATTGAAAGTGTAACTTCCCAGATAATATCAGTACAGCTGCTGCAACACCGTGAGGTTAGATTTATACGCCACTGGCTGGTTCAGTTAAGTTAAGCAGCGCTGAAAACAAGTTAGTGGCTGGATGATTGACAGTCCTTGAAACAGTGCTCCATCTGGAACATTTCACCTGAAGTCTACCCAGTTTTCCGTTCTTACGGGATCGTTAAATGATTACGAACACAAGATAGATGATAATAAAAGGTGTCCACTCTTTGAATTGCTGTGATCTTTTTCAGCCACAGCCCAAAACCTTCGACAACGCTTCTTAGGAGCGCTCTTGAATAAGCAGATGCCCCTCGCCTGTCCACTTCAAAAACCCTTAACCTCTGTGCCGACATAAGTAGTAAATTTCCAAATTAAACAGTAAGCGTCATCGTGATTCTGAACCCCAAATTTAAACCTATGTGAGGGACCAGCTTTTTACAGACAATCATAGCTGGCCCATAAGACATTTTTGCCTCGGGTTCTGCTCCGAGTTAAAATACAAAGTTCAGTCTGACATAGAGAGGTAGTGTGGACGGTGATTGGATATGAAACGAAGATAAAGATAAGGAGAAAAGTAGAGTAGCCATTAATTATCTATTTTTAGTTTCTGCAACTCTTCAGCGAAGAGCGTTTACTAATAGTGACTGAGAAGCCAATGCAGCTCTTCGTTAAAGTGTTAAAGGCATGATGAACAACAGGACAAGATATAAAATTCTGTTGATAACCTAATCTATGGTAATTTACTTGTAATCTGACCTGTTGCAAATAATCTGAAGGACATTTACGGTGAAGCGCAAAGACATCAATCAAACAGTAACAACAGCGCATTGGTTAATGTATCATGTAAACATCTGCTGAGCGAAGAATCGTAACAGGCCTACACGTCATGACCGTCCTTTCTGTAGTTCGAATCTATCCAACGATTGCTGATTTAGATAGATATTGCTTTAGAGGCAATGGTAGGTCAACGAACTCATGCTGTCGACAGTTTGACATGAATAAGTGACTGAGAAGCCAATGCAGCTCTTCGTTAAAGTGTTAAAGGCATGATGAACAACAGGACAAGATATAAAATTCTGTTGATAACCTAATCTATGGTAATTTACTTGTAATCTGACCTGTTGCAAATAATCTGAAGGACATTTACGGTGAAGCGCAAAGACATCAATCAAACAGTAACAACAGCGCATTGGTTAATGTATCATGTAAACATCTGCTGAGCGCAGGGACGTATCTAGCGTTGGGCTTGGGGGGCTTAAGCCCCCCCAAACGAAGTTGAAGCCCCCCAAACAAGTCAAGCCGTTGTATGCTTACGGCTAAAATTCGTATGAACACTGTATAAATGTTGCCATGTTCAAGGCTTAAGCCCCCCCAAACGAAAAGGCCTAGTTACGTGCCTGGCTGAGCGAAGAATCGTAACAGGCCTACACGTCATGACCGTCCTTTCTGTAGTTCGAATCTATCCAACGATTGCTGATTTAGATAGATATTGCTTTAAAGGCAATGGTAGGTCAACGAACTCATGCTGTCGACAGTTTGACATGAATAAGACCATACCTATAGTTTGATAGTTTAAAGAAAGGGAAACGTGGCCCTCTGACCAATATCTGATTGGATGCACTTTGCAAAACGCTGTTTACGCTACCCTAATAGTAGCACACAGTCCATATGAAACAACAAATTCCTGTCAAAGAATTTACTCAGATAACTGGACAAGTGACCACAATTAACAGTTATTTTTATATAAACAATACATGCACTTGTAAACTCTTTTCAAACTCACTCAAACTGTCTCAACTTCTAAAATTTTAAAATTAACATTTTGCTTTCATGAATATTTGTTTTATATTTAGAGCATGATCAACACGAAGTGCTGCTAGTTAATCAAGGTAAGCAACAGAAACTTGCGCAATATTTATCCTAACCTGAGTTGATTTGCATGTATTCTCAACTGTGGAAATGTAATCTCGTCTGTCTGATATTATCTGGACCTATCGAAACCATCCTAATCTAATGTAGGTATGCATGTATACACTATAGGCATAGATGCATGCATGCAAGTATGTTATGTGTGCCTGTATGTATGTATGTATGTATGTATGTATGTATGTATGTATGTATGTATGTATTGTATTGTATTGTATTTAAACATTTATAAAGCGCCTCTAGTAGGGTGAACCGTTCAGAGGCGCTCCCAGTGCGCAAGGCCGAGAGAAAAGAAATAAGTCTTGAGGAAAGCAAAAGAAGATGAGGGGTTACTTATTAAAAATTTGAGAGCGAGTAGAAGGAGACAGTGTATTCCAGAGAGAGGGACCAATTGAGGCAAAATATCGGGACTGAGCCATAGCTGTTCTAGTACGAGGAACTGAGAGATCAAATCTGTTTGAGGAGCGAAGTGGACGATGCGAAGAGACAGAAAGAGGCCGGTGAATTACATCAATTAAATATTTGGGGGCGAGACCCCGCTGTGTCTTTGACACCAGAATAAGGATTTTGAACTTAATACGTGCAGAGAGAGGAAGCCAGTGCAGTTTCTCAAACATGAAGGATGAAATGCGTGAGTAGCGTGGCAGACGGGCAATTAATCTCGCAGCTGCATTTAGGACTGACTGCAGAGGCATGAGACGGACCTTAGGAAGACCGATTAGAAGCGAATTGCAGTAGTCAATTCTGGAGCAAATGAAAGCATGGACCAGCGTTGTGAAAACAGAGGAAGAGACAGATCGTCGAACAGCCCTGAGACGCCTTAAGTGGAAGTAGGAAACACGTGTGAGGTTAGAGATGTGATCTTTGAAGGAGAGAGAGAGCTATCAAGCGTAACACCTAGGTCACGTACACTTGATGAAAAGGAGTAGTGAGGGAAGATTTCCAAGAGGAGGGCGAAATCAATGTTAAGCAACTGTTGAGGGGAGCCAAACCAAATGAACTGGGTTTTGGAGGCATTAAGACAGAGACGATTTGAGGACATCCAGGAATGGAGAGACTTAGATAGAGACTCGATACGCTCAACTATGTATGTATGTTAGTATGTATGTATGTATGTATGTATGTATGTATGTATGTATGTATGTATGTATGTATGTATGTATGTATGTATGTATGTATGTATGTATGTATGTATGTATGTATGTATGTATGTATGTATGTATGTATGTATGTATGTATGTATGTATGTATGTATGTATGTATGTATGTATGCATGCATGCATGCATGCATGCATGCATGCATGCATGTATGTATGTATGTATGTATGTATGCATGTATGTATGTATGTATGTATGCATGTATGTATGTATGTATGTATGTATGTACGTATGTATGTATGTATGCATGTATGCATGCATGCATGTATGTATGTATGTTTGTATGTATGTATGTATGCATGTATGTATGTATGTATGTATATATTGTATGCTTCCCGCATCCAATACAAAGTCCTTCTCCTGGTCTCTAATACTCAAACAGGGAAAAGCTCCTAAATACCTCTGTGACCTAATGCGCAAACCTCTCTCTGCTCTCTCTTCCCGCCCTCTTCGGTCTGCTGACCGTTTTGATTTACTTGTCCCCCGTGCAAGGACTTCGATGGCTCAGCATCGTGCTTTTGCCATCCTTGGCCCTTCTTTATGGAATGACCTCCCCCCCTCTCCGAAGCAGGATATTGCTTGGGGTCCCGCCCTCTTCTCTTAGCTGCCTAAAGACTTTTCTTTTCCCTCGGGGCTGTCACGCTGAGAGCGCCTCTGAATAGTCTATAATGTGAGAGGCGCTATATAAATAATCATATAAGATAAGATAAGATAAGATGTATGAGCAGAGCATGAACGTTGGCCCTATATGGTAAGGCGCGGTATTTTATCAAATTCCAAAATGGTTATGTGCCATACTGTTTATTCCCTATTTCGCAAATGGTCTTATCTATCGGATTAGATTGCCTATGAAATACGCACATTCGTCACTTAAATTATGAAGAGTCAATGAACAAACATCTCTCTCGAGGTTTCCTACACTGGAACTAGATCCAGTTTATGCATAAGGCGCATGCGTTTTCATAATTATGTCCGTCAAATGACTAGCGATTCTGCTTGAAAATAAATCATGTTAAATCATAGGAATTATTAATGCATGGTAAACTCTTGGGACGTTCATTGGTAGCAACTCTATTTCTACCTCTGTGTTTTGCGTTTTTGTGACTAAAACCCTCTAAACTTATAAATGCATGGATTGTTTTCATAGAAGCCAGGCATGTTTTAGATACTTATCTTAGCGTTTCGATAACTTTTGATTTGTCTAACCGCATGTTCTGTGCACAAAGAAACCAATGATGGAAAATCAAAAGAAGCGGATGACATTTCTTATGACGAAACTGATGGGCTGCCACAACAAAATGGTACTAACATAAATCAATTTAAACATGATTTGCTACATGCATCTGGATTGAAGAATATTTTTGGTTGAAGGCAAACAGAGCAAATTTTAGAGTTATATTAAAAGCTTTTTTAGCATGCCATATGAGCATCTGCTGAACTAGGAATTTTACCATTGCTAGGGATTGTAATACACGTCACAGTTGTCTATTGTGCGGTACGAATATCTGTTCTGTAGCGGGTTGGGCTGTAATCCAGCGATTGTGTTTTCGAACCCGTTGAACGGACTACGTAAAGCAAGCTTAGACATTGCAAGATGTTCGCGCACACTAATCTCGCGCTTCAGAATCGAACTTATAATGTCCTTTTGGGTTTAATAATTGCATTAAATGAAATAACAAAAGCAATAAGCAGATAATCACGCCTTATGGGTTACACGGCTGATACACGAGTTGTTAGATCCACATGATTTCACTAGGATTCGAAACCCCGACGAAGAGGCCAGAAGTAAATACATCTCAGCTACTACGTAATCATAGATTTAAATCACATAAGCGCCCGTCTTTAAATTTTATAAATGTTGTGACATTAGTTGTAGGTATACGCTATTACAGTAATTGTTTGGCCGTGCATTCATTGTAATAAGTAACTTCTAGTGCGTCAGTGTCTAATGCATCAACCGACTGTTTCTGTTGAGTTCGTCTTCTTACGCAGCAATAGAGCAGTTACAATGTTTACAACTGACAATCTACGTTCTATGTTTCAAGACAGGGTTCTCCCTTAGGGCTAAATATTTTCTCGCCAAATCTTAAGCAAAAACAAATAGTTCAAGCTCTGACATCGAATCAAGTTTGCTCTAAGATATTTAAACTGCTTTCAAGTTTGTCTAATATCGTACATATAATTATGTAGATTTTTATTCTTGACGAATTTCTACACCAAAAGTTGTTTTTGCTTCAAGGCACGAAAGAGACTGATGAATTGCAGAAACAACTTTTAGATAGCCAGAACGAATGGTTGAAGGAGAAAGATGAACTTCAGCAACAGAAAACAGTTCTTGAAAGAGGTGTGTTAGATTCTAAGGCATTGACTTTGTATTGAAATATTCTGTTGCAAAATAGCCGGTTTGATCGACCAGTAGCCAACTCAAAGTCTAACAAACTTTTGGAAGTCTTGTGGAATTTAATATAACCACTCAATTCCTTTATTAATGCACACACGCTGCATGGCTTTAAATCCAGAATATAGGCCTACTTTTTTGTGTGCCAAATGGTATGCATTGTTTGTGACTGTTTTTATGTGATGCCAGTTCCAAACCTCGATAATGGGGGTAGGCAGTGGCGTAGCCAGGTTTCAACACTAGGGGGAGCGAGCACATGAAAAAGGCTCCAACTACCAAAATAAATAATCATCGGCATTCACGTTGCAAAAATGCTTTGAATCTAATTAACACAACTAAATTTGGAAGCCACCTTTGTAAAATGCTCTAATCTATTAGTTGTGCTATTTATTAATTAATTCATCTGAGTTTTAATAAAACACCTCCTCAGGGGGACTACTCAGAGGAGCTCCCGACTCCTGCACGGCCAAACAAGACAGTTTTCAATCGAGCATAGAATGTATAAGAGGGAATTCTCGGGAACAGACATAGATCCGGGAAGCCCGTTCCATGCCGTCGGGCCCACCACTGAAAAACACGGTTCTGCATGGTGGCTGAGCGAGAAAAAGGCACAATGAGTACCCCTATGCCCGAAGATCGGAGGTGGCGACTACCGACTACCATGAACTCCCAGCATGGGGCGGCAAAGGACCCGCAGATAAGCTGGAGCGCATCCCAGCAAGCACCTCCAAACCAGGGAAACAATCCTTATACTACACGCTGGCTAACAGTTGGCTGGAGCCAGTGCAGGACCTACAGTATATAACCAGAGACCTGACCAAATTTTGGTATTCGACCAATAAGACTTGCCGCAGAGCATTGCACTCGATTGAGGCACACCAAACGACTAGAAACTAGACCACAGTATAGAGTGAGGAACAGTACTCAAGTCAAGATTTGTGACACAATCTAGTGACACTATTTAGGTTTCAACCATGAATCACATGTTCGATTATCCACTCATGGAATCTCTTTCTTTTTCGAACTCTGTGTTGCTTATAGTCAGTAGTAATATCACATTTTTGAACCAGCTCGGTTGCTTCATTCTCAATCCGTTCAAACTCAAATTTGAATTCAGTTCCCATATTTTAATATCGTTTTCATAAAGTTGAATCTAATGACAAGGTGTTACCAAATCAATGCTACTTCTCTGTAAATATGTGGATAAACTGAAAGCCTTCTCTAGCACTTTTTCCAGAATATTAGAACTAAGAATTCGAACGTATCAAGGTTTACAAGCATACCCTTTGCCTCAGTCAGCTGTTTCGTAGCGCAGCTTTTAATCTCACCATCCACGAGTATTATGCAGGGCAACTATTAGTTCTGGTAAATTCTGCAAGAGTACATGCACTTCTGATTTTCTAAATGCCCACCTGGTATCGCAAAGTCTTTCTAGAGTTCCAGAAAATAAATTATGTCGTTCGATCGATTGGAATAAAAAAAATTTGAACGATTGGAATAAATAAATTTTGAACGATTGGAATAAATAATTATTGTGAAAAAGGCCCCACATCTTGGAAAATGGTCTCAGAGGGAGCGGCAGCTCCCCCTGCTCGCCCACTAGCTACGCCTCTAGGTGGTAGGGCAATGTTAAGCCGCACTGGTAGCCTTACGATGTCGTTAAACACTGAGGGGGATAGAGTAATGGTAACACTCATGACCAGGAGAGCATTAGATCGCGGTTCGATATCCGTAACCCCCTCTAGGGCGGCACCTTGCTTGGTTGCCAAAACGTGCGTTAAATTAAAATCTTGATTGTACTGTCACGTTTCAATGTAATCTTACTGCGTTTGTCAGTTTGAATGAATAAAGATTATTATTATTATTTATTACTTGACCAGCCGACGTAAAACTTTAAAATAAACTACGAGGTGTCGAAAGCTTTCTAAAAACTTATGAGATCATATTGTTCCTTTTGTGGCTTTCAGAAGCGAATGAACTTAAAATGCAGCTGGAGGCGGTAGAACGCAAGAAAGCAGAATTAGAAGAGGAAGTCAAACGGATGGTCGAAAGAAAACACGAACTTGGTCGCATCTTATACTTGCCTCCTAAAGGTAAATGCTGACCTGACATTCAGAAGAATCTTCTGATCTAGTGCCTACATACCAGCAATCTAGACATTTTAAAGCTAGGGACCAGCACCATCTGTATGTTGTTTCTCGCGAACCACTACTCGCTGGCGCGGGAACGCAACCTGGTGGATACGTAGAGGCCTACGTAGAATATGGGGGATTCATGGGTTTTGCTGCTAAGGTTGCCGATTCTAATTAAAATACGTTTGAAATATTACACATTTTCGCGAATAAGTTGAAAAAAGTATAAATTTGTAAGGACTGTTTCACAGACCGGTGACCAGAGCTCCGCGAACCGGCGCCGGTCCGCGGACCACAGTGTAAGAACCGCTGATCTAGGCAAAATTGTTTAACGAATCGATACAAATGCTTTAGTAGATATTAAACAGAAAACTTATTCTCATTAAGAATGCGTTTGAGAAGCTATGTCGAAGATGTAAAACGTGACTTTGTGATGGGTTCGATGGTTAAGCCAATTAGGTGACGTGAAGACTCGTTAAGACGAATCCTAAACAACAACAAATTTCCTAGCATTGTTCCACAAATGTAGCCTATTGTCTTTATGCGACGTATTTGGTACACGAGATCCTTAAACGAATGTAGAGAATTAATGTGCATTGGCTATGTTTATTCATACCACATAAGCTTATTTATAAGAAATGTGTAGTACCATGGTAAGATATTCTTCTATTATATTATTTTAAGTCTCTCTTATGCTACAGATCCGATTGAATACAAGGTCGAAGCACTTGAGACAATCAAAACACTTGCAAGTCAAGGACCCGAAAACCTCGGCGTATGTGGAGTGGCCGTCTTAGATGAGAAACTGTTCGTCATCAGTGATAGACATCCAGAGGTTGAGGTATACGATATGTCGACATTTAAACATAGTCGCAACATAAAGCTTGATGGAGTGACTGACCCAGGCGATATTGTAGCTTGCAACAAAAATAAATGGATCTACATCGTTGACTGGACTGAAAGAAATCTCGAAAATAAATTGCTGAGATTTGATACTGATGGAAAAGAAGGCATACAACGACTGTCCTTACCAGACGATGAATGTCGTTTGTTTGTGACGAGAGACTCCAATGTTCTTGTGACTTTCCATCGAAGTAGAAGAATTGTCGAGTATGCCCCAGACAGGGGCGTGGTCTTTGAAACAAAAATCAGAAATACTAACATATTTCCAATTCACAGTGTTAAACTGAGCAACGGGCATTTTGCGATCAGCCACGGCATAAATAAAGAAACTACACACAGAGTATGCATCGTCGACGATGACGGGAATCTTTTAAAGTCTTTTGGAGGACGAAAGGGTGCTGGTGACGGGCAGGTCAACTTTCCGACATGTTTGGCTGTAGACAGAAACGATAATATATTGGTGACGGATCGAGAAAATGGACGCGTTTTGGTGCTAAATTCCCGTCTCGAATTAACGGCTGAGTTGCTTACAAAGAAAGATAAATTACGACTTCCTCGTGCTTTAATGTTGGATGAGACAAAGAGTCAACTGGTTGTGGCTGACTGTAACGACAAATCCGTAGATAGTCAAGTTTTGATATTCAATCTCAAATAGAAATACGTTACAGATGGATGTGCATAGAATAGCAAAAACACCATCCACAATGGAAAGAAAGTTCACTATTATTATTGGCACTATTAATCGTTGTCTATTTTGTACGTAGTGAAAAAACTTTCCGGCAAAACGAACCGTCGGGCATAATGTCAAGTATGTTATTCTGACTATGATTGTTGACATAATTGGGCATAAAATTATTTCGTGTTTGAAAGTGATACTCTAGTATTTCATTTTTTAAGGTTTGTGTAGTAACAATTTAATCGTGCTTCTAAAATGAAAAATAACTCCATAATCTTCATAGATTAATAAAGATGTCTGACGTATGACGTACGCCCATCCAGACCAGCCTTGTCCTGGACAAAGCAACAAAGGCATAATACTATGATGTTACAGCTTCAGAGGGCTAAGTTGATTCATTCGTTCAATTCGCTCTTTAATCGATTTTGTCTATTTATTGCTCAAAACAATACACAAAATTAACAATGGAAATCAAAAGTTAAACCGGGCAATGCTTTCCAGTCTGATAGCATCAACTTAGTTTTCAGTGACATATTGGCCATGTATGAGATAAAACAGACAAACATAATCAAAAGTAAACAACGCAATCAACTTGATGCATTTGAACACGAAAACGCGGTACTGAAAAGCAGTACTGGCGGTATGCTTACAGTATGAGAATTGTGGAAAAAAGACTGAGGGGGGTTAGACCTTGATTTATGTGGAGTTGGGGTGTGCAATTAAGACTTTACTATGGGGTCCTAAGAAAGACTATGGGGGTTGAACCCCCCAACCCCCCGACAATTCTCACCCTGTATGCTTATGGATAGATTTAAATTCAGCCGATCGAATGTGCAACTGAAAGAAAAACCTGACTCACGAATATTAGTAGGCGTACATACAGAAGAACCACTAACCGTTTAGTCAGATGAGCAACTTAGTGCAGACTGTAACTTTACAAAAACAACTATTAGGCCTATTGGCTTTGGTTCAGGCAAATATCAAAATCGGCAAGACCCTTCTGATATCATGATACAGCATAAACCTGTAATAAGTAATAAAACTATTTAATACTAGCATAACAATAGACCTAAATTCACTATCATCTTTAAAGTACATTTGATAAGTAGCCTACCGTCTTCTAAAGTTACTGCTAACGCAGAAAACCTTCCACAAGATCATAAAGTAGCCTACCATGCAGTATTTCTGGCCAATACTGCTCAAAACAACCTGCGTTCTATTGGGACACCGACTGGTCATAACGTTCTCGAGCGCTACATACAGTAATGGGCAAAATACGGTTCACAAGCATTTTGAAAATACAAAATAAATACTTCTCAAAAGCATTTTGAAAATACTTTTACAAAATACTTTTCAATAGTATTTTCAGAATACTTTTGAAAATAGAATTTTGAAAATACCTTTCAAAAATAAAAACATTTTGAAAATACTTTTGAAAATAGTTGTTTGTAGTTTCATCGCTACACACTGGTGTAGATGAACACTAAGGCTTAGATGAACACTGTCAACTACACCAATGCAATGTAAGCTTAGATTCTAAGCTTACATTGCATTGGTGTAGTTGACAGTGATCTAGGAGTTATTTATTACTTGTCTGAACATGCAGACTTCATAAACATTCAGTATGCCATACTTCGATTGTCGAAATTAATTAAATGCAATGGAAAATACGAGTAAATTTAACAACGAAAGATAGAACGCTTTATCCCTGTAGACAGGCTAGTGGCTAGAGTCACTGTTCTGACCAGGTGTAGCATTTTGTTTTCATTAGAACTTGTTGGAGTGCTGCAAGCCTGCCAGATCTAGGTTAGTTATAAACCAACTGTAGTCTGTACGATAGGATTACAAATCTCAACAAAAGCCCATTTTTTTTACTATAAGCTTACACTGATCGACTGAAATTGACCCTTGTTAAAAATTGCCGATGACATGAATACATAACTAATCGAATTCCGAATTCCACGTCAAGATGTGACACTCCGGGGCTTTGCAAGACGCCGAAAACCGACTGGTGTCACCTGGGAGGCCGTAGAGGCGGCCCTCTTAAGTTCCAGGGGAGGGGTTACATGAGGTTTTGAAGATCAGAAACTTAATATAACGAGGTATGTGTCAGTTATTGTTATATTTATGGCAAATGCCTGTCTCGAAGGCCCTAACACAGGTTGACGGAGATATGCAATTTTACTGAACGTTGTTGGTTAAAGGATGGCAATTTATTAAAATTTGAACACGCAATATTGTAACGGGTCCTGTCTTTAAGGTTAGGCCTACCTGAGGATGTTGAATACAGCGTTTAACAAATTTATGATTATTAAAATAATTTTTTCTCTTCATGTAAACCGATGTAGGCCTATGCAATTATTTTGTCAATTTTACGACTGTAACAGATTTGTGCATTTGCAATCCAAATAGCCAACATATAGACTGAAGCATTCATGAAATAGGCTATAGGCCTAGATCCTGATGCAGCAAATTCACAAGTATTTGGTCACTTTTGGTGTGACCAGGAGATTATTAGGCCTAAGTTTTCGAAACATCACGTGCTATTAAATGTATAATATTAAAATAATAATTTTAGCAGAAGGTAGGCTAGGCCTATATAAAATTTATTTTTGAAAAGCACTTTAGTCGAGTATTTTAGAAAAGTATTTTGAATTCACCAATATGCTTCTTTAAAAGTGTTTTGAAAATACGAAACAAAATTAATTGTGTGTTCGATTTTGAAATCAAATCTTTTTCAAAATATTATTGTGCCCATTAATGACTAAATATGCACTCAAATCAAAAGAATTTCCAAGCAAAACGACACAGAAAAAATAGTTTTAATAGCCATGACGATTAATCCATTAAAAGAATTTGACACCAAGAAATTTTGTAAAATGTTTTGGAAGAGATCTGCGTAATATGTTATGCCAGTAAAATTTTAGAAATGGTGCCCTCAATTTCTGGCAATATTTGAATTTGTCTAAAAAATTACAATTTGTTTTCGGAATTCTGAAATATTAAATATTCACAAAAATGATCCAATTTCACTTTCATATGATACATCAAGCGTGAAAAGAAAAATTATATTGCTTAACTGTCTGTTTCAAGAGTGGTGTTCTCCTATTTTACTTCATAATATAGCCTATTTAACTGTTGCTACGCCAGAATAGTTTTGTGCTTAAGGCAAAATTATAAAATTTAAAATTTTTCTCGTTGAGAATTCTCCATTATAGAAGAATACTCAGAATTTACACATGATGGTTAAGTGAAAACTTTTAAACCAAGCTGAAGAACATCTTTGATTGCGTTTTTATTCAAGGCAACGAATCTTTATAATTATAATTATCTCTTTCAAAGGTCTTGGGCTAAATAAACCCCAAGTGTCGCAGGCTTCGTAGCGTCAAGGAAATTTGGATATTGAGGGATGATCGAGTGGTTGAACGCCTTTAACATTATTTGACTATACTAAAAGTATGGCGAATATGTTTCGACAGTTCCATGCTACTCTCATATAAAACCTACAGTTGTGTTGAGGTGTTTTGGTAGAGATTTTCCTATATTTACTCGGGCAAAATGTCTGTTAGGCCAATGCAGTGCGTGGTGGATAAACCTGCCGCAGTTATTTCAATAGTGAAACCGAAAGTGTTACAGAATTTTGGACTTACAGAATAAGATGGCTGCTACAAAGTCCAGCAGTTGTAATATTAAAAAGCAAGAAGAGCTCGAGGATATGACTATATGTTGTATATGCACCGAAGTCTACACCGATCCGAAAGCCTTGCCATGCATTCATACATTCTGCATTAAATGTCTCCAAGAGACTGGACTTAAAACAAACAAACGACCAGGATATGAAATGCCTTGCCCAATCTGTAGACAACATTTTAAGATTCCTTCATGAAGGATTTCGAGGACTGCCTAAAAATTTCTTAATTGAGAGACTAATGCAAATGGCAACTGTAAAAAACCAGTCGTCGACTTCAAGAGCTCTGTGTGATGCTTGTGTAGAGGACAACAAAGTAGACACAGGTAAAGAAATTTCAACAGCTGACACACACGTGTTGATTGCGACCAAAGGTTCTGCGATGAATGCTGCAGACAACACAGAAAATTTAAATCGACAAAGAATCATGAATTGATTCCAATAAATGAACACAGCGGTGACCAAAATGTGATCACCTATCTAACACAAAATATTTGTGAGCTACATGAACAAAAGACTGAGGATGTTTATTGTGCTGATTGCAAAGTAGTTGTATGTGCTATCTGCTTCATTGAGGACCATAAATTTCACGAAGGTTGTCATGTTAACAAATGTTTGAATGGCTTTTGGAAGCAGATACGAAACAATACTAAAGCAATAGGCCTAAATGACTGCATCTTTCAAGCTCAGACGAAAAAGACTGGACTTCTGAAGGTGAAGGAAGAAATGCAGCGACGGGTGAAAAACTTACAATGTGATATAGATAACAGAAAAGAACAAGTAAAGCAGTTTGCAGACGAACATGCAAATTGTCTTCTAAAAGGTCTATGTTCCAAAAGACAAAACAAATTGAAGGAAATTCAAATGGCAACTGCTGAGTTAAATGTATATCTATCAGGCTTAGAAAGTTATAATTCTTATTGCCAAAGTATATTGGCTAAAGGATCGCCTATCAACATCTGTCGCGCAGTTTCGGACTTAACTGGTAGAGCGATCGAGTTGCAACAACAATGCCAACCATCAATTGAAACAGGAATTCTGGATTTTAAATTCTGCTTTAGACAATCTGAACTCGAAGAGTTTCTAGTGGAAGACTCTGGCAACTTGGTTGGTAAAATTGAAGGCAAGTGACTTGCACTTTTATTCATTCATCACATAGGCCTACTAAAGTTTGCTTTGCGTTTGTGTTGAAAGGCAATTCATTTTTCATAGTAAGCTTAACTTTACAAACGGTATAACATAGTCCATAGTCGTTTACTTAGTGTACTTAAACTAGACTACAACACTGTATTCTGTAGGCCTAACCAAAATTTAATAGCCACGATCGTTGAGCTCACAGTGAGCTCTTATCCCACACACCAACATGCAGTCGTCACCATTGCCACAAGTCATGACGGGCCCGCTGTGGGTCCAGTAAATAAGATTGATTGGGATGTATCAGTTATTAGCAATAATCTTTAAAAATTATTAACTGAATATTAAGTCAACCACAAACTATCGTAACGTTTTTCAGAAGACGGTGACTTGAAGCCAAAGAAAACAAGTAAACAAAGTCTGTTAGCAGAACAGAGTAACGAAGTTGATCTCCTGAGAAAAGAAATCGAAATTCAAAGGACAGAGAAAGAGAGTTTGCGATTTGCTCACGGAGAGTTCAGAATTAATGTTAGCAAGGTAGCAGAGACTTTGAGAGAACAGCTGATTAAGGAGAAAGCTAATTATGATGCACGCATAGAGAGACTGAAACAAAGAGTTGGACAACAGTAAAATAGCAAATGATATGCTTCAAACCAAAAACGAGGAACTGAATCAGAAACTTAATGCAAAGACAACGACCAACAATCTCATTCAAACCAACAATGACAAACTCGTAGAAGTGAAGTCATTAGAAACCAACGCCGAGAAACTCGGGAAAGAACTACAGACGATGACAACAGGTATGCATGTATGGATATTTGTATGAATGCATGTATATATATGCATTGTGTATGTATGCATCGAAATGCTTGACGTAGTGCCTCTTGTATCTCGTAAAGCGTTGCAAAAATTAAATGTACCATAATAGGTTCAACTGAACGAAGCTGGGTTTGTTACGAATTTATTTATTTATTTATTCCGGATATTTCTATAGCGCCTCTCTAAGTCAACTACTACTCAGAGGCGATCCCGACTACAGCATTTGATACTGTGCCGGAATTTTCACGCCGAAGCGCCACGAGCAATTGCGAGTGAAGGACTTGCCCAAGGTCCATACACAGCGGCTAGAGTGGGATTCGAACCTGCAACCCTCCGGTCACAAGGCGCCGAACTTACCACTGAGCCACCATGCCCCACAATACTCCAATCTTATCTAATCTAATCTAATCTAATACAATCTGATCTGATTTGATCTACTCATTCAGTAAGACCAACAATTAAAGTAACAAGATTGAGACAGTCTTGTGCGTCTCGTGACTAGACCTAAGTAGTTGCCTGGCTTATATTTGGTTCATGTAGAATTCACACTCTGTTAAGAAATCCGAAGTATCATTTCGTTTACCTCATTTTTTCTCGGTCGGAATTGCGTTCACTTATCATCATCGCTTATCATTATCACTTATCACAATCAAGGTCGTCGTTGTCGCCGAATATCTGAGTACTCATACTGATACTCATAGGCGTAGACTCTGGGGGCAGCCCCCCATAATTGAGACGGACTGTACATTTAATGCATAAAGTGTAGAAAAATAACCAAATGCCCCCTCAATATTTTGGACAAGTTTACGCCAGTGCTGATGCTAATAATATTATTATTAATAATGTTATGTCATAGTGCTTAAGTGTGTAATAAGCTCAGATCCCGTAGTGTATGCCGCGAAAAATTTAGACAAGAAGAAAAGAAAGGTAGGACAGGAAAGAGGATGAGCTGGGAGATGTCTGACAAGATTGATCGCAGTCAGCCGTGTTGCCAACAGTTCGGATTGGATAGTCCAACCAGACGGTGATATAAGCACCACAGGTTTTTCGTCTTCGTCTCTTTAATCTAGTAGCCCTGGAGATGAAGTAATTGATAACCTGCTGAGAGATTAACAACACCAGTCGAATTGCGAACCAAGTTAGTCACCATCGAAGACCACTCCCTTTTAATTACGTAGTTCCTCATTACTTTTAGTCAGCAAACAGAGGTCACTGTCAGTGAGACAGATAAACCCCCTCCCATAGCTAAGACCTGGAATTTCGGCTTATGGGGATTAAAGTAAATTTAGGCAAAGATTTCAACCAACTGGAATTCACCATATACCATATAGGAACATCTCGCTTAATACTCGTTGTAATTTGTTGCAGTCAGTCAGACAGGCAGACTGTCGGAGAGAAAGAATTAGTTGTAGCTCTAGTAGCGTCTCTAAGGTCAGATAATTAACATCAGGTTACGATGGCGAAGTTTGGCAATGTCTAATGTCTAGACACACTGTTGTCGTCCGCTTGGGTAGATTAGAATAGATTGTGATTCGTAAAAAGCTGTCGTAATTATTGTTACTCTAGCTACCATCGGACTTAGTCTGCTCAAATACTCTCGCATGGATTCTGGTGGTATATGCACGTTAAAGAAGACAATGATAATAAAAGATAGAGGAACATTGAAGTCCCATTCTTAGTCTAAT
Organism: Allolobophora icterica; assembly: GCA_963556255.1. Taxonomy (NCBI): domain Eukaryota; kingdom Metazoa; phylum Annelida; class Clitellata; order Crassiclitellata; family Lumbricidae; genus Allolobophora; species Allolobophora icterica. Next base: position 22,319,822 of record OY744604.1, read on the forward strand.
AGATGACTTCTACAGACAGGATACAATACTGCTATAGATATAATATTAAATAGATTTTTAATGGGATCTTTTTCTACTTTTAGTTGAACATCGGTACAAATTGGATCCTGTCTTAGTTAGAAAGATCAGAACAAAAGCCTCAGAAAAAGAAAAGAAATGGATCCGTGGATTGACGATCTTAGACAAAGAAGTTTTTGTTGTGAGTGAAGAGAATTCAGAAGTTGAAGTCTACGATTCGATGAAATTCAGTTTCAGTCGCCGATGGAATTTGAAGGAATTAATTTACCCTGTAGACATAGGATCCTGCAACAGAAATAAATGTCTCAACATCTTCGATTACAAAGGCTTGTTAGGTCAGTCAAAGGAAATCCTGAGAGTTGATCCAAATGGAAAACTAATAAAGCAATGGTCAACGGGAGACGATTGTGGATGGGGTCTGTCTGTAACAGATGAATCGAATATCATTTTAACTGTCTATCAGAAAAATAAATTAAATGAATATTCGCCAGATGGACAATTGATAAGGGAAATCAATCTATCATCAGACGCAGGTATTCGTCATCCATTGCATGCTATAAAACTGAGTAACGGTCATTTCGTGGTCAGTCATGTCGATTATGATCTGCATAGAGTGTGTGTAGTGGATGCAGACGGAAAACTTGAGAAGTCATTCGGTGGAAAACGTGGATCAACCATCGCACAGATGAATCATCCAGTCTATTTGTCCGTCGATAGAAATGGATTTGTGATGGTCGCTGATCTTAATAACAGTCGAGTTTTGTTATTAGATCCAGAGCTGGAATTTAAGAGAGAAATTCTCTCAAAAGATGGAAAACACGGACTGCGTTATCCAGAAAGAATTCTCCTGGATGAGTCCAATGGTCGACTGTTTGTGGCTGACAACCAGTGTTGCCAGTGAGGTTTTCAGATTTCCCCAGATCTCGTTCCAAAAAATCCCCAGATTTCCCAAGATTATATAAACACAAATTATGAGACTTTTTAACACTATTTAACAGTAACATACCTACTTACAGTTACATTAATAACAATATATTTTCCTCAGATGAGTGGAATCAAATATACTGACTTGTTATTTTTTTTTAATTGGCACTTGTCAATTACTTAAAGTTGTCGGCTAGTCGGCATCCAAGTCGACGACAACTTCTGTTTCGTTAAGATCATATGACTGCTTCACGGGACAGCCAGCGTGTTTTGCATAGCATCAACGCCTTATGTTTCTGGGCCTAAACTACATCTTGTATTAACTAGAGATTTCTTTTACTACTATTCGAAGAACAGAAGTAGACATTCTTTATGAAAATTTCAAGACAAGTTGGTAGGCGGTTGCTGGCAACATTTGCACAAAGTGCGAATGAATGACAGACAAATGTTTATTACTTCAAGCCGCTCAAAATGGATCACATAAGCAGCACTGCGCTTCGGTGAAATTTTTAGAGCTATTGTGCTGTCTGGAAGCATCTGCTTACTATATTCTATCAAATGATCTGCTTATGTTCAGCATTATGTTCTGCCAAATGATCAGCTTATGTTCAGTATAATTTTCTGCCACGAAAGCCGTCAACAATATCTCCACTTTAGCAATTTGTCTTGAAGACCGGGCTCTTTTGGTTTGTTGAAAAACTTGTTAATGTTCAGAGTTGTGGCGTGCTCGACGTTATGTCGTTAACCCGCTACAACTACCTCGCGTACATTCATCATCGCTCATCCATTAACAGAAATTTCAAACTATAACACAGTGGTTTTCAACCGGGGTTCCGCGGAACCCAGGGGTTCCGCGGGCGTCGGCCAGAGGTTCCGCGGCAGTTTAAAATAAAATTTTAAAATATCAACTGAATAATTCACAAAAGGATTAGCAATGAGCAGAATTCTTCATAGCTTTCAGTCATTCTTGCTTGACACAATTCTATATTAAAGTAATTAACATTATTACGTGAACGTTGCATTTTAGATGTCGTTATATTACATGCATACCCATATATACATGAATCTATTCATGACTTTTAACTTGGAAGAGGCATATGCGTCAAATGGGAATTATTATTTTAATGAATGATGACAACTTTATTATTTTTATCTAGTTTCGAAATGGCATTCAGACAAAGTAGGCTACCAGGACATTTGACCATTTACTTTACCATTTATTTTTGAACCACTCCAACAGTCTCAATAACTATTTTCCATCAGTAGGCTACCTGTTCAGCAGTAGGCCTACGACTGGGTTATAGAAACCCATTTGTAGGAATTAATTCTTCTTTGGATCAGTACACTTTGACAGAGAAGAATTCGCTGAAATCGCGGCTGATGGAATGCTCAACATGCAGAGGTAGACTTGGACTCGTTTTGGATATTTGTCGAACAGGAATATCCTCTACTATACTTAGGCCTACCTATTCGAGTTCGGATTTTCTGCCATGACTACCACAAAAAACAAAAAGCGAGAACGACTCTTGTCTGTTGAGGACGAATTATTACGGGTGTGTGAGAATTAAACTGTTACGCTGAAGCCACCAGGCACAAATTTTACACTAAACTTGATGAAAGTTACTCGCCGGACAGCGTTTCTGTAACACTGTTGCAGAATATATTTTAATATTTTATCCATCTGTCGGAAGTAGTAGCTGACGAAGTACAATAAAAGTGCTGTTGTTCAGTAGCATTACTTTGTGCACTACACTTGAGTGCTAAAGTATATAGTGCTAAAATATACACAGCAGCAGAGGTGCAAATAACTTATATTAAAGGTTCAAAATTCTTAAATCTAAATATTATCCCAACATTACATTTGTTTCTATCAATTTCGGATGGGTGAAACGCGCTGGGTTCCGTGAACCATTGAGCGCTTGTGTAGGGTTCCGTCACTGCAAAAAGGTTGAAAACCACTGCTATAACAGGAAATAGAAATACAATCACTAGATTGACTAGATAGTTGATGACGTCATTGATATGGTTTAAACAAGAAGTGCCTTTGGTGGAATGAAAATTATACAGCGCATTATTTTTTACATTCAATTACATTCGATTACAATATAAACATAGTGTCTAATGCTAAGTGCACACAAAATACATACATTGTCAATGCAAATTTTCAAAATGGTCAAATTTCCCCAGTTTTGGGAAAAAATCCCCAGATCCCCAGACGAAGGCCGAAATCCCCAGATCTAGGGAAAAATCCCCAGCTCTGGCAACATTGCTGACAACGAATCGAACAATGAAGGGATTCTCATTTTCGATTTGAAATAATTTTAGCTGAATTTGATGCCAAATTAAGTGAATAATATTTCGTATTTTGTAATGAGCCTTTATCTTTTGGTTGGACCTGAGCCTTTAAGATTCTGGTGACGATGTATTGTATAGGGTAACTTGGGGTTATATGGACCCCGGGGCTATATGGACCATAGTGAGTCACCAAGTGAAGGAAGTAGTCACTGGCATTTAATTAAGTTTGTTCTAGTTTATAATACTACTCGATGCTGTGGTCGCGCCGGATATTGTTACCGATGTTGTTTGACCGATTTATGATTTAAAAAGTGATCCCACATATAAAGTTCGTCAATTGCTATTTGTTGCTGCCATCTGCCATCCAGAATACCGATTATTTGCAAGCGGCGGGTAAATATAACCAATATATCATTTTTTTCGTTGAAATGTTGCGCTTTTCAGGGCTATATATTTTCATGCAACGTTAGCGATAATATGTTGTTTAGCTGTGGTTGAAGTCGTGTACCCTGTTTGGGGTTGTATGGACCCACTCTGAAGGGGCTGCATGGACCACGGTCCATGCAACCCATAGAGCCTATCTCAATTGAATTCTATATATAGTGTTTGAATGCAATAGTGATTGAATCTATTTGTATTAGGCCATATTATTGTCTTATTATTATGATTATTATTTATTCTTCTTATTATATATTGCATGTATTATTAAATTATTTCAAAAGCAGCAGACATGGTGAGAACATTCAAGTGGAAGAATGTCCGAGGACAGTGAATGAGACTGCAGGTGAGACTGCAGATACCTGTGGTACTGATGAAGGTGCTCTAGCTGCAGCAATGAGCAGTACAGCTGGTATTTCTTTCTCTTCCATTCTCAAGATTGACGAAACACCATACCGCAGGCCAAAAGCAATGGAAGGCAAACCAAACACAAAGTCGCCCATGTGGGTGTGCTAACCAGTTCTCCATATAAGAAGGAACTTGAGGCCATGAAAGCTAAACAGTTGGCAAAAACTGCTGAAGCTGCTGTCAAAAGAGAAGCGCGAGTCCGATTTGCAGAGAACCGAGAATAGCACTCGGATGCTGTCAAAAGAGAAGCGCGAGTCCGATTTGCAGAGAACCGAGAATAGCAAGGCAAAGAAACCGGAAGTAGGCTTAACAGAGAACTGGAAGCCAAAGAGATCGAGGGTTATTAGGCCTAACACGACGTAAGAATCAGCGGCAAGTTCAAGAGTTGTCTACAGAAAGAAAAGTCGAGCAAACGCAAACTTGCACGCTCCAGTGGTGCTGCTGTTCCGTGCCTTTACTGTGGTGACCTGTTTGGAGCAACAACAGTCATGGATTTAAAGTCAAATGTGCAATGAATGAGCACATTTTGAATATGCCGATGCCAGTCGAAACTAGCATAGTTTTGTATGTGAACGTTGCACATAGACCTAAACACTGAACCCGTTGAACTCTTTTGTGGACTTTTAGCTGCTTGTTATTGTTTATTTTTTTGTACCGTTTACCCTAGTAGGATAAGTTTTTATAAAGTGCATATATTATGCAGTATTAATATCTTGTCTAGTCAGCAGTCTTGATAAAATTTTATGCAGCTTTCTAGTAGCCTACTTTTGCATTTTGGATATTACACATTACCAGTATCAAGTGATAACTAATAGTTTCAAATCTGTTAATCGTGTTATAATCTAGCCATGTAGCCAATTATATGCTAATAAACGACTTGATTTGATGACAAATATTATTATTAAGGAAACTGACAGTAATTTTCTAACTAGTATTATGTACTATGCTAAGATCATTGGACAGGGGTAATATGGACCTGGTCCATATTACCCCTTTTAAGTGTGTCCATATTACCCCAACCATGGGGCAATATGGACCTTTTTGTAAGTTTCAGTTTCTTCTATATTTTGAAATAAATTGATGTTAATTGTCCAGAAACAATTATGTTTTTGCTTCATTATAATGAAAGCATTTGGATGCAATTTAATTGGACTGTATGGATGCTTGATTTTGCTCAGAAATAGTCATTTATGTTAAGGGGTCCATATTACCCCAAGTTACCCTATCCTTTATTTACTTCAGAATGGAATATGAGATAATAATTATATTCAGCTCAGATTTTCTGGTTTCTGGTGTCTCTATATGAAATACTTAACACGAAGAATCGTTTCCTTTCATTCAAACTCTATCTTGTGAAGAAAAAGAAAATTCTCGTTCAACTTAATTCTTGTTATTTATTTTTTGTTATTTGCCAAAGAAATTTTCTCTTGTGTTTTCTAGAGTGCAGAGATATTCCGGAAATGCTGGTGTCTTTTCTTCTGAAACACATAAAAGCAATGGCATAGCCTATGTGAATTACATTGTGTTTTGTTACGTTCTGTTACGTTATATTATGTTGTGCTGCGCTATGTTACGTTGTCTTATGTTACGTTATTTTACATAATGTTACGCTATGCTGCATTAACATTTTTCTGTTTGTGTAAAAAATTACTTCAAGTGCACTCGGATGCAGTCATACGACCTGATAGTCTGAAAATTGATCTGAGTACGGCTTGTTTTGTTGTTCCATCGGTTGATACTTTTTGCAATAGACACGGCGCAATAGAAGTTACAAATTACAATTAAACTTCAGAGAAATCGAGCAGATCCAGAATATAGGGGTGGGTGACATGTTTTTAATATCACACCCTGACGTTCAATCCTTTATAGCATCTGAATCATTGAATGGCACTTTTAAAATGTTCGATTACAATTACAGTTAGTGGTTGTCAAATGTGTACCAGTGTAAGTTTCAAGGCTAAAAATTGACCAGCTACTTCATGAGATGGTGTACATTATAAATGCTGCTTGGATACAGAAAGCGTTCAATTCAATAGCAATAAAGTGGTTTTGGCTACGGTTACTGAAGTAGCTATCAGCAAAGTCAGCAAAGAAAAAGTCTGCGCTTAGGGACAACAACGTTTTCTAGCAGGACAAGAGAAGGCTTGAATAATAATAATAATAATAATAATAATAATAATAATAATAATAATAATAATAATAATAATAATAATAATAATAATAATAATAATAATAATAATAATAATAATAATAATCTTCGTTTAATATCTTCAAACTGACAATAACGCAGTATGATTACAAATCGGTATGAACGGATCATACGGATGATCACAAGTTATTACAGGAGTCGAATTTAACTGTACACGGCAGCCATGCAAGGCGCCCATCACGTCCTACATCTCATTTTAACACCGCGCCATCTCGCGAATGAAAGGCTGAGTGGACCTAAATTTGGGAGGGTTGCGGGAAGTTACCACTACTCTATGGACCCCCAAGCGAATTTAGCCATTGCATTAATCATTCAGCCGGAAAACTGTAAGTAATATCTAGAGTTTCTTCTCAAAGTATCAATTAAAATTATCTTTTTTTGTATTTTTGGTTAAATCTACACCCACATTATTTCTAAAGACGTGTTTACCTCAACATACTTCTATGGCTCAATACCGTGCCTACGCATCTGTTGGTCCGTCCCTCTGGAATGATCTTCCTTCCATGACTCATTCTCAGATCTTAACTGGTGGTATTGCCTCTACTTCTCGCTGTCTTGAGATTTTCCTTTTCTCACGGCCAGCTACACAATTTCAGCATGTTGCGTCTGGGGTCATGGGAGCTGTTCAGCAGGTCGAAGAAATTAATGTCTGAGTTTGACGCATCAAGCAGCATAACCTCAACATAAGCAACATAACTTAAATCTATAAACCGAAGGAAATTATTAAACGCTTATATATACTTTATTTATTCCTGATATTTCTATAGCGCCTCTCGAAGTCAACTACTACTCAGAGGCGCTCCCGACTACAGCATTGGTATACTGTGCCGGAATTTTCACGCCGAAGCGCCACGAGCAATTGCGAGTGAAGGACTTGCCCAAGGTCCGTACGCAGCGGCTAGAGTGGGATTCGAACCTGCAACCCTCCGGTCACAAGGCCCCGAACTTACCACTGAGCCACCACGCCCCACAATATACATATACATGTAGTCCATTGTTGTAGCATATTCAAATTTGAAACAATTCAGCAATTAAAACATTGAACTTTAGTTTCTTTACTAATATTTAAAGGCAGAGTAAAATAGTCAGGTCATAAGGCAGGTCAGGAGTAAAATAGGCGGGTCAAATGACCTGCCGCGACCGATGGTAGCGCCGCCACTGCTCACGGGGCTCCGCGCCTCTGATTAGTACATGGGTTATACTGCGAGTGGCACTTAATAAATTCGTAGATACAATACAATATAATACATACCAGGTCAGGCAGATCTAAGAGAATACAATCATATAACACTTGTAACAGAATGCTGGATATGACTCGAAAGTGGTATTTACGGGTGAGGATTCAAGCTGAAAGAAGTTTGTTCATATATGACGCAAGGAAAGAAAAGAAGGTGTGAAGAGAGTCCATGACATAGGTGTGCAGCAATGGGCTTGATTCTTGCCGGAGGAAATAGTGTATACTGTATAGCCATGAAGACCATTATTAATTTCACGTTTAGCTAGAAAGCGACACCGAATATGTGTCTTCATTGAGACTGATTCCGAGTCAAGCAAAGTTGTCGATGTCTTCTGAATCGGCAGGTCGTACAGTCGTTTGCAGATAGGCCTATAACTTCAACGTTATCTAAAAAAATAATTGTCTCATCCACATATTTATATTTTATTTTTAAATATTGAAGCATTCAAAAATGTCAAAGTTCGTTGAAGTTTTGAATATGATAAATATAAATAAGAGGTCTATTAAATTTGAATAATTTATACAGTTGACTAGATACTGTATCTAGTTTATGTTATTCGGTTTAAAATCAATAGTTTCTAGAAACACTCGGCTACTAGCGATGACTCAAATAAGCGTCTTATTTAGCAATTAAAAATTTAAAAATATTTTGATATGCAAAATAACGTTTCTTATTGAATTATATTTCAACTGGAATAAATGACTCACGAACCTCATACGTTCGAAGACATTGAATGGGTGCATGAAACAAATGGCAGTAGCAATACACTAACCAAAACTTGCATGCAGTCCTTTAGAAACTGTCTTAGAAGCATGTACTCAAAGACCATCTGCAATAGACTGTTACCATACATTGGCTCCCTATCCGACAGCGCATAGTCTATTGCTTCTATGGGTTGGCGGTGTCATCTGGGTCTCGCTCCATCTTATTGCTAGACCTGTTCAGGCCTGTGTCGGCTTCTCGGACTGCTCGAGTCTTCCGCGGGGGTGGGGGGGGGGGGTTGGGGTTGGAGTGCTCTCCGTCCCGTTTGCCCGTACTGCTATTATGCACAACTGGGCCTTCTCGGTAGTTGGTCCGACCATAATGTTATATGGAATGGCTTTCCTCCTGAGCTGCGCTTACACCCTAGGTCTTCCTCTGACACCTTCTATAAGTTCTATGACCGCTTGAAAATTGTTCTTTTTGTCGGTGCTGGAGTAGTTCTCTGAAGAGGCGCTATATAAATCCATGAATCTATGAATGAATGTTGCTCGTTCGCAAGTGCCAGAGTTTATTAAATTTCAGTTCTTGTCCACATTCAGGCGTTTTATCGCTTTATTTACTAAGCTCGCCATTGTTATCTTGTCCGTTTTGCAAAAATATATTGCATATGACACACCAGTATTGGTACTTCAGTATAAATATAGCAACACGTTATTAGTCTATAGTGTATATAAGGTGCCGTAGCGAATCGCCGAATCCCGAATCGCCGAAATGGTATTACCGCCGAATCGCCGAAACTATTTTGTCAAGAATGGCCGTATCGCCGAAAATGCTCTTCGTAGCGAATCGCCGAATCCCGAATCGCCGAAATGGTATTGCCGCCGAATCGCCGAAACTATTTTGTCAAGAATGGCCGTATCGCCGAAAATGCTCTTCGTAGCGAATCGCCGAATCCCGAATCGCCGAAATCGTATTGCCGCCGAATCGCCGAAACTATTTTGTGAAGAATGGCCGTATCGCCGAAAATGCTCTTCGTAGCGAATCGCCGAATCCCGAATCGCCGAAATCGTATTGCCGCCGATTCGCCGAAACTATTTTGACCAGTGTATATCTAGATATACACTGGCTGTACATATACATACAATGACCAGTGTATATCTAGATATACACTGGCTGTACATATACATACAATGCCCTAGGTTATAGATACACACTGATCTCTTAATAGACGTCATGGGAACCGTGTCAATGGCTGCGGTTGCGTTGCGTATAATCACAATAAATCTTATTAAAGTAAATTCTAATTCTTTGTTGGTGAGTGACGTATACTACATATATATGTATAGGTCAGTATATACTATATATATGTATTATATATATAGTATATACTGACCTATACATATATATGTAGTATATATATGATGTAATCTTACTGCGTACTTGTCAGTTTGAATTAATAAAGATTATTATTATTATTGTTATTATTATTATTATTATTATTATTATTATTATTATTATTATTATTATTATTATTATTATTATTATTATTATTATTATTATTATTATTATTATTATTATTATTATTATTATTATTATTATTATTATATACGGGTCAGTGTAGGCATGGACGCAACATCTTTACTTTCCGCCCGCCAGATTCTGTGCACTAGCTTTCGGGATATCGAACTCTGATCACTTTCGGCGTTTCGGGATTCGGCGATTCGAGTCGGCAGTGGTTTTCGGCAAATCGCCCGCTTGGTAGAAAACTGCTTTCGGCGATTCGGCCGATTTTGCAGTTTAAGGGCTTTCGGCGATTCGGGATTCGGCGATTCGAGTCGGCAGTGGTTTTCGGCAAATCGCCCGCTTGGTAGAAAACTGCTTTCGGCGATTCGGCCGATTTTGCAGTTTAAGGGCTTTCGGCGATTCGGGATTCGGCGATTCGAGTCGGCAGTGGTTTTCGGCAAATCGCCCGCTTGGTGGAAAACTGTTTTCGGCGAATCGGCCGATTTTGCAGTTTAAGGGCTTTCGGCGATTCGGGATTCGGCGATTCGGGTAGACGCCGTATATAAAGCCTGCAATAGCCTGTCATCATCCTACGCGTACAGTAAAATTCACCCAGGTGTTACTAATCAACGATCTGATTTTAAATTCACGTAAGCATATATATATAGACTTGAAAGATTATTAGGCCTACCTTTCTAACACCTAACACATCATCATCATCATCATCATCATCATCATCATCATCATCATCATCATCATCATCATCATCATCATCATCATCATCATCATCATCATCAACCGTGGGCTCAACGCCCGTAGGAATCCGATGCCGTTTTCACTGTGTTTTTCCGCTGTAGTCTGTCCAATGAGTGTGGCTCAGTTCCTGCAGCGATGTTCCACACCATCCGGTGATATCGTTGAGCCATTCTTTATGGAGTCGTCCTCCTCTTGTTTTTACCATCCATCATTCCGAACACTAATGTCTTGATCTTCCTACCATTACTCATTATGGGGCGTGGTGGCTCAGTGGTAAGTTCGGCGCCTTGTGACCGGAGGGTTGCAGGTTCGAATCCCACTCTAGCCGCTGCGTACGGACCTTGGGCAAGTCCTTCACTCGCAAATAAAATTATTGCTCGTGGCGCTTGGGCGTAAAAATTCCGGCACAGTATCAAATGCTGTAGTCGGGAGCGCCTCTGAGTAGTAGTTGACTTCGAGAGGCGCTATAGAAATATCCGGAATAAGTAAATAAAAATAAATATGTGGCCAAATAGTTCCAGCTTCCTCTTATTATCTTCTAAGATGAAGCCGGAACTGTTTGGCCACATATGCAGATAGCCTATTGTAATTATAAGCAAACATGGTTTGGTGGCAGATTGCCCTTCATCTCTCCATCCGAGTGCTATGCACAGTGTGTCATTTAAATGAACTTTGTTTTGCTGAACACGATCACCTGTAAGTAAAGCTTGACTAGTTCGTTTCTTGCCACAATGAAAAATCTTTCTATTCTACTAGGCAATGAACCAACATTCAAACCACAACTACTGAAACTGTATAATATAACTTAAGCGAGAGAGTGTTCTAAATGTACATTTGCTTGATACTGGATGTGCATTAAAATCTACAAATATATAGTTGTAACATTTTTATGTATAATACACCTTTATCCCCAGTTGAAGTTGAAGACAATTTAGGTTGTCACATCGGTCGTATGATCATTTGGAACACGTGCAGTAGACGGCTTAAGCGATTCATATGGAGCTGGTCCTCTCACTTGAACAACTACTTTGATATAAGAAACATCTTCGCATGCGGTATTGTCTTGAAGTGTGTCACTGTTTAGGTTAGGAGGGTAATTCCCTTCAGGAGTTGGAAATTCTGCGTCAGGATTTGGTAGAGTTAGAACGGTCTGAAATGGTTGGTTACTATTCCAGATTTCGGCATTTTCGTATCCTTTATCAATCACTGGAATTTGCTGGATGGAGCATAAGGACACAGAATCACATTTTTCTTCACCATGAATAGAACTAATGGATGACGTTCGAGAACTTGAGTGAAGTACGCTCAAATAGGCTGTGTCTCGGACAGTTGTCATTGTTTCATCGTCAATGGTCTCATAGAGGCTTAACGAAGACCTGGAGACAGCAGTAGGCCTATGACCAGACGAAATTGGTCTATCGACTTCATTAGCAGGCAGTGTGACGGGATCTGCAAACCATAAATAATCAACACTTTAGTCATCGTAAAAGTGTGCGTAATAGTACAGTATAGTGGCTAGCGTTAAACATTTTTTTTACATTGGGACACAGTGAAGTGGGAAAATAAGGTGCAAACTGCTTAAACACTGGTGTGATGTGTTCGATACCATGACAACAATGACTGAAAGATAAAAGAACATCTACCTCCGTCAAAGGCCTACACAAAACTACACTGAAATCGGCGCAACTATTACAAAATACTTTGTAATTAAGAATGTAACAACTCATCTGATCCTTTTTGTACAAGGATCAGATGAGTTGTATGAGTTACAAGGCATTGGCCATTTGGGGTAAATAGATTCATGGAGTCCATGTCGATTAAATGACATTCTGTTAATCGAACGTGGGGCGTGGTGGCTCAGTGGTACCTTCGGCGCCTTGTGACCGGAGGGTTGCAGGTTCGAATCCCACTCTAGCCGCTGCGTACGGACCCTGGGCAAGTCCTTCACTCGCAATTGCCCGTGGCGCTTCGGCGTGAAAATTCCGGCACAGTATCAAATGCTGTAGTCGGGAGCGCCTCTGAGTAGTACCGGTAGTTGACTTCGAGAGGCGCTATAGAAATATCCGGAATAATAACTGTACAACATTAATTTGTAGACCTATCTGGGCGACTCTACGTAGCGGGACCCATGGGTTATGGTGTCTTTGAGTTCTCCCTTAAACTATGGCCAGAGGCCTAATGTAATTATAAACATAAATAGTTTGATGGCAGATCACCACATAGCTTTTGGTGGTAACTAAAATGACTACCACAACGACTACAACCAACCACCCCCGCGCGGACGCACAAAGCTACCCGGCGTTCATATATAAATTCAGCCATTATACAACCACAATTACACTCATTCGTACTCAGCGCCAGGCCATGCCATTTTGAAATTTAACACCCGGCAGAACTGTTAATACAATTAGGCCTATCGATTAAAAATTTGAAACAATTCCAAATATATTTTTGGAGAATAGATGCTAAAAGCTTAATTTTAATACTAAAATGCATTATTCTTAAACTCATTTTCCTACATTTCTTAGTTATGCCTCAAGAGCAAAGTTGGCTTGAGATTGATATGCTGCGCTCCTAAAAGTACGCCCTATTTAAAATACAATATACGACGTGATGCACAGAAAACCGTTGTATTCGGTGAAAGAGAAAACGGATGCGGGTGGCCTGTAATTACCAAAACGTAGAGATCGATCACAGCGTGTAGAAGCAGTGAAAAAGGCAAACACACTGTCGAAGGTAATTAAACACACTTTTTGTACAAGGATCAGATGAGTTGTATGAGTTACAAGGCATTGGCCATTTGGGGTAAATAGATTCATGGAGTCCATGTCGATTAAATGACATTCTGTTAATCGAACGAGTGCAGAAGAAGGCAATAAAGATGATAGAGGGGAGTGGATTTATGCCATACTACGAGAAACTCAAGAAAAATAAAACCCGTTAGGGTATGCAGGTACGAATAGTGAGAAGTGACGTTGTGAAGATCACTAAAAGTTTTTAAAGGCAATGATCATGAAGATCCAGAAAATTTCTTTTCGGATGGGTGATAGAGTCGGTAGTTCTTCTCCCATTCCTACCACCTGAAACACGGTGTTACTAAATAACTATAGTGCTAGATTACATGCTACTAAATCACTAAAAATTGATTGATCTAAACTTCTTGAACTTTCCTTAAGATTTATCCGTTATTTGTTCAGATAATTCCTTAGGCGAATTTTGAAATTAAACGCGCTTTGTTGGGCAGATAATATTGTGCTACCTGAAGATTTTCTCTTCATGCGAATACATAGGATGGTTGTAACGATACAAAAGAAAGCGGCCAGTGTTCCAACCGCAGTCAAAGACACGAAATCTGAAATAAAGTCAAAAGTAAATACGTGATCGGATAAATCGATCAACCATGAAATCATCTTCACGCCATTGAAAGGACAGACTTAGGTTTCTGTGCAAACAAAAGTAGTTAAAGGTAAATTCTGTACCAATAGAAGTACCATCACGACATATTTAATTAAGAGAAAAGTCAATCATTAAGCTTACATACCCGCAAAAATAGCTAAACAAGTACTCGCGAAAACTATTGGAGTTAGGTCCCCGAAGCCCGAAAAGTAGGCCTAGTATTTTCAGTTTATCTCGTCTCCTATAAGCCATCAATTAATACTCTTAATCAACACTATCGATTTATGTAGAACAAATAGGTGGTAGCCAGTGCAGGATTTAGACTTGATGCTGTCCTAAGCTAATATAAAATTATAACAGAAAGTCTCACAAAACTTCAAACATATATGCCTTCTTAATTATTTAATAGCAGGGCATTTTAAGTGAAATATTCAAATAATTTTAAAATGAATGCATCTACTCAGGCGAGATTGAACTTCCTGCAGAAGATTTTACATAATATAATATATATATACAGAGTTCACATAAAATTTAAAACGCTCCAAAAATTCTGAATTTTGTTAGGCTCCTGCGGATTGTGAGGCCCTAAGATGTAGCTTTTTTACTTATGCCAAATCCGGCACTGATGGTAGCCTTGTGCAAACACAGAAAAGCAACAAAATAACCTTAAAATATTTAAATGCATTTTATAGCAATATAAATATACCCTGTCGTAGAAGCAGTTTATTTTGTTATCATAGAGAACCTACATTAACAAATTAGCACAAACAAATCCATATTTTGATCAATATTAGTACAAAATATAAAACCTGCTATTTTTGGCTCCCATATATACACTAATAGTAACCAGAGAACTACCATAATTTTGTTTCACACAACAAAAAATGCATAAATAGTATAGGAAAAGACACCGGGCATACAAGGGTTTCATGCAACTGACGCGAGCATATTTTTAGCCTACATGATTGAGTGTTGAAATAAAACTGTCGTCAGGTAGTAATTCTTTCACATGTAGGTCCTTTGTGTGCTAATATGTAAATTTTAACCCTATAAAAACTTCTATTAATACTTTCTGCAAACTGACAACCTCAGTGTGTCCAGAAAATTTCAAACCGTGTATAATTAAGATGTCACAATTAAGCACTAAACTTTTTATGTGATTTGCAAATATAATACAATTTTATTTGTAGACTGACTGACAGAAAGAAACTGATCATTGAGTACCTTGGAGTTTTCCTTTAAAATAAAGCTTCCCAAAAGGAGAAGAAAAAGTGACGTTTCTCTACATAATGTGCTGCAGGTAGTTTATACTAAAAAATACCCAACGAACAGCACTTACACAAATTTGTATTTGAAATGAATCCTGAGTCCAGTGGAGTTGTGGTCAGTGGTATGGTGTTGACAGAAGCATGTGCAGAATCGGTTTGTTTGATTTCAGGCGATTTCCAGAGGTGGTTGAATTTGGGTGCATTGCTGGCATTGGCTAGTCGTCTGCTCTTCTGAGTTGCAAAGTAGGTTTTGCAAGAGAAGAATGAGTTATTGGTCGATGAGTTGAAGGTGATACTTATCATTGAGGTGACTTTGAAGTTTTTATTTTCCACAACTTCATCTGCTGCTATGATTCGTCCATCTTTATCTTCTCCGTGTTGTCTCCACTCCATGCTTGGAATCCAGTATCCTCTGAATCTGACGCTGCAGCGCATCCATATGCGATCGCCTTCCATAAACGAGTTGCCTGTGCTTGTGTTGTGATTCGTCTCACAAAATGGAGTGGATTCTGTGGAAAAACATAGATTAAGATGTATTTAAAAGTAAAAATCCTTGCTCGTGGTTCAGTCGAAATTCATTTAACTAAACAAAGCTGTTTCTGCGAATAACATAGCTACAATGTAGAATTCACGACGAAAAATTCAGATTTTTTTGCAAATTCGGTAGGATTTTTCTCTATTATAGATTGAATTATATAAAAAAATGCACTATTATTCTCGTTTAGAGTGTATGTTGTTCTGTATTGCCACACGCAATAAAGTTTTACATGTCAATTTTTGGTTCATGTAATTAACGCTTTTCATTGGCATTTCTTACCAAATACAATCAGTTGAGCACTCCAATAAGTCATTTGATGTCCAATTTCGATGACACAAGTGTAGAGACCGGCATCTTCTAGAGTGGTTGAGTTCGAATACAGTGTTCCTGAACCAAATTTATCGACATCGACTGAGAACTGAGCTAAGTATGTTGATTTTGTGCCACTGTTCCAATTATTGAAGATCTTTTCGTTGCTCAAATGTTGCTGTGAATTAAAAATTTCGCCAGAACTGGCTCTTAATAGAGTCCACTCGCGAACTATCGATCCGTTGTGAGTTCGGCACTCGAAAGTCATAGTTTGGCCGGCGATAACTGCCAAGTTTTGCGGGAAAAGACTCAGGCTACACCACGCTGAAATACATCATCCTTGAATGTTCAATTAAAGTAAATTTATGATATCTCAAGCAATATCGCTGGGAAATGCATATCCATACATTTGAAATTCGTTTGCAATATTCTCTTTTTACCTTTATTTAGTGAAATTGGTGCTATATAAAGTTTCCTGTCTCTCTTTGTAATGAACTGCCGTAAGTCTGCTGTAACTCACTTCTGCAAGTCATTAACCAGTTTCTGCCTCTGTCTCCTCGACTATTCTGCCGCCTTCGACACCATCGATCACGATCTACTTATCCTTCTACTTTCTTCTTGGTTTGGTGTCTCTGACGCTGCTAGACTCTGGCTTAAGCCTTTTCTGTCTTCCTGCACATCCTCTACCAAAGCGCCAGCCACTATTCACTACCCTTCCCGTTCCTTAATGCTGCGTCCTGGGGCCACTTCTCTTCATTCTTTACACTACACCCCTGAACATTTTCTTAAAATCCTCATCTGTTGACCGTCAACCTTACGCAGACGACACCCAACTCTCCGTATCCTTTTCTCCTAGGATATTTTCCTCCTCCATTGCTCAATTACGCGGCGTGGTTAATTTAATTTCTAAATGGATGTCATCCAGCCTTCACTGCCTTAACACTGCCTTAACACTGCCAGAACAGAAATTGTCATTCTCGGTCTACCTGATATAATCAATAAATCCCCGACTTTTCCACGCGTTTATCAACGTTTATCCACAAACTCTTCACCTCTCGCTTTCACCTCTAACTCGCCTGTGGTCAAGCTTGGTATTGGTCACCAGGACAACCAAGCATCTTCATATCACACCCGTCCTTAAATCTGTCCACTGTCTTACAATCTATGAGCGCATCAATTTTACAGTCACATCGCTGACCTACAACTCCCCACAATACGTCCAAGTGCCTTCGTGAACTCTTCACCAACCAACCTTTACCCGATAATCCTCCTATCTCACTCTCTTTCATCTTCCAGTTTCTACTTGACTCAAATCTCCAAAACTCCCCAAATTCTCAGTTCCTCTACTATAACTCCCGCTCACCCTTTGCTATCTGCCTCAGATTTCTCTATTTAAAACCCAATAGGCTTTTCACTCCATATTGAAGCCTATTGAACTCTGTCACTATTCGATCCTTCTCGTCCTCAACGAAATCCGCTTTACTAGCTCCTCTACCTCCTTTCTCTGGTCTCTCT
This sequence comes from Allolobophora icterica, assembly GCA_963556255.1. NCBI lineage: Eukaryota > Metazoa > Annelida > Clitellata > Crassiclitellata > Lumbricidae > Allolobophora > Allolobophora icterica. The sequence continues at coordinate 22,337,339 of OY744604.1, forward strand.
CGCAACCGGACTGGGATCTTCCTTGTACCATCTCTGAACAACCCATCTGATACGACACAGCGTACGTGAATAAGCTGGTGCCCTGCGCTTAGCTTTAGAGTGGCGTTTTAGATATTTGGAGTTTATGATTACGATTACGAGATAGGTGTACGATGAAAAGATTATAGCCCTAGGCCTATGTCAAGTTCATTTTTTATGTCCGTTAAGCAGATTCATAATAATTATTTTCAACTATCGGTGGTGTTTTTGATATAAAGATATCAAAGAGTTCACACTATCTTTACTATACTAAAACTTACCGATGTCCACAGTTAGACACAGGTCTATCAACAGAGACAAAAATAACATTGTTCTTTACGATTTTCCTGCTGTTTCAGAGACGTGAGCTTATGTATTAATATAATCTAAACACCAAGCAGCGAACACTGAATATAGACAACCGGTTGAGACTATTACGAACACCGGGAGCCAATAATTACGCTGTGGGTCGAGTATGCTCATCCTAACGCTATTATAAGACCACCACAACTTGTTTTGCCAAATTTGTTCAGCATCCAACAATTTTCAGTTTCAGTAATAGGCCTATGCAAAATGATTATGTCCGTAAGTGATACAGCGGTATAATGATACAATTCGAAACAGAAGTTTACCTATAGCCCACATAATCCTGGTATACAAAATAGTGGCTAGCAATATTTATCTTTCCTGTTGATATTTTATGATTATTTAAATACATTTTGAGTGATTTATAGCAGGAATGACGAGTAAATTTCAGTATCACGCACATGTTTAAAGTTGCTTACAGATGCAAGAATTTTCACTTAGACTGTAAGCTTAGGTTACTGTTAGTATTACGCATTTATTAAGCGCTACTATCTTATAACCGAGCATCGATGGCGCTGATCAATTGCTATTGAAGCTCCAGGTCCCAACACAGTAATTGTTTCAGGTAAGGCTCGAAACCGTAGTCTCCGCGTTATGCTGGAGAGTGGAAGTTCGGGCAAGTGGAAAGACCAAGTTGCCTTGCATGGCAGAGCGGAGAAATAACGCGACCAAGGAGCCTATGGAAAATTCTGAGACACAAATCTTTTTGAGATAAAATGGAGCAGAGCCTGATAGACAGTTACGAGTGAGCATCAACATTTTAAACTCGATAAACTTTTGCATAAGTAACCAGTGCAGATGTTTTCACATGAACCTGGAGATCTGACCAAATCTATGAATGCCGCTGATCAACAGAGCAGCAGCAGCATTCAATACTGATTAGAGCAAATTTATGCAGGAATGAGTTAGTTCTACATAAATGACATTGCCATTTTCAACCATGGACCATATGAATACATGCAGGGCCGTAGTGGTAAAATTATATGTTAGTACACGCTGCCGGTGAGTTTTCCGAAAGAAATTAGAGGTGAGTACAAATATTTTGTGAGGTGAGTATACGGTCTCTAGAGGTCAGTACACGCTGTATACCCGCGTATACCCTCGACTACAGCCCTGAATGCATGTACCATGGTTGTTGTGGTTTGAGTTCTAAACGAACGGCGTAGAGTGCGGTGAATGAAGCATGATGCATTTCTTGCATTTTAGTGTTGATATGTATCATAGCGTAAGGCACACACTCACAATGGTTTCATATCCGAAATGGAGTGAGGCAGGGATGTGTCCTTTCACCACAACTATTCAACATCCTAGCAGATTTTGGCATGAGGGAACACTTGTTGGTTTTTAAGGAGGGATACACATCGGTGATAGTAAGTTCTTCAATCTCAAGTATGCCGACGACATTGTTTTGCTTGGTTGTTTGGTGGCAGAAATGCGTGAGCTGGAAAACACCAATTACCCGATTGCTACAATTCTCTTAAAGGGCGGAGATCTTTCAACCTAGGCCTATTCCTAACACCAAGCTGGGAACTTCACTATTTGGTTCCGAGTTAAAGGAAATAATGTCATAGATTTCCAAGGGACATGTCGCCCCTAACTTTGATTTAGATTTCAATCACGATTTAGAATTCATTCACAGTTTATTATATGCCCAAATTACACGCAAGTTGTTTCCATACATAGTCGTCCCTGAGAAGAACAGGCCTAAATCACTACTGAGTGAGCTCAAGACATGCAGCTCTATGCAACAAGACGAACTTTGTCAACACATTGGATATTTAAAAATTATTATGACTGTTCGGAACAGAATGGAGGAACTTGCCCACAACAATGGTTAATAAGAGACTGTTCATGCTCAGACATGGTTTTTTGAATACTGAAACCAATTGACTTTCGTACTAAGCACATATTTACACCATTAATCTTCAACATACTATCAATTTGCTCACCTGTATAAAAGTCAGGTGTATAAAGTCTATAAACTACAGAGTGTACACGTGTTCATGGGTAAATACAGAAACGTCTATAATGCATTGTGCACATCGTATGCAAGGAATGGTTAGGCAACTAGCTCGATAGAACATTCGTCTCAACAGCGACAACATTCGACAGTGATAGGAGTGTAGCCTATTGGGAAAACATGTAGGCCCTATGTCTTGTTTGTTGGATTGCATTACTAGGTCCGTTCGAACCGATCATTCTAGAAATTCAATTTCTTAGCAGCAATTCATAGGACATTTAAGGTATGTAAAATAATGATGCCTATGGATAGAAGCAGTTGGTTTGAGCTGTAGCGAAATACTAGCAGTAATAACTTTTGATGTTTCAATGGCATAGGCCGAAGTCCGCCTAACGTCTTCTCTTATACTGAACAATAGATTTCCGAACTGAACAATTAGGCTACGGAAGGGCTAAAATCCCGAGAAAAAGAGGATTGGGGGTTTGGAGGGGTCTCAATAAACACTGAAAACAGTTCACAACACTGAAATTAAATTAAAATAACTAAATTATTGTTCCTATTATTAAAATAAATAAATTATCTTTTTAAAAGTTGAAAAAAGGTGCCAGAACCCCGTTCCGGCGCGTTCCGGCTGAAAAAACCACTGGTTATACTTGGATATACTAATACTGTATACTTGAAACGTTTGACTACTTGATAACATCTAAATGGCTAGCAAAGTCTTAATCACAGACTCGAAAATGTCGATAACGCTGCTTAAAAGTTAAGTGCAGGGTACCAGCTCATTCATTAGCGCTGAGGTGTAGTCGAGAGATACCGAATGAAGAACTGAAGAATGAAGAATGAAGACCCAATTGCGTGGAGATAAAGAGAAAACCCTACTATACGACGGTGCTTCTTTCAAAATTCGGAAGACAAGAAGACGCCAGTTCTTTGCAAGCATCTAAGTGCTTGTTTGGAGATACGTGGAAAGAATAATCTCAGTTAAGGAATGTTGCGAGGGTGGCAATGCTGATTCGGCACGAAGCATCTAAAAGTCAGAAAAATCTATTTCCTTCACATTGGGGCTGATTATAACAGAAAGTTAGCCTGATAAACGCCAGTATGTCCTTGAACCAATCCGCCTCTCATGTTTTCTTGTACGTTTACAGAAGACAGTCTAGATCCGGGTTAACAATCCAGGTGTTGGCTGACAACCTATATGCAGGCTTAAAATTCAGATGCAGGCTGACAACCAAGATGCAAGCTGACAATTCAGATACAGGCTGACAATTCATGTGCAGGCTGACAACCTAGATGCAGGCTGACAAATCAGATGTAGGCTGACAAAATGCAGGATGACAATCCAGAGGCAGACTGACAATGCATATGCAAGCTGATAATCCAGATACAAGCTGACAATCTAGGTCCAGGCTGACAACCTAGATGCAGGCTGACAATTCAGATGTAGGCTGACAACCTAGATGCACGCCGACAACCCAGACACAGGCTGACAATCTAGATGAAAGCTATGGTGGAGGCTGTCAACCTAGATGGAGGCTGACAATCCAGAGGCAGCCTGAAAATGCAGATGCAGGCTGACAATCCAAGTGTTAGCTATCAACCTATATGGAGGCGTACAATAGAGATTCAGGCTGACAATCCAGAGGCAGTATGATAATGCTGATGCAGGCTGACAATCCAAGTGTTGGCTGACAACCTAGATGCTGGATGGCAATTCAGATGCAGGTTGACAACCTAGATGCAAGCTGTCAAACCAGGTGCAGGCTGACAACCTAGATGCAGGCTGACAATTCAGAGACAGACTGACAATGCAGATGCAGGCAGACAATTCAAATGCATGCCTACAATCCAGGTGTTGGCTGACAACCTATATGCAGGCTTACAATTCAGATGAAGGTTGACAACCTAGATGCATTGTAAGCTGACAATCCAGCTACAGACTGACAATCTAGGTGCAGGCTGACAGCCTAGATTCAGGCTGAGAATTCAGAGGTGCAAATGCAAATGACAATGCAAATTCAGGCTGACAATTCAAATGAATGCTAGCAATCCAGGTGCAGGCTAGATGCTGGCTTACAATCTAGATGCTGGTTGACAATCCAGATCCAGGATGACATCCAGATGCAGGCTGACAATTCAAATGCATGCTAGCAATCCAGGCTCACTCTCCTGTGTTGTAGTGACAGGATCGATCAATATAATTAAGCATGCATGTATGAATCTCTCTGGTATTGAAGTACGCTTAATGAGCAACTAGAATCAAGCTTGGCTGTATCGTCTCACAGCCGTCCAACCAAGCATTCGGAACTCCATCGGATTCCACTGGTACCTGTACTATGAGCTGAACTGGTCTCTGACACAGAACCATTTATGATACCTCTAGCTAGAGGCCTACTCTCTGTAGCTATCGTCTGCCAAAACCGAGTACATACAAAAATTTATGTTTTAATGGAGAGGATTTTTGCCTTTTTATAGGTTTTAGTAGCTGTGACGGTTCTGAAGTTGTTGCCGAAAAGCCGTATGTGGGTCGCCATTTTCTAAGATGGCGGCTTGACCACAGCCTGAATTTATGGTGACTTTTGATATTTTTATCATTAGGGCTCACTTAACAACTGTGCTGAGACTCCATTTCCTGCTAGTTAGATGAGTCGAATTTCTTGTAATTCCTCCACTACTTCCAACGTGCGAGTAACTAAAAGTTTGCGGTGGCTTCTGCTTGGCGAGTACCAGAGGGAATTTTGACAATTCGCAGCACTTTGTCAATATCACATCCAGTTACTCCAACCATTAGTCTCTCAATCTTTAACCAAGATTGTAGTGTCCTTCATCCTTTTTCCAGCTCAGTGAACGATCAAAACAGGTTTCTCAATTGCGCGAAACTCTTGTCGAATGCTGCTTTCAGTTTCAGGGCGATGGTTCTAACATTAACACCGAATACTGAAAAATTGCCATGTTTTATATTTTTCTATCATTAGGACAGTGTCGTTGCCAGTGGTCTATTGCCGGCTCCTGCGACAAGCATAAATTTCGAATATATAAAACGTTGGGGCAACCTCTATAAATTGTCTAATTGCTGAATTTTTTAAAGAAATAATACTAATTTGAACAAGGAACAAAATGAGCCTATGTGCATTGATATTGGAAAAATATTTTGTTCACCACACATTTATGGACCACTGTAATGATCGCCATTATCATGCATGTTCAAACTCCCCTCTGTTCAATGTACATACTAAGATCTATAGGTTAGCATACATTGAACACTTAAGTGGCTATGCAAACAGGTCACTTATTTTTTGTTGTGTGCTTAAGCAAATAACGTTGACAGTTCGTTATCGTTGAGCCGAACAAAGTATTAGAAGGTACTCGTACTCTGCTTGTTGAACTGGTCACACTGTTGCACAAATGGCATAGTAGCCAATAAGCCTACCTTTTGGCTATCCATCTCTACGATTTGTGTTCGGATCCAGGACTAGGGCTCTTCACATGAAATCGATATGGATGGCATTGTCCGATTGCGCGAACCGGGGCCTGCATCTTCTTTGCGAGGGTCTCCTTAATGCGATGCATAACAATACTTTGCATTTTACTTGAAAGACTCTATCATGTCAAAACGAATTGCACACATTTTAAGTTGAGATATTTAGCACATACTATATTTTTGTGAATTAGGCCTATACACTTCATGTAGTGCATAAGAACAGTAGGCTATGCAAAAGTTAATAGGCCTAGAGACATTGGTGGATGAGATAGAGTGAATGAGGGACTAGATCGTGCTGTATACATGTAGATACTGAGGATCGAATGTTTAAGGAGTTAAATGTCTAAGAAATTGCAATCTGTCCTATAATAGACACGTGCGAAGTGAATACTTAAGCATATAGGCGAAGTTTAAAAATTATTTCAGAAAAGCTTGATAGAAATAATATAACACTCGCTAACAGAACCTCAAGAGAAACCAAAGGTGAGAGTAGGAGCAAAAAAGAAAGTATTATCAAATGAAGAAGACAGAATGAAAAAGAGAAGCAAAATGACAATCGAGACATGATCATTCATATTCATGTTCGACTTGCTATCTAGAGGTAAATCTATGTCTGCTGGTAGGACCCACATTGTGTAGCACATTACTTGTTGCATATGCACTTTGTCCCTTTCGCTTTCAACACTTAAGCATGCCTAATAGGCCTATAGTTAATCTAGTCTTAATATCCCCCAGTAAGTTCTTGCTAAGCTTACGTGCATAACAAATGTTGACCTGTCTATAAACTTTGCCGTGTTGTCAAGTACTGTGAAGGGCTTACCTGTAACGAAGAAGGTCGCATTTGTGAGATTTTTAAAAGAAGTTTTAGAATTATAAGCATTTGCTAGAAGAAACATTAAAATTATAAACAGTGTATGATTGCTTTTTTAGAATCAAGTAATATATTCGCTGAAGCCGAATTACCAATGGCTTATCTCAACTGGACGACTGTTGTCTACAAGTTTATCGTCATTGTTGTAAACATGTGGGCACATGCTGGTTAGATATTTTGCTTGTAGGGCCTATAATTTACATAAATATAGGCTATACGAAATGCAACAATTCGAAAAATTTATAGGCTATTAGTCACGAGTATACGCAGCCACAGAGTAACTTTATTTCAATGAATAAAATATAGAGTTAAATGCTTAGTACCTACAATTGAGAGAAACTAAACACAATTTATTGTTGTTGTACTAATTAGAATGACGAACACACAGCGCAGTTTAAGACCGAAAGATATGAGCATATATATATTCTGCCTCTGGAAAACCCAGAGCTAGTCCCTAAAGAGGAGGGTCGGACGAATGGGTGCAGATACTTCGCCGTAAAGACAAAGACGATAGAAATCCACTATCCAGTGGACACCTACGGGCTATCAGCCCATGGATAACAGGAAGGAGGAATATATATATATATATATATATATATATATATATATATATATATATATATATATATATATATATATATATATATTCGGGTGTCCCAAGACAAACAAGGAAAACAATTTTTATGAAACTTTTGATGCAGTCCCTCTAAAAAGTTTCTTTATGGTCCCATAAGAACACCTGCAAAATGTTATGACATTTTAAAAATATTTAGGGGTCCCCCAAGGTTCATAGAATTAGGGTAGTTTGTCCTAAATTACGTGTGATGTCTCTGAGTTTGAAAATTGTCGGAGGATCACGGTTTGATCCCATAATAACAAGCCTAGTACCATTAGAAAGCTCTTATATAGTACTATCTACAAACAATGTCAACATATAACCTTATTGCATATATGAATAATTTTCTTAGGAATGAAGAATATAGAAAACAGAGAAAATCAAGATTTCTTGGCATCAATGTGTTTTTTGCAATAGTTTCACATAAATTCTCCAATATTATTCACAATGATCCTAGCTTCTCTAGTCAACAAAACAGGCTGCTCAACATCTTCAGCAGTGCTTTCTAAGAGTACATAAAGAGTACATGTAGCCTACATAAGAGTACATGTTCACCGCCAGGGAAGCATTTTCGCAGTGAAGCTGCCTAGCAAACCAAGGATGACTTTCGAGCCTGTAAATCTGTCGTGCACTGAGATGACAAGCTGCTATCTCTGAAATCACTGGAGTACACACTGACAAAGTGGACAGATCACCAGTCCTGATTTCTTCTCTAGTTGGTAGAAGTACTAATATTTCAGAGTGTGCCAAAGTTGGCCTCTAGGTCAGGACAGGCAGCAGCTGTAGCAGTTCTGGACCTTTTGAGGTCATGGCACGGCGATGCATTTGTATCGGCATGTGCTTTGACACAACGGCCTCATATACTGGCAGAGTTAAAGCAGTCTGCACAGTTCTAGAGACAGCCATTGGTCGTAATCTGCTGTGGATGGCTTGTCGACATCACGTGTTTGAAGTTCTGTAACAACTGTCTGATGCATTCTTATTGTGCCTTGGTCAAGTTTGTCATTCAACTGGGCCTGACATTCCGCTCTTCAAGTGATTTAAAGATAAATTGTCCAACCTGTCCCCCCGCCAACCAAAGCCACCACCAGTCCACCAATGCCATTGATGTCTGCGCCTGACAAAATTGAAGAAGTTAATTACTGAACAGCTTCAACTTGGCCATCCTTGAAATGATTATTGTGAGTTTCTCCAACTCGCGGCATCCATGGTTGGATTGAGCAGTTCGGCAGCGGTTCGCAAGCCTGGTGCCCTTCACAGAGTGAATTGGATGGCGAAAGCAATAGATTGAATTGCTTTTTGATGGAAACGAATTGGTTATCCAGCTGAATGCCCGTGAATTTCAGGTCATCCAAAGATTTTACATAATTTTATTTGTAGTCAACATCTACATCCACTCGTGGTTCTCGTGTCGACTCGCTGCTGATGCTTGATGTTGCTGCTCTGCAGACCACAGGTTTGAAGATGACACAATGTCATTCTTTGTACCTAAGCCAAGAGGTAGTGACCCTCTCTCTTCTTTCAACATCTGTCTTCTGAATAAAAAGCACAGCTTATCCAGTGCGTCTGATTTGAAAATAGTAGACGGGTTGAAAATCGATCGCGCTGGATCGAGTAGGCGAGCGATATGTGGTCGACCTCGGGAGCTCTTGTGTACAGCGTATTTTGTGTATCGTATTCATCTAGTAGGCCTATCTCACTTCAGTTCCGTTATCTGAGTACGTCTCTTGAAGAGGCGCTATATAAATTCTCAGAATGTATGAATGAATGAACATTCACTAGAAACCTACCATTGACGTAGACTAAGATGACGTGTGACGGTTGATTTCACAACGTTGGTTGAGCCTTCGGCTTACGTTGAACACTTATTTTTGGCTTGACCTTTCAGCCGGCAATCCAGCCGAATTTTATCGGCGTACTTTCTACAGGACTTGCAGTAAATTTGTTCACAGTCCGACGGTTTTCTATTTCGACTACATCGACATCGAACAAGTCGCCTAATTTCCATGACAGATGCGTGCTCAACTCGTATTGCTCATCTTCGCCGCCATTGTTGTTTAAAATAATTTCCGATATTGGTGATGTTACGGATGTTGCCACGCGACTTGAGGTGTCGGCCGTGTTGTTATGGCCAATCATACTGCACGAAATTGGAGTGATCAGTCAGCAGTAATTACATGTAGGACAGGTCACGGCACGCATTCACCGCTGCCGCAAGTAAGTAAATTAAAGTAATCTCAATTAGGTAAATTGAATAATCTGGCTCCAGGTTCGTCTACTTGGAGTCTAACTCAAACTCAGCGAGCGACGACCGACTGTCACCGGCGGTGAGACGCCTTCGGCTAGGCGTGCGGTAAATCGCTCGCCGGTACCTTTGCTAGGCGAGCGACCAAGAAGAGCGATCGATTGCTCGCCTTAAATCAGACGCTCTGCTTATCTCAACCAATAAAATTTGATTGCACGTGGTTCAGTCTCTTCCCCGCACAATAACGGAATTATCCATTTCTCGAAACTTCTTCCAAACTACCGCCATCGACGACAGTTTTCTTGATATTCCAGTTGAAGAGTGGCTCGATAGCCAATCATTTAAGATCGCTTATGAGTTTGTTAGTAACTTGGCATGTGTGAATGAGAGTGCTGAACGTTGTTTTGCTCTTACACAGTATGTAACAGTATGTAGTTCAACAATAACGAAGAACAGAAACAGTTTCTTCTACAAGTTCTTGAAAAACACAGGCACGACTTTTATAATGCAATCATGACAATCTTGTAGACATGTAGAATGTAGAACTGAAGAACTAAGCAGCTGAAAGTGTAAACAGTGATGAAGAATTAGTAGATGAAGGTATGGAGGAGCTGAACATGGCTTGTTGCATTATCAACGATTAGTAGTAATAACGGATAAGCTTATTGCGAAAGTCCAAAAATCTTAAGTTTTGTTCAGTTTTTTTTATTATTTGATCGTAAAACCATACCTATGTATCCAATACAGTTACATACTTTTAGATTCTACTATTTAAGAGCTTTCCAATGGTGTTTAACATGTTACCATGGGATCCAAAGTTGATGTCTAAAAGCGTTTAGAAATTGGACACGTCGGGTGCAAATTATGCCAATTTGGGGAAAATGTGACAGTCTTGTGGACCCCTAAATATTTTAGAAATGTCATAAAATTGTACAGGTGTTATTATGGGACCATAAAGAAACTTTTCAGAGGGACTGCATATAAATATTCAACAGAAAATATTTCTCGGACACCCCAATATATATATATATATACATATATATATATATATATATATATATATATATATATATATATATATATATATATATATATATATATATATATATATATATATATATATATATTAGGGTGATTCACGCCGCCATGGGAAAAAATTTTTTTTCCTGATTGGCTGACTTAGTAGATTATTTTGTTCCTTTGGTTGTTCTGAACAATACAGCAAAATTTTACTGTAATCTATCAATGTTTACTGGTTGCTCAACGACCTCATATTCGAGATATGGTCCCCATGGAGAAAGCAATGTATTTGCCATTGATGAGACCCTCGAATACAATGATCTAATTAAATTGGGGTAAAATCTTGGGATGCATCGTTTCAGACAGCCAGATACATATCATATGGTCAGATGGATGGCTAAGGTTAGTTATTGCTTCAAGAATTATCCTGTTAGAGATCAATTTCAAACGAGGCTCTTGGAAAAGAAATACCATTGAATTCTGTTTGTTTGCAAGTCATATATATGTGAGAGCATGGATAGCTTGTTCGGTGATATCTGATGCACCAATTAACGACTTCCAGTTGTACAAGCAGATCAGGCAGTATCCATCAATTAACAAAGTTGTGTCTGAGGATGCCAAAAAAACAATCATCTGCGGTAAATAGGACCTGAAAGAAAGCCAGAGGAACCCTTTGGCTTTCTTTCTGACAAAGCATCATTGTACCTGAATGCAACATTATTGCTGGCATGCGTCAACATGGCAAAAACTGAAGAGTCAGAGGCATTAAAATAGATCCTTGTATGGATCTACGCAACGAAGAGCTGAATGAGCTTGTTAATCCATCTTAAGTCTGTACCATGCGTTCTCTTGGCTTTGATACAGTCTTCATCATGTCTAATAATCCAGAAACTTGGAGCTCATCTGTGATATTTCAACAGATCGAATCTGCCATGGTTAGTGTGTGGTCGGTGATGCTGCTGAGTGCTCCATTGTTCTGATATCACATTTCAATGAGTCTGTAACCAAGAATTAAAATGAAATGCAAATATTGATGCAGGTGGTTGAAGATCACTGACGCCGTGTGCCAGATTCTGCCAAATCTACTTGGAAAGGCTGCAGTTCGCGCTAAGAGCTGGAACACTGATTTACGATTGACTAATAAACACTTCCTGGTTGATTGTTAGATTTTTTAGTCAACAGATATTGTGAATTTCTATTTTCTAATGGATACTTTGAGTTATTAATGAATCTACTATTCATGCTATTCAACTTTATTCTGTGTGCGATATAGCCATCATCTTAATATGTAACTTGAGAATACGATTGTGTGGGTACTTTTGTGCTCACTGAGCAACCTCTAAAATGTATTTGATACTGAATTTTTTTATACAGACTTTAATCTGAACCCAAAAGGAACAAAATAAACAACTATGCACATTAACTTTCAAAAAAATTGTTTTTGAATCACCCTAATATATATATATATATAGGCCTATATATTAGGGTGATTAAAAAAAAGTTTTTTTGAAAGTTAATGTGCATAGTTGTTTATATATATATATATATATATATATATATATAGTAAATCTTTATGTAGTACAGTCTTTCAATCTGTTATCGTATTGTATCGTATTGTTCTTATTAGCAAGCGGGCTGCTCACTGTGAAACCTCAAGACACACACGTATTGGCAGGAAAGGTAGCTACTCTCAACTGTTCTACTTCATTGGCTGAAGACGTACATTGGTATCATGGCACAAGTTACGTCTATGCGGGGAAGAAATTGTATCAGCCATATAAAGACAGATTACAAATTGAAGTCTATCAGAATGGCGGCACTACGGCATATAATCTCGTGTTTCCGTCAGCAAAACCAGAAGACGCTGGAATGTACAACTGTCGTGATATTCAGGGACGTGGAGAAACGAGTTCAGCCGAAATGACTGTATTTACAGCAGGTAGCTGTACTGTACACGCTCACACAATACTACTTGATAATGAATCACCTGACAATAATTCAGTTTCTACAAGTATTTACATGTATATAATGCTAGATTGCCTGTTTTATGCTTCTGCTCAAATCTCTGGTTAATATTTTGTATAGAAATCGTTGTTTCATACGATTACCTTGCTACGACAACAAGATTCTAATTCTGTGTTAGTGAATTGCTTGTCCACCATAGGTTGCCTCTCTGTTTTACGAACTGATTATCTGGGTATTAGCCTGATTACGGCTTGGTTTTCGTGTGCCATCGGTTGATTCCTTGTGCATTAGATACCGACGCAATAGAAGTTACTAATTCCAATTACAATATCCAATTTAATATACTGTCCTGTCTATTTAATTGCAATTGCTTTTAGTTCTTTCATATAACGTGAAAGCAGATGCAAACTTCATTACCAAAATAATATGAACAAAAACATTTCTACATCAACAGATGGAAACGGGACATGTCAGTCAAACATGAAATCAGATGGAGTAGTAATACCGAACGATTGTAACGTAGACCCAGACGAAGTGCAGTTGTCGTGCAGTGTCACTTTTTACGGCAACAAACCTCCACAACTTTATTGGAGGAAGGTTCCTGCAAACGGTAACCGCACTGCAAATACAGAATGCCAGAATATCGACAACCGCATTATATGCAATACTTCGATTACTATTGACTGGCAAATGAATCGTTTGTCTTACGTGTGCCAAACAACTGGATCATCTGATATCTGCGCCATTGAAGTGAAAAATTTAATATGTAAATAGCAATTTACTCTTACTATGCTTAATAAAATAATCCATCAAATTGCTAGCAGATTGTAACATACATTTTCCTTTCTGTAGCATAAAATAGGATTACTAAGCACATAATAATATAGCATAACAGTATAAAGGTGCACTTTTTAGCATAAAATTCCAAATTTTTTAATGGGGTCTACTTATTTAGAATACGGTACCGATCCCAAAGACTACCGTAACTTAGCCTTCGAAAGAAAATTTTACCATCCCCAAATCAGTTTTTCACGCATCACTTGTTAACGGGAGGAGATATTTTGAATTCCGTTGGCGAATGTTCCAGAATGTTTATCTACAAAATAGTTGCTGTTTCACAATGTTATTGTTGTGTGACGCCGTGTGACATTGCGTCAAGCGTTGGCGTTATTGGAGATTGTGCACTAGATCAATGGTTTCTCTTAACGTATTGTTCTTAGAAGGATCCTATTGACATTGGTGATCATATAATTTTTCGTGTCAAATTATGGTGTTTTGGATGGAAGAATTCTCACAACATATTTTGTAAACCCTTCAGCAATAAACTTCTTACGAAATACGTGACGTGGCTATGGTAGCGCATCTAATTTCTTTATCTTGATAAGCCATTATATTTTTTTACTAAATACACTTGCAAAATTAAACTTAGGCAAATTGATAATTAATAGGCCAGTGGTTAACAGTGAAATGGAATCTTTGTAACAAACTTCTTTGACCTCGACGTTTTATTATCTTCTTTCTTTAGATGCATTTAGTGGGAAGACGACGAAACAATACTTCGTTAACAAAGAAGTAGAATGCAATCCAAACACTTCTCAATCTTGTAATTACAAATGGAAACATTCTGACATCGTAGTCTCTACCAATCGAACGATAACTCCAGATAGAACTGGACTTTACCAGTGCGAGGCAGAGTGCAACATCAGAGGCAAACGATGCATCGTTTTCGACTATGCCTATATAAGTGACACAAACACATGTGACGGTTCGTTGTTCTAAATTTAAGCAAATGACACTATTTAACTTTTCACGATATAACCAAAACATGTGTAATGATGCTATAATAAAAAAAAACATAAATACCAGTCCCACAAAGATCTTCGATGAATGTGGTCTTGGAAGGTTTATTATTTTTTTATTTATTAAGGTAATTTGGCATAGCGCCACTCCAATCAACCAAAGATATAAACCAGACATATCATTAATATGCAAACCAGTGCACAGAAGACTAGAACTAGACTAGAGTCACAAGTGGCGACCTCAGGCGCACACGTAGAGCCCAACAACTGATTCCCATCCAAGGTTGATGGTTTGCATGAAAAGTTCCTGAACCAAGTTGCCTCGTATGTAGTAACGACAGACTATTCGGCGGTTGTCCATTGTAACGCCTTCTCTGAACAGTACCTCCTTGGTAGACATCGTAATCGTAATCTCCAAAATTTTAAAGCGCCACTCGAAGGCCGAGCGCAGGACACCAGCCTATTCACGAGCGCTACGTCAGATCAGAGGGGGTTTCCAGAGAGTAGTCCAAAAGCGGTCCAGGTCCGATTTCCAGGGTACCAGATCAGGTGGTTTCCAGAGAGTGGTCCAAAAGAGGTCCAAGTCCGATTTCCAGGGTACCAGATCAGGAGTGGCAGAGGAGCTGTCAAGGCGGGTGTCGTTTACGGCGAGAATTATTGGAAGGCGGAGTATCAGATGAGTCAGAGTAGGAGTATTTGAAAAGGTGAGACTTCAGTTGTGAGTGGAAAGCCGGGGAGGGTGATAGATAGAGGATGAAGGACGGGTTGCAATGATGATGGAGGCACTGAAAAACTGCGAAATTCAGGGGGGAGATCATTCAAGAGGCGACCTCTTAACATCAAGCCACCGGGTTATGTTGAGCGGACACGCGTTCAACATTTAAAGAAAATGAACAAATTCTTCTTCTAGACAAAGTAATCTACCAAAATGAAAGACACGATGGATCAGAAACCGACGTGTTGGGTGAACCTGCTGAGGTGTCCTAAAAACAAATTTCTGTTATTGTTTGCTATTTATCTCGAATTGTCAATAATTAATCAGTTTAAGCCAAAACGCAGTTTGCGAGTCTTGAAGGGGGATAATAATTGTGAGGTCATAACACCAAACTGAGTGTTGTTAAGATAATATGATATTCTCAACTTTAGTAATACTTTTTACAGATGCGACATCATGTTCCACCGGATGTGTCATGGCAATTTGTTTAGGGATCTTGCTTCTCGTCACAATCATCATAGCCTTGACATACTGTTTCTTTCTCAGGAGAGGAAAGGGCAAAATGCTGTCGTTATCAAGTGAGTTCATAATTGTAATCAGGGCTGTTACAGTAGTCGAGGGTATAGGCGGATACACAGCGTGTACTGACCTCTAGAGACCGTATACTCACCTCACAAAATATTTTATTTATTTATATTAAAATACTGTAGCGTATACAGTTATACACACAAAATACTGTAGCGTATGCTCACTAGGGTGGTCCACAGACACATGGTAAAAAATAAAGTTCAAGCTAGAAACCAGGCCACCCTCTCAGTTTTTTACACCTATCAATAGTATTATTGAGACAAAATTTCAGCTTCCTATTCCAACTGGAAGACGATGCTCACGGACTATGTTACTTAGTCATATTCCGATAAATAGACATTAATTGTAGAAATGAGTGTGTTGAGCATACAAATGCATTTTATTTCAAGACAGATCAAATATTACTGTAATTTGACAACATATGTAATACAAGAACAGTTAGGCAGATGGAACTGTAAAATTTCAGAAGGTTTAATGAATTTGAAATATCCAAAAATGTCAAAAACATCGTCCAGTCCATGAATATCGAATGTCGATTGTTCTTGTTTTATCATTTCAACACCCGTTACAGTATTTGACTCTAGAAACTGCAAGGCTTTGCAAGCACTGCGTCAACAGCAGACTTCTTTCTTGTGTGAGTGAGAACAGCTTTCATATTTGCCTCGACCACTTGAAGAAGAAATAACTTTTCTTCTTCATCATTGGTGATGAGTCAGTAGAATTCCTTGAACAACTTCGCACCCTCTGTGGTTGAAGTGTAACACAAAAGCTACTCATCTTCAGGTGTGACAGTACTGTCAGTGCTCAGTGGGTTGTAAAATCACACAAAACCCCTCTTTCAGTACCTTAGCATCACTTCTCACCTTCTTTCACCAGGCTTTGCAGTCATTCTGTAGACAATCTTCACTTTATCTCTTACAGGAAGTTGGTCTTGCAGTCATTCTCTGGACAATCTTCACTTTATCTCTTACAGGAAGTTGGTCTGAGAACAGTGCCAGACCTACAGCCTCGTCTGAAAGGTACCACAAGTGGTTTTTTAGGAAAGTCCTGACAGCAACGCTAACGTCACAGTCAATAGACTCATATTGTCCTAGACCAATCCAAAGTGATAGAACTTGTTCTTGAGCTTCAGCAGCAACTGGGGCCTTTGTCCATGCCTTTGCGTAAAACAGGGCACCAAACTTCAAAAATCAATGAATCTGATCGCGAAAAAGTTAGATTTTGATTGCATACAATAACTTGGCCATCCAATGTGCATGGTGAATTGGCCCAGGGCTCTCCAGTGAATGATTGAAGACTGACTTCCAAGGACAACCACTGTCAGCTCAATGAGCTCTTGGTAGTTGTCTCTGATCTCTGAATTTCTTTCAGCAAACCCCTTGAGAAAATTTTCGCTGTTTCATGGGGGGCTGCAGTGTCGGATATGACTTCCAGTCCTCGGAAGTTGACACGTGTCACACCTTCCCAGCAGCTTTAAATCTCTTGAAGATTGGGATTTATGGATAACAGGTGGACTGCAGCACAAGGTGAATACTTTGGCTAAAATCAATTCAATTACATAATGACGGCAGGCCAACCACAAGAGCTCTCAGCTTATTTGTCTTCCAGTAGAACACACAATCCGTTGAAATGCCCAGTGTTGACATACATTGTATCAAAGCTCAAGGCTTGAACCTTGTCAACTGTGAGTTTTCACAACTTCAGAAGAATATGAACGACCATGAATTCATTGCATCCTGTCCCAAATGCTAATTTGGGCACAAAGAGGAGCTTATTCACACCACCACCTGAAAGCAGCACTGGGAGGCGGTCGACATTTCCTGCTCCAAAGATCTTAGGCAGGGTTTACTCAACCCAGTGTAGTACCAGTGGCTAATCTGGTACAAATTCATATCTTACAGCTTCAGCATGCTCTATCCTGGCTTTCTTACGCACTATGTTACGCGAAAGTGGCAGGTAAGAAGGACCACAGCCAAGCGCTGCAGCAATTGTAATGTAAAAATTCACTTATGAAAACATGTCAGCCCAAAACACAGGAAGTAGGCACTATGACCTTCAACAAGAACTGTACACTTTTTTGTTTCAAGTACCAGTAAGTAAGTAAGTCTGATAACACAACAGAAACTATTTCAAGCTCATCTCCATGATAAATGTTGACCAAGTTATAAGGCATCGAGATTTACAGCAAATACTACTATATGGTAATATTTATTTGTCATTGAGCACAATCTTCCAGTTGGAATAAGAAGCTGAAATTTTGCCTCAATAATACTATTGACAGGTGTAAAAAACTGAGAGGGTGGCCTGGTCTCTAGCTCACACTTTATTTTTGTGGACCACCCTAATGCTCACCTCCAATTTGTTTCGGAAAACTAACCGGTAGCGTGTACTCACCTCTTATTTTACCACTACAGCCCTGATTGTAATTGTATTTATATTTATAAACGAAGAAATGAAAATTAACAGAGACATATTTTTAGTGGATGGCATGTCCATAAGAGCAAAGAGATTAAGACATCCCACAGGAATACGAAGAGAGAGGAACATAAAGATCAAGACAGTACAGAAGTTATATGGTCAACAGTGACGGCGCCAGCTATACAGTTTCAGCAGGCTGCGTCAGGGTCATGGGAGTTATTCAGCAGGTCGAAGAAATTAATGTTTGAGTGTGACGCATCAAGCAGCATAACCTCAGCATAAGCAGCTTGGCTTAGATATATATAAATCAAGGAAAATTATAATTGAACGCTTATAACCCGATTGTTGTAGCATATTCAAATTTGAAGCAATTCAGCAATTAAAACGTTAAACTTTAGTTACTTTACTAATCTTTAAAGATTTGTAGGTACTTATTAGCTACCCAGAACATCATGAACACGTATGCCAATGAGACGCGCGACATTACAGAAGCAGTCAACCAGACCTGTCTACAACATAACCACTTCATGTAAAGTTTGAACGTTCGGCATACCGCCGGCATTAGATCAATGAAATTCTGCAGTTTGGAAATTTTTTGAAACAAATTTGTCAACAGCGGTGACAAGATCCATTCACAAGGACAGAGATTGTCCTTGTGAACGGACAGGACAGCTAGATCAGACAAATGTTTTCAGTCATTGTTGTGCAAAGATGGGTTTCAATTAATTTTAAGCAGCTGAAGCTTCTTTCCGGTTTCGATGACGAGAAAGTAATAGTGCATGCATCTGCAGCAACTAATATATTTCATTGAATACCATCTTTATACGACGTAAAAAAAAATTTGGAATTCAAGAAGAGGCGTTGCAGAGTCTCTTAGAGTTCCAGGTAGTGAACCATCAGCTGTTTTTCTTTCCATATTTCTAGCCATTTGCCACACTTCAACTTCTAGGTCGTTCGTATTTGCTTCATGGTACAGCGCGAAAGGTTGCACGGCGTCAAACTTCAGGAATGATGCATGTGACGGATAAAGGGTAAAATAGGCAAGTCATAAGGCAGGTCAAGAGTAAAATAGGCAGGTCAAATGACCTACCGCGACTCATGGTAGCGCCGCCACTGGTGGTCAAACTTATTTAAAGGAATACAACCAACAGCAACAATAATACCAAGATGCGACCGTACGTACGGTACGTACGTTACTTTTTTCTATAACGTACGCACGGTACGCATACGTTCACAACTTCACATCTGTTCATGACGAAAATAAAATACATAATATTATGATATTATAGTTGGATGAACTAACAAAAAGTCTAAAAATATTATAGATGTCGTCCCTTCCTGTAATGATTGCTTCCAGTCTGAAATTTTAAGATCCGTTTTTGCATTCTTCACCGATATCTTCTAGGCCTATAATATGGACTTGCATCGACTACAGAGATACATCCCACTTAACATGACGAATTGATTATCATTTTCCTCTCTGCATAAGATCGTGATTGTTAGTGTTGTCACCTCTCCAACCTTTTAACAATCTACGTACAACGTTTCGTAGAACGAATCCTTCTGGCCACCTAAGTCTATTGAGAGTGGATTCTCTGTCGAATTATGATTTAATATAAGCTCATATTTATTCAATTAAATCTGTTATAGTCTGTGGTATAATAGTCGAATTATGCTCCCCGAATTGATGAACTTCAGCATTTTTCTTGAGAGCACTTTAAGAAGAGCAAGCCGGATTTATATAAGGAAGAAGCAAAATTATTCAGTCATTCACAGTGAGATAGATACTTGAAAAAAATGAATATAGCCAGAAAGCATTTATCAACTTCATAGACTTCAAACAAGCACTTTACAGTGTATGACATGATGCATTGAGGAAAGCAATGCAAAATGCCTGAATAGCAGAGACACAAATCAAACTTGAAGTAGAAATGTATCGAAATTCGTCAAGTGCAAAAAAGATGCACGAAAAGATCAAAAATACTTGCACACGAAACAAGGAGTATGGCAAAGACGCATGAGAGAGATATATTGCTGCTCTATATGCGACTCAACCTAGTCATATATATTAGGGCATAATGTAGACCAATGCAATGCAGAATAGGGAACAAGATGACCGATTGACCCATAAGCCAGGAGTCCGGACGAACATGCACAAAGGATCAAGAGATTGGATGACCCACCGTCAGAAAGTAGACTTCTGAACGAGCAAACAAGGACGAAGACAGACAAGGACGTTGACACATACTGAGAGAGGACAACAGGAACACACAGATACACAAACTTAGACAGATACGGAGACGTACGGAGACACATGGAAGTGGGTAACCAAGCATCCAAGACGGGCATGTTCTAAGTTAGCCAGCCGAGAGACGCTGAAGTTGACGCAGCTTGCTAGAGGGCGCTGTGTCGATGGGAAGCCAGTAGCACAGCACAGGTATAGGCTAATCATAGCATGAGGTGATCGCCAGATATAACTTTTAAGGACATGGAAATCTATACCAACGCTTAGATAGGGTGTCTCGAAGACTGAGCTAGATCCATAGACTATAGAACGCCAGTCTGGAAAGTGGAGGAAGTGACCAGGGAGGATAGGAGATAGCCTTGCCCAGGGAGAGAGGAGGGAGATTGCGAGTCCAGTTCGACAATTGAGATCGGGCAGTTCTTGCCGCTTGGACGCTCGCAAGCAGTACAACATTCTGGGCGAGAATTGAGTCAGACAGACGTTGTAGAATCATGCCTAATATCAAGTAGATATTAGGCGTTCATCTTGAGAGCTTAGAATAGAAGTTCCTGTAGTTGTCGCTGTGTCGTAGCTATTTCATCATCGTCAGTGTAACTGAACAATCGTCTGCTATTGAACTGTATATTCGACAAGAGACGTTCATATTGAGTGACAATAAAGAAATCTATAGACAGAATCAAAGTCTGACAGATACATCCTATTACCAAACCTATTTTACCTGGTGTTAACCCTCGGGCTACCAAGGGGGGGGTGGTTACCACCCCCCCCTACGTTTTTCTGGAAAAACTTTTTTTGCACATGGAATATAATTTTGACATTTTAGGTAGCTGTAGGGGGTCCATTTGCGCAAATTTTGAGGTAAAAGTCATGATGATATCCCACGCCATAAAAAAGTTATACCCGATATAGCCTAGGTACCACTTATGAAATCAGGAATTTCTCTCGTCAGCTGTTAGCTGTTGTCGACTATAAAGGTATTCATTATTCTTTCTGGAAGAGAAACAACTATGCCATTCTTTAGAGGGAATTTAGGGTTATATTTACTTGCTTAGTTATTTGTCTTTTGATAACCGGAAGTGATCATAATGAATAATAATACGCTTTTTCAGTGTGAAAATCACTGATGCAATATCACAACGTAAACCGATATGGTTGGGTATGGGGAAGGGCTATAAACAGTTGAAGCAGAATACTAACAGAGTAAAGTAGTGCTGTGAAGTGTTCAAGAAGCCGGTTTGCAGGAAGCATTCGCACAAAACAATGAAAGTAACTTGCAACAACTGCAAGGACCACTGACGTATTTGACTGCCGGGAAAAATTACATAATTTCTTGTTTCATGTTGATATAGCTGCACACCTTTAGGTTTTGCCTGTAACTAAAACAGACTTTGGAATAGTTTGTATTGTTGAAAATTAAGCCTCATTATATTTATTATATTTAGAATATTCTTGGATACATAGTTCATTTTCAAAACCCACATCATTTATATATTTTTGTCCAGGTATTTACGTAACAATCGTAATTGTCTATGGGCATATATATATATGCACACACATATACCGGTAATAATATATATATATATATATATATATATATATATATATATATCAGTCTTGCGTGTCGATGTAGGGCCTTACGTCATAATATTAATTGATCAATAGTACAAATTGTGTGCGATAATATCAGATATCGTTAAATGGACCGGTGCCTTTGTTAAAAACTATATAATTTCGAGATGCATTCATATATTTTACAACTAAATATACCATTCTTTTCAGAAATGAATGCTGAATCAAATGCTGTATTACATGATATGATATCTTAAACCAAACACGAAATTCCGGGGGGGGGGTGGTAACCACCCCCCCCTTGGTAGCCGATGTCGCAAAAAAACCTTGGTAGCCTGAGGGTTAATCACATTCAACATAAACAACACCGATGCATGTATTCCAATTAAATAGATGACTGTTGAATAGTCATCGATTTACTGTCGACAGTGGCATCCCAACTAGAAATGTAACAGAACAGCAGAATATTACGATACAGATAGACAAAACCAGTAGAAGATTTGGCCTCATGATCAATGCAAAGAAAAGTAAAACAAAACTTGTTGAAAAAATTAGACACCAATAAAAATCGGCATCTTTGAAGATGCTATTAAGCAGGTGGAACAATTCTTCTATCTTAGAAAACTAATAACAGCAGATGGCAGCAGTAAAAAAAACATACTAAGCAGAAATGGAAGCAGCATTGGACTTATGACCCAGGATAGTGGATATTTTATTTGTACCCATCGCGACCAAATGAGTAGCCTCAGGTGATCGATTATGATGTCCACTCAGGACCCCGTGAAAGGATTATCTTCAATTTAGGGCTACAGACAGCGAAACAAACGTTTAGAGATGAAAATATAAGTCACATGAAATGTTAAAATATTTAGAGCAGAACCTTTGTGAAGCGCCTGCTTTTGGTTTTTAAAAAGCACATGAACTCAACAGACTTAGCTACTGTCTTTATTTTGATAATTATAAGCTTAAACCATCGAAACGCAATAGTATATAACGTTAGAGAAAATAAAACCCAAGAAGATCGTATTATGTCTCAATGAGAATTATTTACCAAATAATTACAATTATTACTAACCATAATAATTTTATCTACAAATAAACTGTAGCGTGTTTACCTATGTCGAATGTAAAAGAAAATAGTTCTTTATGTCTAATCATAATGAGCCAGTTTTCTTAGTTTGCATCAAAGTTTGTGTTCCGTGTACCTATATTGTACAATTTCAAGTTAGTAAATTGTGTAAAACAATTGATCTTTATCAAGTCTAAATCATAGACAAAATTCTAAAGCCGCATTTTGAATGTTAGTCGATGAAAGGATATTTACATTACTTGACCTGAAGCAAGTGCAAAAACAGAATAAAGAGTCAAATTCCAATTCATAGCTTCAAATAAATTAGCTACTAATGTAAATTCATGCAATTGTATAGGCTAAACTAATAATTGTATCTCAACTAATGTCATTGTTATTGCTACAAATGAAACAGATTTGGAAATGAAATCGCAGGAAATTGGAACGCAACAGGAACGAACTGCCTTAATGCCGCCACACGAGAATATGGAAATAAGTAAACGTTCAAACATTGGTTTCTTCTAATGTTCTAATTCTTTAAAACATTTATCTAATTCGCCTATCAACGATCTGAATATCTCAATCTCAATTTTATTGAGATTGCTTGGGTGGGATTGTTTTTTAGGTAGGTACGTACGTATACGTGCGTTCCTATCTGGCTATTTGTAAAGCACCTCTTAATAATCTCACAAAGGCGCTTAACATGATAATCTAGCAGATCTAAAAGGTGTATCTTAAGATGGCTTGAAAATGTTTCTTGACTATCTTTGACAAAAAAGTATGTTCAAAGGTAGACTCCTAGGAAGATGGTCCAATGCACGAGAATACACGATGTACTCGCGTTGTCGTACGAAAACGAGAGACAAACAGGTTTCCACGGGTCGCCGAATCAGACTGGCTTTGAACAGGAACACAGAGCTTTCCGATGTATTCAGGTGCCGCACGGGCTAAAGTAGCTCTTCCAATGAGAAAGAGCTTGAAGATTATGCCGTTCCCGATTGAAACCAGTCCAGCGTCTCTCACGTGTATTTCTAAACATGCGAGCATTTGGTAGGTTAGCGACGATTCCTCCTGCATAGTTGTAGTTGGAACGAAGCTTTCGTAACTGGAATTTCGGCAGGCCTGCGAAGACATAGCTGAAATTGTACAGGCGCATCAGAATGGAATGAACAAGAGTTTCAGTGGCGTCGAATGACAGATTTCTTCGTATGACTTTGCTGCATTTAATAAAAACTGGACCTGCAGACGGAGCTGACTTGCTCACCCATAGATAAGTTTTCATCCATAAGGACTTCAAGGTCCCGGACCACTAGGCCCTATGAAAATTCCACCGCTATCGCTTCCCAGTTAGTCCTTGTTCGCTCTTGTCTCGTGCCAACCGTAAAATTCTGTCTATCCTGGGCAAAGTATGATCCGATTGTAAGACATCATACAGTAAAATATAATATTTGTTTCTTCCAATTAGGCAAAATTGACACAGACGGAACATTGCTACATGCTAAGTAGGTCTAACTTTCATAACGATTGCCTGCATCTTGTACCCACAAGCCAGACGGGTCAAGTGTCAGAAGGGTGGCGGTTTAAGTGCAGCTGGATATCATCAGCATACAATAGTGAAGACAATCATAGTGAAATCCGCTGTGTAGTGTACAGCATTCACAGAAGCGGCTCGAGAACTAAGCCCTGCGCAACCTCGAATTTAAGGGGTGTTCAAACGGAGTTGTCCAAGCTTATTGTAACCCTGAATGTTCGCCCATCCAGAAACGAGCGAAGTCAGTCTAACGAAGGGCTCACAGTTCCATGTGAGATGTTTAATCTGGTCAATAGGATGTCGTAATCCATCGTGATCCACCGTATCAAGTGCCGCGCCCACGCCCTGGAGTGCGAGCATCGGGACTTGTGCGATATCAGCGGCGTCACATATATCAAAATAAGTCTCAGAAGAATTTTCTCTGTCAGAAGCCGAATGTAACTTTGGCATTTTGTTGCAGGATTTAAAATACCGCAACAGCTGCTGGACGACTACTTCCTCGATTATCTTATATAGAAACGTAATAGTTTATAACGGCCAGTAGTTGTTTATAATATTATCATTCCTGGCTTCTTGATTGATGGTCGTATAATTGAACAATTTTAGCTCTCTGGCAGGAATCCCTCAGCCAGAGTCAAGCTGCATCCGAAATGGCAGCAGCTCATCAATAAATTCCTCCAGGAGGAAAGTCTGTATGGAGTCAAGCCTACATGATTTTGCTTATTATGACAGAAGGAGCGATCTTAATTCAACGTCTGTCACCATTTCGAATGCATAAAAACGGCTTTGAGTTGTGGAGTATTGGGGGGGGGAGCTGAGTCCTCCGTATCGCACAGACATTTCAAAGTTTCTTTATTAAGTGATGAAGGGCGAACTCTAGGACCTGCACAAGGTGGTTGACAGGTCATTCCAGAACCTTGATTGTCCTTGTAATCACGGGCAATCAGGCCCTCCTGCTATAGTGTTGCAGGTCGTAGTAGATTGCAGGCCTATTAGTGTAGATTACAGTAGATTGGAGGCTGAAGCTTTTTATTCTGGAAAAATTCATGCTTCTGCCGAAAGAAGTCTAACCCATTCACAGCGATCCTCTCCCCAGACCACTCCTTCTATAGATTAATGCGGTGTAAGATGAGGTAAGATAAGAGATAAGATGAGGCACGAATGTGAAGTTCTATTCATCAATTCATCTTCGGCATTTCATCGGAGGAACCACGTTTGCTCATTAAAGCATTATTATTGTTTTAATATTTCCCAGAGTAATCACTAAATTTCACTGTTATTGCTGTAGATAATCCTACAAATGAAATAGTGCTGGAAAGGAAATCACTGGAAAATAGAACGCAACAAGAAGCTACTGGTTCAAACCACGCAAACCCAGGAATGGAAACAACAAGTAGGCCCCTGAACGTTCAAATATGGATTCTTTTTCTAATCCGCCTATCGACATTAATCAGAGACACAAATTTTAAAAAGATATAGATATATGTGCTTAGATTTACCTTAGAAAATAGAAAATACTAAGAAAAACTTACCTCGTTGATATTTGATTTGCTTCCATACATTTTGAAATCCATAATGTACAATATTATTCGAATTTGATTTTTCTGTATGCAGAGTGTATTGTTACACAGGAATCCTTTGAAATATAAGAAGTTATAGCATTTATCGTTTGATTTTGAAGCTACTCAGCGCAGGGGTTATGCGAAGAAAAACCTGGTTTCATTATATGTCAGAAATAGAATCAAATTCGTTTTTATTACAACACACAAACTGCAGATTAAACAGTGACAGAAAACAACAGTCATCAGTTGAATGTTATAAAAGGATGTCCCTAAGGGACAAGTCCCGCTAAAATGGGACACCCTGAGAGTTCACAGGCTGAGTATAGATACATATCTGGTTGAAAATTTATAAATCTTAACTAATAGTGAGCCAAAATTTAAACACAAAATAAAGCAAGCATTGGCTAATCAGCCAACAATTAACCATCCAATGAGAGTAGACAGATTCATATCCAAGGTATAGCTATTTTACTATCTTAAAACCTTAAGTGATTAATCAGTTAATGAGTAGTAGTAATAATTAACAAATTATAAAACAGATAACATCAATGAACCCTAGTATATTATATGTCGGCAATTAATGAGGTGATGTTGCTTATAATATAGGACCTTAGCAGTGTTTTAAATCGGCTGATAGGTCGAATTGAGGTTAGTACAGCAGGTAGGGAGTTCCATATTCTGGGGCCCCGGCATTTGATGGAGAATCTTTTAACATTGATACGGGCAAACTCAGGGCGGTAAATCAGGGCGGTACGCGTCTGGTGGTGATGGATGGTTACGCCCCGCCCGAAGTAAGAAACAAAAGACAAAGGCAGCAAATATTTATGATAACGGTACATGAAAAGACTAATTTGGAAATTTTTTTATTGGTTTATGGTCAGAATTTGTTTATCAACGAATATTTGCTTAGTGCTTGCTCTCCAATGAGTGTTAAATACCATTCCTATGGCAGTTTTCTGGAGTTTACTTAGAGGGCTAAGTACAGTCATATAATTTGACCCCCAAGAGATATTGCAGTAAGCGATATAGGGAAAAAATTAATGTATAGTACAGATTTAGTAAAATAGCAGTGGGCAGGCAATGTCTAGTTCTTCTTAGAACTCCTATGTTTTGGCTACCTTCTTCATCACTAATATAATATGAGCTTTCCAATTGAGGTGAGAGTCAACAATGACGCCCCCATGAACCTAGTGGAGTCTACTCGCTCAATAGGAGCGTCATCAACGAAAATGGATAGATTTGGTGGGGGAAGGGGTTTTCGCTTAAAGTGGAATATTATCAAATTTGTTTTTTAAAGATTTAGTTAAACTTTATTTGTTCTAAACCAGGTTGCTATTAATTTTAGTTCGCAGTTAGCTCTAGAAAATAGGTTGGTAATGGATTTATCATTGAGAAATACGTTGGTATCGTCAGCGAAGAGAATGTACTTGAAAGCGGGAGAGAATGTACTTGAATAACACTAGATATACAATTTTTACACTAGAGAATCCGATTCTTCAGTGTAAAAATTGTATATCTTCTATTTCTCGGAATCGCTATATTGCACACAATAATGATAAAACGCGGTCTAGATGTGAATCGCACATTTCTTTGTGCTGTGATCTTTGTGAAATGATCTCATCGCTAAAGCGCGGTTTCATTATAAATAGGTTGTTGATATGGCTCCCAAAGGCAGCGCTATAACGAGTTTCTTTTGTATTTAAATGTGGCGCAACCGATAATATGTAAATACACAAATTGCTTGGACTCGCATAGTTTTGTTGCTATTTCTCAACAAAATATTTAATTTGTCCTAAATTGCTTTAGTCGTTCCGCTCAAAATATTCAAAAGTGTGGACAATTATTGTTGTTTGAAAAGTGTGGACAATTGTTGTGTCTACGAATTGTTATTAACTCAGGACAAACTACGGAAATGTTATGCGAAGGGATTGTGTCGTGTCAAGTAGCATATGTTGGTGGAGAGTCTTGATATTTGAGGCAACTCGACCACGGCGACCAGGAAGTTGTACGAACAGTGGGGAAAAGATCTTCACTGCGTAATTGGCGGCCGCTCTCTCAGCGAATTAGTTGGCCAGAACCTTGCTTGCAGGAGTTTCGTCCGCTGCCGTTAAAGCAATATCGAGGTTGCGACTATGACCGTCAGAAAAGTCGGCGACAAATCGACTTCTATCAAAGACACGACTAACAGCCATAACCTTGACATCTTTATACTGTAGAGACCTTACACATGTCCTCGTTCGACACTGGCTAAAAGTCCCTCAACGCATCCAATACAAAATCATATCTCTGACTTACAACGCCCTTCAAACCTCTCAACCTTCTTACATTCGCCAGCTATTCACCATCCAACCGTCCGGGTCTACTCGCTCATCATCATATCTTTCTCTATCTCGGCCTTCAGTGTCCTCATCTCTGAAATTCTGCAACCGCTCCTTAGTCCACGCTGCACCGGCTCCCAAAAGATCTCCGCCAGTTTGCTCATCCTCCCAAATCGCCTGTTGACATCACCTCTCCTCCGCTTGCACTGTCCTCCGCTGCTTTCCACTCACGACTGAAAACCGAACTCTCCAAGATATCCTATCCTGATTCCATACCTGCGCCACCACACAACCGCCATCATCACCGATTACCACCGTAGCATCATGCTGTCTCCTCGGCTTGACCTCCCGGACTCTGACCTGGCAACGGAACGGACAAGACGGACATGGCTATTGCGGACTTGATTTGATATAGCGCGGATGAATAAGTTGGTCTCCCTGACGTGGTTTTTTGTGTGGCGCTGAGAAATTTCGGAGATTTACATTTACATTTATATTTACGTCCCGTTCCTGAGATCAGCGTCTTAGGCATTCTCTAACGTTTTTGTGTCGCGCAGCGAATCAAAGTGTGCGACCATACATCAGATGTGCGGAAGGCTGGCCATTTTCCATTAGACGAACTTGACTGAGTTTGCAGCACCCTTAACAACTTTGATCATCGTCGTCTTCAGCTTTTATCGAGGTGCTTGCTTTATGATATTTCAGATTCTGATTAACAGTCCCAACCGCTGCTATCTATTCGTCTCGATCCTCTGCTCATTTCCAGTCGGTGTGCAGTCCAACGTTTAACCATTTTGTGTTTGGACCATGTCAAAGGTCTTTCCCAACTAAACAGAGACCGGCTATCGCATCTGATTCTGCGGAATTAAACTTACGCTGCTTTGACTTTTATGCATAGCTGCCATAAAAGTTCAAGTCAAAGCTTCAAGACTTTTAACCGCTTACAAATGAATCTTATCTACGACAAGCGATAAAAGTATTAAGATTGCTATAACCCAAAGAATTTGTTACTTTTGAACACTTTAAAAGGCCGATGTCAACGTTGTTTAATCTATGTATCTTGCTATGTTGTAGAAGCACCAAAGTTGATCCAAACATTGATCCCCAAGGCAGCACTTGTGCAGAATGGAAACAAAGCGGTATTTGGAGTGACAATTCTAGGCGATGAGCTATTTGTCTTAAATTACGAGTGGCCCGAAATTGAAGTATTCGGAGATCTGCAGATATTGGAGTCGAGGAGAGAATTCTCGTTGACAGATCACAAGTTAGAATATCCATGGGACATACAATCTAGTTCTAAACACAACTGTCTGTATATCGTCGATAAAAAGAAAAACGAAGAGCAACATGCAGAAATCATTAAAATCGATCCAGCGGGAAATGTTCAGAAAAAATGGTCAGCAGACTGCACAGTTGGTCGTTTGTCGGTTACAAGCGAGTTCAATGTTATCTTCACAACCCTTTACAAACACAGAATATACGAATATTCGCCAGATGGAAAGTTGATTCGCAATATAGATTTACCATCAGATGTTGTTAAAGGCAGGCCATATTACGCAATGAAGCGAAGCGACGACGAATTCATTGTATCTCATGGCAATCGAGGAGATTCTCAGCATGGAATGTGCGTTATTGACATAAGTGGCAGAGTTCAACACTCTTTTGGTGGAAGAAAAGGATCAGCTAATGATCAGCTGTATGGCCCAATCTATATGGCTGCTTACTCTGACGGACACATATTGGTTGTCGACAAGGATAACAGCAGAGTGGTGCTGTTAAGTCCAGAACTTAAATTCCTTAACGCTCTTTTCTCTGACTATTTACGACATCCTAATCGCATTTGTTTGGACGAATCAAATAACCGTCTGATTGTTAGTGACAACAAGTGGATCGGCGATATGAAACCGTGGAATGATGGTCGAGTATTAGTCTATGATATGTCAAGTCTACAAACCAGCTTAAACGTAGCTCTGAACAAGAATTTGAGCATTGCTACCTGTTCTACACCATAACTTATGTTTTTGTTACTTTTCACTAGCCTACGCCAATTTAAGAAATCAGCAATGTAAGATTTAATAAAAACAATTTCAAGCATGAAAGAAGAAAATGAAAAGGACGAAAAGATTATGTACTCCTACGCATAGCAGTCCCAGAAGAGAAGTTTGAGTTAAATTAAAGAACGAACTAATTATGGCGAATGAAGTAATTGTCATCCTGAAACATTTAAGAGTATAACTTAAATAGTTATTTCTCAAGACACTCGTATTTTTTACTTATAAAAAGATTGTTTTTATATTAAACAACCTCAGCCATGCTAAATGCAGGATCTTAGCAGCTATGCTACAAATTGCTACCTGCTCTTCAAAGAGCCACATCTATATGCAAAAGTCAGAACCATTTGGAAAACGTTAGGAGCAATCGTATCATTGGTAATGCCATTTATGCAGGCATCCTTCTTTCTCGGATTAGTCAACTTAGTCCTTTTTACACGTTGCAGGTCGGCTAATAGCTGGGACTCCAAAGTTTGGTCATAAATTATGTCTATCTACTTGCGAGGCGAGCTGCGTTAGTTGCCAATTAGAAGACGTAGTGGGTTCAAGATCCTTATGCTGATGCGCAACCGCCTGACCGGTTGTGCTCTATCCTACCACAGAGAGCTGTCTATTCAGTAGCATCCTTTCCTGGTTGCAGATCTCTTCGTTCTGCAATGCTGGGAGATCTGGTTGTTCACCCGTTGCGTTCCTCCACAATGCAACATGGAAGCAGTGGTAGGTCCATTATTCTGAAACAGGTTTCCATTCAGTCTGCACATGAGATTCTTCTTTCTAAGCCTATATTTCGCAAACGGTTGAAGACCATTCTCTTCGATCGTGGTCTTGTGTGTTCAGTCACTGTTCAGGTCAGGAGTATTCTTAAGGAGGCTCTAAATACAAATAAACACTTACAATTACAAACTGAAACAATTATCAATTGTGTAATTGACGTGGAATCCTGACAGCAGCGGCATAAGAATAAAATATGCATTTTATAGTAGCCTATGTGGATTTCTCTTTAAAATACTGATCGCTTCATCGGACAGGGTTATACCTTGTAGTAACAACCAACAACTACCTTCATGAAGTTCTTCTCAAAAAGACTTTAATTTCAAGCGTTGAACTTTGGTCTCAACAGCCAAAAGTTTATAAACAACAAACTCACATTGAATCATAGCCTTCAGAGGACATATTAAGCTTTATACGCGTAATACACATTTAAGTGAGCTGTTATAAAGTAAGAGTTTTATGCGGGAATATTACGTCGCTCATCCACAACTGCAGTATTTACCAAAGGGTACGTACAAAAGGGTACGTACTACGTTAACAACTACATGTATGCATACGCAAAACAAAACTTTCTCGTTTTGATTTAATTAATATTTTGTTTGGCATCACATTTATCCAGTGCCACTATCCGAAACCTGTGCAATGATGTGTTGAGAACTCTGGGAGTGGTCAGCTATCTA
Source organism: Allolobophora icterica (assembly GCA_963556255.1). Classification (NCBI taxonomy): domain Eukaryota; kingdom Metazoa; phylum Annelida; class Clitellata; order Crassiclitellata; family Lumbricidae; genus Allolobophora; species Allolobophora icterica. The sequence continues at coordinate 22,369,200 of OY744604.1, forward strand.
CGAATATTATCAAGGAAAGTGAAGATAATGCTTGTGGGTGTTGCCAATTGGACATCAACCCTACAGTATTTGCAGATGGGGTGCTGCAGGGTGGTGGTGGCTTTGCTGGTCAAATGGTGGTGTCTCTAAGGTGAGGGCGGCTTGAAACTCCCATTATTTATCCACTAAAACCATAGGGCGTTGAGCCTTAGACACAACTCATACGGCAAGTAAGCCAATCTTTAAGGTATAAAGGCCCCAATATAAGATACACAAAGTCTAATATAGGGCCTATGTGGATTAGACGCGTATCTTAGGCCCTACTATTTTGTATCTAGTAAGGCTGCCAAGCGATTCATGTAAAATTCATCCCAATGAATTGGATACGTGAAAATGCACGTCGTAAATAGAAGTAAATGCATGGCTTTATACAAAGAGTATTCAGTGGCATATAAACAAAAACCTCGAACAACCTTTTCATAAGCTCAGAATCTGGGTACTTGTAAAGTTTAATCTTAAGTGCGATAAGTAAACCGTCTACCGGTCGTGCCTGTTCCTTCCGTGGCAGGTACATGTCGAGGCATGTCTAAATGTTTTAAATGAACATTGTGCCTGAAATGTAAGTCGACATAATTACATGATCCCATACACAGGCCTACTGCTTAGCCTAAGAGCATTTATACGTATAAATAGCTGTGATTTACCAACAAGAATACACTCTATAACTGAACTTGTATCTGTATTATTATTATGTGCTCATTAATCGTAATTCTAAAGCCCTATATACTAGACCTGATAGATCTAACATTTGATTATCAACATTCTTTCTGCCGTAGGGCAACCCTACCACAAGAACGGGCATACTTACACATGTAACTGTTGGCCTAAGTTTATGGGCCATAATCATGTAGCCTATAGAATGAGTTCAGTGGGCAAGTACAGGCCTACAGGTTTCAGAGAACTCTATTTATAAAGTGGAACGAATGAAGACGATCCTTGGCATGAGAAATCACAGCATCACCATGGTATTCGTAAATGTAATTGTAACCACAGATTTATGCAGCGTCTGTTCAAGCCGAGACACCAGACGTGCTCCCGACCTAGCGACGGAAAGCCAGGATCGAACTAAATGACTTTGAAACGCTTACGGATTATTGGCGAAGAAAGGTCAAGGATCTAAGATGCTGGACACACTATTCCAGAAATTGGATCGACCACAGCGAAGCTGCTGTGCTGCCCTATGAACGTTCTGGCTGCGGAAACAGCCAGGTTACAATACGCAGCAGAGCGAAGTAATCTACCGCTAGGAATGGATGAGACTGAGAGACGCAACTTCCTAAGATAGGATGGAACACAAGCCGCCAGGCAATTATGCAAAAGCGCTAAGATCTTAAAATCAACGCATTTGCGCATCGGCAACTAGTGCATATACTTCGGCAGCAAGCTGAAGGAATTGCACTGGTTGCCAAACCTAGGTATAACGCAGAGTTTAAGGTAGATTGCAGTTGGTTAATGCCGGAAAGTGTTAGCCCTGCCTATATAGCGTTTTAATGCTCGATCTTTGAGCATATGAATGCATACATGAAAGTGGTGGAGGCATGTATTCTATGCTGACAGCGAATTGTACGAATCTGGCGCAGGTGATAAAAGCAATACCTGTACCTTCATTTGTGAGGTTGACAAGAGGTCCTATATAAACGTATTATAAAAATTATCACCAACACTATCTTAATGTTGTTTATAGTCTGAAGTTTCAACTCATGACTTGGGCAAATGATGAAACGGAGTTACGTTGTCCCAACGAACTAACCTGTCAGATTATTCAGTTTCAACGCAGAGCCACAAGTCATGTAAACGTTCAACAAAATGGCGACATGTCCATCAAATTATAAATTATAAGCGCACTTGTTCGCCAAGATTGCTGAATAGCTCATAACATGAGCGTGAGGTCTACCAAACATATTTACCTAATTCTAACTTTACCGGCAGCACCACTATTTGACTGAAGTGGCGTCGTGTAATCCTCTACAAAACTGTAAGAAGTCGAAAGTCGAGTAGGTGCATCTCTTCAGGCAAATGGCATCAGCGTAAAAGTGCTGAGTTAGGCTATCAGAGGGTGGTGTGAATTACTCCAGCTCACTTCTCCTGCCCTCGTTTCCTTTAACAGCTCACTTCCCTCACTTCTTGTGAAAGCTTTCCAGGTCGATTATCATACACCTGTATGATCCATCTGTCTCTATCATTAATTGTGATCATTTATCACATAGATGACGATAACAACCATAATGGTGAGGTTGGTGATGATCATCATCATCGCCTATCCGGTGTAGGTTGGATATTTCCCGCATGGTCAGACAAAGTGAACGTGTGCGGTTGACAAAACGACTGGAAAAACCAACACTTCCGGCAGGATGTCCGAACATGAGTTCACTGTTTTTTTTATTTGAAAACAAAATGTTTAATCCTAGTGCGTCACAAAATTGGTCGGAATTTCGTAAAACTAGTCTTCCGTTCACTACCGAAAACTTTACTTATTGTTTTATTATTTATAAGCTTCTGTCTTTTTAATATGTTAAATTTGTCTATTTGCCTACGGGCGTATATTAAGGACTAGGCGTGAGTTCATGAATAATTTCTGAAAAGTTATGCATCGATTGTCTGAGAGATCCAAAGGTGTCGGAAACCAAGGAATTGATTCCATCGGAGGAACAACTTCCATTATCTTTAAGCAGAATATCTCAAAAGTTAAGATCTTAGTTTTGGACCAGATGGTGGTATACTGTTTAAATTGTGTCTCTGGAAATAGCTTCCGAAACATCAGCCAAAGAGTGGTAACAGAACTCGTCAACACAACTGCACACCTACTTGAGCAATGCTGAATGCGAAGTAAAGTTAACGCCAACACATGCGAAGCTTAGCTGAACTACAATATTACAGCCCTAAATCAATCCTAGAAATTTGCCCTCAATATCTTCCAATATTTGAATTTATTTTTTAAAATCAAATTTATTTTAGGAATTGGGCTAATTGAAATGTAAAGTATAGGCTTACACATTTTAGATCCAAATTTATAGACAAAATAAAAAAGGACAAGTTTACTTAATTTATCATTTATTGCAATTACTATTTTGCGCTATTTTGCTTGGAAATAAATTTTACTGTTTGTGTCTGCAGTGACACAAACAGTAAAGTGTCACTCAGGGAAAAATCCAGATTCTTTGCAAATTGTACCGGTAGGTACCGTATTATTTGAGAATTGTTTTCTGCAGAAACTTGTTGCAAATTCAAAATTGATCATTTAATCAAACTTTCAAACCAAATTTAAAGCATCAACGTTTGCGCTTTTATTTAAGGCAACGGTCTATAATATCTGACTAAAACTCTTGGGTTAAATAAATTGTAACTGTTGATGCATGTTTAGTTGTTAGGACAGTAGTTCTTAACCTTTTTTGACACACGACACACCTAAACTTGCAACCAAATTTGGCGACACACCGCGCTATCGTCGTGTGCGAATAATGTTAAAAATATAAAAGTTAAACTAGTTCTATACTTAAAATTTTTAATTGTTAACATTTGCAATGAATGAAAACGTTCACGTTGAGTCCTTTGTGGTTTCTACTTTAACTTAGTAACATTTAGTGGGATTTTTGTTCCTAGATTTTTTCTCTAACCAGTTTGTTTCGTTTTTTTGTTCTTTATGTTGATCATCTGAGAAAAACCTTGCTCATATAAGTAGGAACTATGAAATGAAACCTACTCTTTGATTGCTTTGCTCGCCAGTGTTTTGTAATGTTCTTCTTTGTACGTCTTAGCCCAGAACTGAGTTCTTGAGGATTGCTTGTGCATAATCTTCAGTCTAAATTTCTTATTTTTCATGTTTTTCATGATTGGTTTACTATTATAAAACTAGCATTGGCAGCAGCATCAATTTTGCATTAACAACTATTGGTTTTAGAATTCGTCTCATTGCTACCAAAATCTGATTTCGCATCATCAGTAATCGTAATCTCCAAACTTCTAAAGCTCAACTCGAATGCCAAGCGCAGGGCACCATCCTATCACGGACTCTACGTCAAATCAGAGAGGGGTTCCAGTCTTCCAGAGAGTAGTCCAAAAGAGGCCCGAGTTCGGTTTCCAGAAGGTCAGATCAAATCAGAGGGGTTCTTCAGAGAGTAGTCCAAAAGAGGTCCACGTCAGGTTAAGAGGAGGCCAAATGAAATCAGAGGGGTTTCCAGAGAGTAGTCCAAAAGAGGTTAGCTGTAGATTCGCAAAATTTTCGTTTTATTCTGAGAAATTTAGAGCTATCCATTTCGAATGTTACAGTAATGGGTAAAAGTTTACATCCGCGCGGTCGCAAACGTGTATGGGCCTATACTGTATAAGGTAAACATCATCAATCATAGAATTTATATAGTAATGGCCATTCCAGATTGTGATACAGGTGTATACTAGAATAGATAAAATAATAGAGTGCTACGAATGCTCACAGCCTACGTCCGCTAAACTCTAAGTAAGTAGGTGTAATGCAAGAATGACGTAGCTGTGAGAATTCGCGACACACCAATTTTTCGCGACACACTCCCGGTCGATCCGCGACACACTAGTGTGTCGCGACACACCGGTTAAGAACCTCTGTGTTAGGACATTTAGATATCGAGGGTCAATCGTGTGATTAAGCGCAGATAACAGTTTTAACTATCAACATTTCAATCCACAAGCCTAATGAGTATGTTTTAGCAGTAAGTTGCTACTATGATCATATTCATTCGAACAAATCCACTCTCATAAGCCGATGCTCAAAATGAAAGGACATGATTGTAGCCTCTGTGTGCACACGCTAAAAATTACGCACTAATGTCAATAGTGAAACCAAAAGTGCTGTAGAATTTGGACTTAGAAAATAAGATGGCGACTATAATGGAGTCCAGCATTGTTGGTAGTAAACGGGATGAGCCCGATTTTATAACCACATGTGACATGTTGCATGTCTAATCCGATACATTCAGCATGAAATGTGCTTGAGAGACTGGGCTTAAAACTAACAAAGGACCTGGAGATGAGATGCCATGTGTCCAATTTGTAGACGACTGTTCATGAAGGATTTCAAGGACCGCCTAAAAATATTTCATTGAGAGGTTGATACAAGCGTCAAAGATTTCAGAACCGTCTGCAGTAACGAAAGCCTTATGCTCTGGTGCTTGAAGGAAAGTAAGGAACAGGAAGGTAAAGAAACTCCAACAGCTGATACGTATTGCGTTGATTGCAAGAACAAGTTGTGCGAAGAATGTTGCAGTGAACACAGAAAATTTAAAGCAACAAATAGTCATAAACTGATACCTATGAATGAACGACAGCAGTGACCAAAATGTTATGATCGAAATAACACAAACTATTTGTGAATTGCATGAACAAAAGGTTATGGATGTATGAGCCTATTGCTATGTTTGCAAGACAGTTGTATGCGCCATTTGTTTCATTGAGGAACATAAAAATCAGGAAGGTTCACATGTTAACAAATGTTTGGATGGCTTTCGGAAGGAGAAACAAAACAATAGCCTACTGACGCTTTGAATGAGTGCAATGTTCAAGCTCTGATGAAATGGGCGGAACTCGGGAAGGTGAAGGAAGAAATGCAGCGAGGGGTGGAAAGATTATAATGTGATGTAGAGAAGAGAAAACACGAAATAAAACAGTTAACTGATAAACATGCAAGTCGTCTACTAACACGGGGAAACATAACGGACGTAGGCCTACGTCGTAGACCTAAAGGGCCTACTGTTCAATGTACCTTGCTTAGTTGCATGTGTCCATGTGTTTATCTTCGGACGTATAAACAAATAGACGTATGCAACTTACCATTAACACAACTGGAATTTTACTTACGCCTAGACCGAAATTTTCGAACGCTTATACATTAAATTTTGTTACCGACGTAAAACGGCCATTTCAGAGAACTTTAACAGAAACACTTTCTAACGTGCCAACCTACAATAATTGAAAGAAGATTTCCGGATTTTAACTTCTGGTTCAGACATTCTGAAATCGAGTGGCAACTTGGTTGCAGAAATTGAAGGTATGTGACTGCAGCCAAAATACGAGAATTTTGTGTGATTTCCGGTGCGCAATCGATTGTGTGACGTGTTACGAATTGGCGTCAAGGCGGACGCGAATCAATTGAAACAGTAATACGAATTTGCTCTAATACAAACTCAAGGCAATTGAAACTGTAACGAGGGTTAGACTATCGCTACATTACCATAATAATTAGCACCCCAAAATTAAAGAGGAACCATTAAAAAGTTAAGTGAAGCAAATCTTTGTTACATTGTGTCAGTCTTGTTTTCTTGGTCTCGAGTGCACTCGAGTTCGTTTTTAAAAGTCTTGGTCTTGGTCTTAGTCTTGAGACCAAGAGTCTTGGTCTTGGTCTTGAGATTCAAGGTCTTGGTCTTGGTCTTGAGGATCAAGGTCTTGGTCTTGGTTTTGCAAGACCAAGACCAAGACTTTTGACAATATGGACAGTCATTTAACAAACGCAAGGATTTAAAAAAATTTCCAGGAATTACTAATACAATTGCGTTAGTATTTACACGGTGTGAGTGAGGCTTTACTGTTGTTTTGGACATTTATTTTGACTTCCAGTTATTTACCATGGAATGATTTCAAAACAGACTCACAATTTGTACATTTACATCCGGTACTTGAAAAGCTGCTCTGTGTGCCGGTGAATTCAGCACTGTAGAACGTATTTTTCACATGGCAGAATTTTTATGAGGCCCCACAGGTCACGTCTTGGTCAGAAAATTCTGAGCGAATTGGTTTTTATAAAATGCAACAGGCATTTGGAATAACATTTCTCATGAAGGACTTTTGTAAATACGAATTCGGAATTCTCAGAAGTTTGCATTTGGAGTTGTTTTATTTGAATAAAATAAAAGATTCATTGTTTAATTAAAATAGCGAGTAGTCCAACTTTACATTTTTTTAGTTAGGACACTGTGGACAGTGTGGATGAAGTCTATCAATTGATGCTCTATTTACTAGAGTGATGGAATCTTTTGCAAAGTGCCTCTAGCAGGAAAGCAATTCTGATTCTCAAGCAATTGTTTTAAGTAAGTAAGTAAGTAAGTATATCCTTTATTAATCCAACTGCTAACCGCATTTTGGTTTACACATGTATATCACGTCCAGATTAAAGTACTAAGGCCTATATTCCGGTGAAAATCATCCTAATTATGAAAGATTTACGAGCTAGACTGTCAGCAGTCGGGAGAACCCGATTATGAACACGGGGTCGCAAAGTATAACCCGTATGCTTAACAGGAGGTAATAGCACATGAAGCACATGTGTAGGACATGTAAGGACGGTCGTGAAAAGTTTAGAATCAGCAGTACAGATCAATTGTTCGAATCTAGGGTAGTCCACAGGAAGATAACCAGCTTTAATCAGTCTCCTAAATATTGCCTGTAGTCTCTCTTACATCGTTAAAAGTAAAAGTATTTCCGTTTTGTGATACTACTTTACAAGTAAAAGTACTGAGGCTTTTACTTAAGTACAGTAACGCGTTACTTTTGCTTCGTTACTGTACAACACTGCCTTTCGACGTACTCTGTAGTCAAGGTGTCAACTGAAGTAAATATCATTTGCCAGCGCATTTCCATTTGCATTCAACTGAACAAACCATAGCATTTCGAGACATAATTATGATTTTTCAGATTCTAATCGACAGCACCTACCGCTGCTATCTCATTTCCAGGCGGTGTGTAGCCCAAAGTTTTACCATTAGTATTTTTGTGTTTGGATCACGCGAACGGTCTTGCCAACTAAACAGAGACCTGCTATCGCCATCTGGTTCTGCGGAATTAAATTTACGTTGCTTTGACTTTAATGCATAACTGCCGTAACAGTTCTGGGCACAATTTCAAGACTTCTAACCGCTTACAAATGAAACTTATCTTCGACAAACAATATTGTTTAATCTATGTATCTTGTTATGCTGTAGATGCACCAAATTTGATCCAAACATTGATACCCAAAGCGGCACATGAGCACAAGGGAAACAAAGCGGTTTTTGGACTGACAATTCTAGGCGATGAGCTTTTTGTTTTAAATTACGAGTCGCCCGAAATTGAAGTATTCGGAGACTTGCAGGTATTGGAGCCAAGAAGAGAATTCTTGTTGAAAGGTTCCCAGTTACTGGAAATTCCATGGGACATACAATCTAGTTCTAAACATAACTGTCTCTATATTGTCGATAAAAAGGAAAACAAAGAACAACATGCAGATATAATTAAAATAGATCCAGAAGGAAATGTTCTAAAAAACTGGCCAGCAGACTGCAAAGTTGGTCGTTTGTCGGTTACAAGTGAGTTCAATATTATCTTCACAACGATATACAAGCACAGAATATCAGAATATTCTCATGATGGAAAGTTAATTCGCCATATAGAATTGCCATCAGATGTTCTTATAGGCAGTCCATGGTACGCAATGAAGCTAAGCGACGATGAATTCATTGTATCGCATGGCAATCGAGGAGATTCTCAACATGGAGTATGCGTAATTGACATAAGGGGTAAAGTTAAATATTCTTTTGGTGGAAGAAAAGGATCAACTAATCATCAGCTGCAGGTCCCAATCTATATGGCTGCCTATTCCGATGGGCACATATTGGCTGTTGACAAGGATAACGGCAGAGTGGTGCTGTTAAATTCAAAACTGAAATTCGTTACAACATTTTTTTCTGACTATTTACGATACCCTAATCGGATTTGTTTCGACGAATCAAATAAACAGCTCATTGTTAGTGACAACAAGTGGATCAGCGATATGAAACCGTGGAATGATGGAAGATTATTAGTCTTTGATGTGTCAAGAGTAGAAACCAACTTAAACAGAGCTGCAGGAAAAAATCTTGGCGAGAGCTCCCAGTGGTGCACCATAATTTAATTTCTTGTTAATTTTCACTAGCCTGCGCCAATTTAAGAAATCAGCAATATAGACTTTAAAGAACAATTTCAAGCACGAAAGAAGAAACTGAAACGGACAAAAATATATACGTACTCATACGCATAGCATTCCCAGAAGATTAAGTTAAGCTAATGAACGAACTAATACAGGCGAAAGAAGAAACTGCTATTCTGAAACATTTAGGAATCTGCAGAAATGTTGGAGTGTTTCATAAGACGAACGCCATGAAATTGTATTATAACTGACGTATAATTTGAATAATTATTTTTCCAACACGCTTAGTATTGTACTTATAAAAGATTGATTTTATATTATGCAACCTCAGACATGATGGACGTCTAATCTGAGCAGCAATTCTACATGACCTTCAGAGAGCTAAGCCCATAATGCAAAAGTCGGAATCATTTGAAAACGTAAGAAGCAATCGTACCAATGGTAGTGCCATTTATGCAGGCATCCGTCTACTTGGATTAGTCAACTTCAATCCGTGTAAACGCTACGAAACCTGATTGTTCGCCCTTCGCGTGCCTCCGCAATGCAACATGGAACAGGCTTCCATACAGTTTACACAATTCAATACAACACAACTGTAATTTGATAATGCCCTCCTCACAAAGTTCAGAAGTGTACACTGAAGCCGAACAACCGTTAAGAACCATAGGTAGAGTGGCATAGGCAAGTTTTCAGTCTAGAGCGAAAGATAGTCTCTCTAAGAGAGTTGAGATCACAAGGAGGTAGAGAGTTCCAGATTGAGGGACTAGCAACTGTGAACGAATGCCGGCGAAAGACAAGACGTGTATCAGGAACAACATACCTTCCAGCAGATACTAATCAAAGCGAGGAGAGGACCTTACACAGATTTGCAAGGTGTGACCATGAACGATAGATAGGAAGATGATCTGCACTTGCGCTGTATATGAGGAGTGCAAGTCTGAGCATGAGATTTTCTACTTTCTATGCCTCTATTTCGCAAACGTTTGAAGATCACGTTATGGAGAATGGTGAAGATAATGGGCATAAATCTTATTTGCTCATGAAACGCGGCGGGACTGTGATGGTTTTGATTATCAAGTTGTACAGTCTCGAAGGAGAGGGTAGCCTTAAACATTATCCACCCACTAAAACCTACAATCTCGAGCCTTAAGAAACTCAATGAATTGCATGCGTGAAAATCCACGTCGTAAATAGAAGTAAATGTGTGGTCGTTATACAAAGAGAGAATGATTCAGTGGCATATTGACAATATAGACAATAAATCTTGAACAAACGGTTTTGTTAAGTTAAGTTCCTGGGTACATGTAAAGTTTAATATTAAGTGCGATAATTAAATCGTCTACCGATCGTACCTGTTCCTTCCGTTGGCTAATTCACGGGCCCAGGTATATGTCGATGCATGTCTAAATGTTTTAAATGAACATCGTGCCTGAACTGTAGGTCGACATAATTAAACTATCCCATACACATGCCTACTGTGTATCCTAAGAGCACGTATAGGCATATAGGTGTACAGTTATCATTTACCAACAAGAATACACTCTGTAACTGGAATATGTCCGTATTGGGATACGGAAATTTCGCCCCCGGAAGATTCGCCCCCGGAAGATTCGCCCCCGACATTTCGCCCCCGGGAAGATTCGCCCCAAGGAAGTTTCGCCTCCGGGATCTATGATGAAAATGTAACTAAGACTAGAAGCTGGATTAGCGATGAAAATGTAACTAGAAGACTAGAAGCGGGATCTATGATGAAAATGTAACTAAGAGTAGAAGCTGGATCGACGGGGGCGAAACTTCCGGGGGCGAAATGTCGGGGGCGAATCTTCCGGGGGCGAATCTTCCGGGGGCGAAAAGTCCTAGAACCGTCCGTATTAGCCTATTATGTGACCATTAATCGTAATTCTAAGGCCCGATACCAGGTCTGATAGATCTGACATTTGATTAGCAACATTCTTTATGCCGTAGGGCAACACTGCCGCAGCAGCGGGCATGCTCACACAAGTAAGTGTTGGCCTTGGTTTATGGGCCATAAATATGTAGCGTATAGATAGAATTTCAGTAGACAAGTACAGGGCTACAAGTCTCAGATCAAGTTATACAGCGGAACGAATAGATGGAGACCATCCTTGGCATGAGATCGCAGTATCAACCATGGTATTTGTAACTGTAATTGTAATCGCAGATTTATACAGCTCCTATTCAAAAAGAGACTCATCGGAGGCGCTCCCGACCTAACTAAAGATAACCAGGATCGAACTAAATGAATTTGAAACGCTTACGGATTAGCGATAAAAAACTGGTCAAGGATCTCATTTTTTTGTAAGATGCTATTATAGACACACTATTCCAGAAGTTGGATCGACCACAGCGATGCTGCTGTGCTGCCCTGTGGACGTTCTGGCAGAGGGTCAGTCAGAGAGAAGTAATCTACAGCTAAGAATGGATGAGACTGAGACGCACAACTTCCTAAGATAAGATGGAGCACAACCCGCCAGGCAATTGCGCATAAGCACGAAGGTCTTAAACTCAACGCGTTTGCGCATCGTCAGCCAGTGCAATTACTCCCGCATGACGCTGGAGGACTTGCAGTGGCTACCAAACCTAGGTATACCGCAGAGTTTAAGGTAGACTGCAGTTGATTAATGTAGGAAAGTGTTAGCCCCGCCTACATAGCGTTTTAATACTCAATCTTTGTACGAATCTGGCCCAGGTGAGAAAAGCAATACCTATACCTTCATTTGTGAGGCTGACAAGAAGTATTGTAAAACGTATTGTAAAAAATTAGAATCACCAACACTGTCTTAATGTTGTTTGTAGTCATGAATTTTCCAGTGATGATTTGGGCTCATGATGAGGCAGAGTTACATTGTAGCAACGAACCAAAGCTATCAGATCGCTTAGTTTCAATGCAGACCCACAAGCTATCTAAACGTGTGACAAAATGACGACACGTCCATCAAATAATATAAGTTGTTCGCCAATATTGCTCAATAGCTCTTAACGTGAGCGTTAGCTGTAGTGAGCATCACTATTTGACTGATGCGGCGTCGTTGAGTCCTTTACTAATCTGCAAGCAGTAGAAAGTTCAGTAGGTGCATCTCTTCGGGTAAAAGGCGTCAGCGTAGCCTAAACGTGCGCCTGAGTTAGGCTAACCGAGGATGGTCCGGATTACTCCCACTCACTTCTCCTCGTCTCGTTTCCTCTAAAAGCTCACTTCCTGTAAAAGCTTTCCAGGTCCATTGTCCTATGTTCCATCTGTTTCTATAATTAATTATGTTCATTTATCACATAGATGATGATGACCATAATGGTGACGTTGATGAGGATGATTATCATCATCATCGCATATCTGGTGTAGGTTGAATTACTCCCGCATGGTTAGACAAGTGAACGTATGCGGTCTACATCGCGGAGCGGTGAAACCACACACCTTAGGATGTCCGAACATGGGTTTATTGTTTTCGATATCATGAAAACAAAATGTAATAGATTGTTGGTTTTGATCCTAGTGCGTCACAAAACTGGTCGGAATTTCGTAAAGCTAGTCTTTCGTTCACTACCGAAATTTTTTCTCGTTGTTTTATCATTTACAAGCTTCTGACTTTTTCTATGTATTTTTGCTAAATTTGTCTAAACGCCTCCATCATCCCTTGCGAGTATATTAAGAACTAGGCATGAGTTCATCAATCATTTCTGAAGAGTTGTGTTGTGCATCGATGGTCTCAGAGACCAAAAAGTCTCGGGAACCAACGAATTGATTCCATCGGAGGAACAATTTCCATTATATTCAAGCAGAATATCTAAAAAATTAAAATCTTAGTTTTGGATCGGATGGTGGTATACAATTTATATTGGGTATTGGAAATGGCTTCCGATGTATCAGCCAAAGAGTGGTTACAGAACTCGTCAACACAATTCCAGGCCTACTTAAGTACTGTTGAATGTGAAGTAAAGTTAACCCCCATAAGGGCCCATATATGCGAAGATTACCTGACCTACAATATTACAGTCCATAATCAATCCTAAAAATTCGCCCTCACTATTTGCCAATATTTGACTTTATTTTTTTTTATCGAAATTTATTTTAGGAATGGGGCCTATTATGATGACAAATATTAGTAACGTAAGGGGCCATCCATATATTACGTACGCAAAAATCCGGGAAAAATTGGACCCCCTCTCCCCCTTTTCGCAAGCGTACTTTCTTCCACCCCCCCCGCGTACGTACGCTTGATGCACCCCCCCCCCAAGACCAGCTGCAGAAAGTGTCTCGGCAGCCCGACTGTCTGCACTTTAGGCCAGGTTGAAGGATGAGTGAGGGCCAAACTATAAATTATAGATGACTCGTTCACAGCACAGAATAACTGGACATGGCTTTTTCATAATGTAATAAAATGCCATTGGACGACTATTATAGGACAATACAGAGTTATTGTAATTGTAATTGTAATTGTAATTGTAATTACGACAATTTCTATAGCATCGTTGGTAGCAAGCTACTTCTAGGATGCTTCACACACACGCACGCACACTGTCTACTGTCAGCGCAAAGGTCAATGCTCGGAGCTTTTGGTTAGCAAGTAAAGTTTCAACTGTTTCTTAAAAACAAATATGCTTTTGGTTTCCTGGATATCAGCAGGAAGACTGTTCCAAGCACGCGGGCCAGCGACCCGAAAGGCTCGATCGCCCATTGTCGTTTTTGTCACTGGCACGAATACATCAGCGGACTTTGCTGATCGCAATCGCGACCGATTAGGGTCGTCCGATAGCGGCCTGATGTTGTCTGCGAGGTAGCGTGGTGCGCAATTATTCAGGCATTTGTGCACCATGATGCAAAGCTTATACTTAATCCGCTCGCCTATTCTGAGCCACTGTAGATCTTGGATCGCGGTTGTGGTGTGGTCGAACTTTTTAAGTCTCATGACCAGGCGAGAAGAAGCGTTGATGACCGCCTGAAGCCGAGTGATACTGCGCTGTGGCAAGCCAGCAAAGGCGACATTGCAGTAATCGATTCGGCTCAGGATTAAACTTTGCACCAGATGGCGAGTCACGTCCTGTGTGAGAGACCGAGAAACAGCTCTCAGCTGTCTCAGAATTCCGAAGCTCGTCCTCACAAGCCCTGTGATGTGTGACGTCATTGATAGGTCTCTGTCGAGGTAAAGGCCAAGGTCGCGAACCTCGTTCCTTGGCTCGACAGCATCCGCACCAATGACGAAAGGACTTCGATCTAATTTTTCCACCCTGCGTGAGGACGAGCACCAGATGAATTCTGACTTCGACGAATTGAGCTGGAGTCGATTGCATTTCATCCAGTCAGCGATGTTATAAATAGGCTAATGTGGACGTCATAATTAGAAATTTATTTTGCGTACGTACACATTTTGTCCCCCCTCCCCCTCCCCGTTCGCAACCGTACGCAAAATCGCCTATATCCGACCCCGACCCCCTTCATTGCGTACGTAATATGTGGATGGGCCCTAGTCATTGACACGAATTGGAACTAGGCAATTCCTTTCTATTCAGCTAACCCCGACCGACAGGAGGTCGTATGTAAGAAGTAGGGCCTAATAGTGACTTCATTTTAGCCTACTCTCGTGAATGTGGAGACCAGTCCTCTCGCTCACCGCCAGGTCCTGTGCGTTTCTTAAGCCTTTGTATGTGCTCTCGACAGCAAGAGAGGCGACTTCAAAGAGAAACGTTTGAATGGTCTTGGCTATAACTGTTTTCACAATGCTCTGTGATCCATCCACTTCTCCCTCTTCGCAAACAAAGCCCACCTTAGCAGCTTCTCCGTCTCCTTCTCTCCATTCTCTCGTCTTAAGGCAACAGGAATTTGTTCCACAGGTAGAAACTCTGCACAGCCCTTCTCACAAGTGCTGGTGAATAAGCTGGTGCCTGCGCCTAGCTTTTAATTGGCGCTTCAGAAATTTGTAGTTTCAGACCACGATAACTTTACCTGAGGGTTGGGGGCCTGTTACTCTAAAATTACAAATAGTTTCTTAGTTGCCTGGACATCTAATACAGAGCCTTCTAAATACTCTGTAAAAGCGTTGTCTACGAAAAGTGTTATTGATGTTAAAGTCGCTAAGTAAGAACTGAAAGTTCACGAGTTAACAAGCAGTGCACAGATATCAAGAGGGGGATTATATCATAAAGTTTATGCTGCTCACATATACAGAGCCCTGCCGTGGGATTTCCATTTGGAGCTGACAGTTGACACATTGTTCGGGATCCCTGGACTTCGTTGCTTCGAGGATGAAGAGAAACGCCTGGCGACGATATCCGCAGCAAACGACGACTTCAACGTCCATCATTCCCTCGTAGATGATAGAATATGCACCGTCTTAATAAGCTGAATTTATATTTGTGTGAAAATGGTCAACGTCAACTAGTCTTCTAATTTGTTTATACAGAACTTAAGTGTAGGCTAATGTAAATTATAATGCACAATATTAATAGCGTACGTAAAGCCTCTAGCCTTATTGGACCACTGAAAGAATGAACGAAACGTTCAGATCTTGACCGTTGATACCTCTTTGTTAACACAGGGAGCTGGACATCGTGACGAACAACAAATTTCAGTATTGTATTCTCATTTCAAATGCACATATATCCTTTATGACATTAGTGACACTACATTTTTGTTCAGATACAAGACAAAATGGTGACTCACATTAAAGCACGTTATCTTATCTTATCTTATCTTATATAATTATTTATAAAGCGCTTCTCACAGCATAGACTATTCAGAGGCGCTCCCAGCGTGTCAGCCCCGAGGGAAAAGAAAGGTCTTTAGGCAGCGGAGAGAAGAAGTAAGTGGAGTAACTGAAGGTGGCCTAGTCGCAAGCCTTGTAATACTGTAGACTCAAGGCGAGCAATATGTTCGTACAAGGACTTCCTTGTCTTCATGAATGGCTGTCTTCGCAGAGTAAATCTCTTTAGCAAACTGATGTCAGTTTGGCTGCGGCCTATGTTTGCCAAGTTAGTCTTCAAATACTTTCATGATGGTTCAAATGGTAATACTATTCTCATGTTAATTTGTGATTGAATAAATAAACCTTTGACGTATAAGGATCTACTGAATGCGGCGACCAAGTAACCATGACCAAGCCCCTGAACACGAAATTCATGGTTTTCAGAAAAGTTTGGTGAATGATTCCTGACATCACAGTGACATAAGGCGTTACCCGTTGGAATAAATGGACCTATACATAACACACGCCATGTAATAGGGGTATAAGTTTTCAGGCAGACGTGATGGGTGTTCCTTTTTGAAGGAATCGAGATGTTCAGTTTGCGGACAAAGTTCGAGGCGTAGGCTACATCGACTCAAGGTAATGCCCAATTTCATCAAAGAGTATTTCTGGTTTTAAATTTGTGTTTCTTGATCTCAGTTTCCTCTTAAGTTAATACTTTCAGATGGAGGTTAGTCTGTATTCAGATGGAGAGATGAATTGTTTTGAATCTCGACCCAAAAGAAACCTAGTTAAATATTTATCCTAAAACATTCTTTACAGTCGGGTTGAAATAGGAACCATCTCGTGCATTTCAGAGCAGTAAAGTTTTATCAAGCGACAGAAGAATTATCCTTTGCTAAAAGAGGCATAACGAAATATGTGCCATAAACATTCTTTACAACTGTCTTCCGACAATCACGTTGATTGTCGGAAGACAGTTGTAAATTTTATGAGAATAGTCAAATGACAAGCTATGGAAAAGGGGCAGCACAACGGATCTAGCATGCTATTTCAATTAACAGATGAATTAGGAAACAGTTGACGTGTTTCGTGTATTTTCAGCCGATACCTGTGAGTGTATTTTATGCTGAAGTAACAGAGTTGACAAATTGCGACACGTGTATTTACACACTAACATTGATGCACTGTCAGAGCAAAACGGTAGGCCAATGAATTATGTATTAATACCAGTACTTCAGAGGGACTTACATAGTGTACTCGTGACTTTTGCTTAGTCACTAGGCTATATTAAAGTGATCCTAGAGGCAAAACTCTAACTCAGTTGGATTACATGTAGATTCGCGTAGACGACACTTCCTAAACTGCTGAACTCTTCAAATTTTCTCTGAACGTTCTTGCAGATTTTCCATGAAAATTCACGAGCATTTCCCTGAATATTTATGAACATTTTTGCGAGCGTTCCTAAACAGTTTCCTGGCAACACTTTAATTTCTGTCATGTCATATAAATTACTAGGCCTAAGTTTCTTATCAGAGATCAAACTGTTAAATTTTCACGAAGCACTGTTATCTAGTCGGAGGGGCGATAGGTCTGTTATCGAAACCGAAAGCCAATTTAATCCAGCTGTATGCCCTATCTATCGATTGCGAGTTCGAGTCTACTTATCGGACTCCGTAGATTGACGCTGGATAAGTTGTTCGCACACGTTTCATTCAGTAGTTCAGCATATTTTCCATCAGACGCAAGCACAAGTGACCGTTATCAGAATGCTAGAGCTGCTTACTACATCCCTTGTCAAATATTTCTTCAAAAGATTGACATGAACAACCCGTTTAGTTTTCCTCTTATCTGGAGTACTTACAACATAGTCAACTTCACCCACTCGTTTCTCAATCACATATGGTCCACAATATTTTGCTTGTAAAGGCTTTCCAATTATAGGTAACAAGAGTAAAACTTTATCACCTTCTTGAAACACAACCTTATGAGCCTTCAGATCATACCATTGCTTTGATTTAGCAATCATTTCATTATCATTGACCACTTTCACCGACATTCTAATACGCTCTCTCAGATCCAACACAAAATCAATCAAATTTGATTTTGACAGACAAATCATTCACAATATCATCTTTCAACAAACTTCGCTTAATCTATTGCAACGGACCTTTAACATCTCTGCCAAACGTTAAATCAAATGCAAAAAATCCCAAACCTTGCACTGGCACCTATCGATAAGCAAACAATAGGCCTACCCATGGTAGAAGCTCACCCCACGAACCAGGAAATTGTTCACCCAGAGCTTTCAACATATCCTTCAGTGTTCGATGAAAGCGTTCAATACACTCGCTGCATTGTGGGTGATATGGGTTGGTCTTCAGTTGGAAAACCTGACACTCATGCAAAAATATCTGCATTAATTCTGACATGAATTCAGAACCACAATCAGAAGCAACTCGTCTGGAAACCGAATATCGTAAATACACTAATGAGTGCTTTAGCCACCTCATTAGGCAGTGTGTGTTCTTAACGGAAAAGCCACTGGATAGTGCGTTGCCAAATCCATTACTGTTAGAATAAATCTATTCCTAGATTTATCACACGTACTTAGTGGTCCCACAACATCCATACAAAGCTTCGAGAATGGTTTGTCAACCACTGGAAAGTTAATTAAAGGGGCACGAATCTTCTCAGCACCCTTTCCCAAACGCTGACAGACATCACAAGTCCGACAGTACGCTCTGACATGTTTAAACATACCAGACCACCAAAAAGTCTCAAAAGTCTATCTAGTGTCTTTTGTGTGCCTAAATATCCACTGGGCGGAATATCATGAGCCACAATTAACAATTTCTGCCGCAGAACATCAGGTACAACTATCTGAGTTAACCCGTCATCTTCAGGCATAAACTTATTTACCCAATGTCGAATCAAAACATCATTACGCACCTCATAGAAATTTCGTTGACGTTCATTCGCATTCGAAGTCGCCAACTCAGACAAAGGACTCAAAGAAACATCAGCTCGCTGTAACTTAATTAACTCCTCCCTTGACACAAACTGACTAACCTCTGACATAACATTATCTGACTGGTCAAACAAGTCACTAAGACCATAAGTCTCCGCCGCAGACTCGTCACGCTCCATCGACTCCACACGCGGGTCCTGAAAGACAGTGAAAGTTCACTGCATCTTCAATAATATAAAGTTTACCCGCTACCGCTTGTGCCCTATTAACTACAGCGACATCTATAGGCTCCATATGCACCACATAATTGCCCATAAGCAATCAACACCCGAAGGCAATTTCTCCACCACACCACACAAGACTTAGAATAAATCTTAACTTCAACCAAAGGAATTTATGAATGCCGGAAAGTTACCCCCTGGACATATTCCCCCGGACATATACACCCCGGACAGTTATCCCCTGACACTTCCCCCCATCTCAGTAGGTCAGTTCCCCCAGACAAATTCCCCCTCTGTGGATTTATGTATGAATTCCTGTCTGTATGTACGTATGTCTGTTTGTACGTATGTCTGTATGTATGCATATATGCATGTATGCATACATATATGTATGTATCTATGTATGCATGTGTGTATGCATGCATGCATGCATGCATCCATGTATTCATGTATGTACATATATATGTCTTATGCATGTATGTATGTAATGTATGTATGTATGTATGTTAGGGTGATTCACGCCGCCATGGGAAAAAATTGTTTTCCTGATTGGCTGACATAGTAGATTATTTTGTTCCTTTGGTTGTTCTGAACAATACATCAAACTTTTACTGTAATCTATCAATGTTTACTGGTTGCTCAACGACCTCATATTCGAGATATGGTCCCCATGGAGAAAGAAGTGTATTTGCCATTGACGAGACCCTCGAATGCAATGATCTAATTAAATTGGGGTAAAATCTTGGGATGCATCGTTTGAGACAGCCAGATGCATATCATATGGTCAGATGGATGGCTAAGGTTAGTTATTGCTTCAAGAATTATCTTTTTAGAGATCAATTTCAAATGACACTCTTGGAAAAGAAATACCATTGAATTCTGTTTATTTGCAAGTCATATAATTATATGTGAGAGCATGGATAGCTTGTTCGGTGGCATCTGATGCACCAATTAACGACTTCCAGTTGTACAAACATATCAGGCAGTATACATCAATTAACAAAGTTGTGTCTGAGGATGCCAAACAAATACAATCATCTGTGGTAAATAGGACCTGAACTGGTTCCTTTGGCTTTCTTTCTGACAAAGCATCATTGGACTTGAATGCAACATTATTGCTGGCATGCGTCAACGTGGCAAAGACTGAAGAGTCAGAGGCACTAAAATAGACCCTTGTATGGATCTACGCAACGAAGAGCTGAATGAGCTTGTTGATCCATCTTCAGTCTGTACCATGCGTTCTCTTGGCTTTGATACAGACTTCATCATGTCTAATAATCCAGAAACTTGGAGCTCATCTGTGATATTTCAACAGATCGAATCTGCCATGGTTAGTGTGTGGTCAGTGATGCTGCTGAGTGCTCCATTGCTCTGACATCACAATTCAATGAGTCTGTAACCAAGAATTAAAATGAGATGCAAAAATCGATGCAGGTGGTTGAAGATCACTGACGCCGTGTGCCAGATTCTGGCAAATCTACTTGGAAAGGCTGCAGTTCGCGCTAACAGCTGGAACACTGATTTACGATTGAGCAATAAACACTTCCTGGTTGATTGTTAGATTTTTTAGTTAACAGATATTGTGAATTTCTATTTTCCCATGGATACTTTGAGTTATTAATGAGTCTACTATTCATGCTATTCAACTTTATTCTGTGTGCGATATAGCCATCATCTTAATATGCAACTTGAGAATACGATTGTATGGGAACTTTTGCGCTCACTGAGCAACCTCTAAAATGTATTTGATACTGACTTTTTTTATACAGACTTTAATCTGAACCAAAAAGGAACAAAATAAGTAACTATGCACATTAACTTTCAAAAATTTTTTTTTATCACCCTAATGTATGTATGTATGTATGTATGTATGTAGGTATGTATATATGCATGTATATATGCATGTATGTATGCATGCATGTATGTATGTATGTATGCATGTATGTATGTATGTAGGCCCTATGCATGCGTGCATGTATGCATGTATGTATGTACATATGTATGTATGTATGTTGTATGCATGTATGTATGTTGTATGTATGTATGTTTTGATCATTAAAAGAGAGCTTTTTGTATGTTTGTATGAATTTTCTTAGAAACAGAAAGCTTTTTGTATGTTTCATTGAGGGGGAAATGTCCTAATAAGGGGGGAACTGTCCGGGGGGAATATGTTCGGGGGAATATTTCCAGGGGGTAACTGTCCGTGCACCGAATTTTATATAGGTGTACCGACCACTCCCTGGATAAGTCGGTGCTCATGTGTATCAATATAATCACCTAAGCCAAGTCTTTGACTGCTAACCAGAGACGCACCTGTATCTCTCAACACAAAACCGCAAGTACTTATCATGCACTTGAGGAGAAGCCATTTCTTTGTGCACTGTGTGCACTAACCCAACATTGGGAGATTCAGCCCCCGCATAATGCTCCATGCCTGTGTCTTCTGTTCATTCATCAAAAATCGACATTGCGACAAGGTATGCCCTCCTTTGTGGCAGAACCCACAAGAAACCGTTGGCCCAAATTTTGGAGCAAAAGGAACCTGTTTCCTAGAGCCGGTTTGACTATTAAATGGACTGCTCCTTAACTGTCCCAGATTCCGACCACTATTTCCAACATCCGAATTAGGTTCCACTCTGGACCCTGCCAATGAGTCAACTTTATACGGTTTGAATAAAACCGCATATTCATCTGCCAATTTAGATGATTGAGCCAAACTTTCGGGCTTCTTCTCAATGAGCCATCTATGAATTTCCACTGGCAAACAATTCACAAATTGCTCTAACAGAAGAACCTCTTTCATTCTGTCAACGAGATTTACCGCATTCTCACCATTCAACCAACTCCTGAAAGGTAGACTCAGTCTAAATGCAAAATATGAATATGTCTCGAAATTTCCTTTCTGCATTGTACGAAAATGTTTCCGATAGTACTCCGGAACTCTAGCAAAAGCAGTCAACAGGGCTTGCTTCAAGATGTTATAGTCTTGACAATCCTCTACTGACAATTCAGAAAATACGTTTTGAACTTTTCCGGTTAACTGCGTAGGCATGAGCGCTGTCCATTTAGCCTATCTCTAGGAAATTTATGAATGAGCATAGCCTCTTCGAAAGCCATAAGGTTATCTTCAACATCACCTTCGTCAAATTTAGGAACAAATTTAAGAGCCGTCGATATGCGAAACGTATCGGTTTCACGCTCTACCTCTGTTTCCTCTAAATTTCCTCCTAATCTCCTGAACTCGATTTTAAACTGTCTCTGTCTATCTCTCTCCTCTGCCTCAACTCTATTTCTTGTCTCCGGCAACTCAGATTCCAACCCTAATTTATTCTCCTGAGCTTCTATTTCTAATTTTAATTTTCGTTCGTCTGCTTCTAATGCGTCTTTTCTCGCTTGTGCTTTAGCCTCAGCTTTCTCTTTTCTCTCTTGTGCTTCCATTCTTTCTTTACGCTCGTCAGCCTCAGCTAACAATTTCATTTTCGCCAGTTCTCTTTCTTCTCTCCGACGCTGTTTCACAACTTCCGCCGCCTTCTTTTGCGCTTTAAGCTCTCTACCCCCTTACTCTTAATTTTCCACTTTTCCTTCGGAGAAACCGGAAATAACAGTTTATCCAAACCCTTTTGTAACTGAACCTTACTCAAACCTTTAGTTTCCTGCTTCAACAGACATATCAAAAATGTCTTCACGAGTTAACGGTTTCGACGCTACAGTAGTGTCCATTGTCAAACGGTACAACGTAGTTGTCAAATACCCCAATTTCCGTATTTCAAAGAAAACTATCACAACACAATTTCAAAATTTCAACTAGCAAATTACAAATAACCGTAATTTACCCTTCAATTTGAAAATTCTTATAACGAAAGCCCCATATGTTAGGTCCCATTATATTTTAATGAAAGAGCTCAGTCTAGCGGTATGATTAAAATGGTTTTATTCACAAAATAATATAAGAAAAACAGAATCTACCTTTCACAGCATCACTCGTCGGTTCACCAAAGGGGTACAAACGGTAGACAGACACGTGCAACTTCTTCGTCAGCTGAAGAAGTGGCGCTCATAACAACTCTTCTTCGTAGAAGAAGAGCACTCCTAACACGAGCCTCAGATGTTACACGATAAACAGCGGCGCTGTCGACCTCGACACAACGAGCTTTGAAAACGAAGGAGTTTGCCTTAGGCTCTCCTATATAAACTCTACATAAACTTATGTCTTGGCCGAGGCCTCTTAATTACCCGAAATATCCACCTGGATCAGACATCAGAAAAGCCAAGACTTATTCTTTCTCGAATCTTCATTTTATTGCCTAGGCCACTCCCTTTACGGAACTGGTCAAGCGTATAGAGGAAATCCGAGAGCATAGACGAGACAAAAGGGTACACATGTAACAATATGATTTATATATATATATATATATATATATATATATATATATATATATATATATATATATATATATATATATATATATATATATATATATATAGAGAGAGAGAGAGAGAGAGAGAGAGAGAGAGAGAGAGAGAGAGAGAGAGACAGACAGACAGACAGACAGACAGACAGACAGACAGACAGACAGACAGACAGACAGAGTCGAATCCTGCCTATATATCGTTTAATCGATTTCAATTACGAGAAATTTGTCACAACCGTTCCTCGTTTGAAGAGACACCAAGTCACCAACAAAGACAACCGCCAACTTCCTGTGTAAAACCATGAGGTAGTTTTTCTTAAACGACTCTGTGTCATAGCAAACATGATTACCTTCGTCATCCTATTTACCCAGGCAACATGTGACTAGCACCACCTGAAAAGACAGTTGAGGAGTTGAATTCATAGACAAAAACCTCTAGGGACAATTGATATGACAACTCGAACGGAGTCTTACAGCTTCTAA
Organism: Allolobophora icterica; assembly: GCA_963556255.1. Lineage (NCBI taxonomy): Eukaryota > Metazoa > Annelida > Clitellata > Crassiclitellata > Lumbricidae > Allolobophora > Allolobophora icterica. Next base: position 22,392,926 of record OY744604.1, read on the forward strand.
CACGATTCACTAAGTTTGAATTTCCTTGGCTGGAAATTGACAACAGGCATTAATAAATTATGCAATTACAATTGCATATTTTATAAATCCCTGTTGTCAATCGTAATATTGACTGTGATTCGCAAGGATAGGATAAGATGCTTCAAAGTTCAATCAAACTGGTGTTTTGCTAAAGGTTGAATGCTTACTTGACCCTATCTGAGTGTTAGCACTGGTTATGAGTGATGACTAGCATTCTGCTATTGGTGCTAAATTGATGATGATGAAAATAGTAGTGATGATGATGATTAGGATAACAATGACAATGATGATGACGACGACGACGATGCCAATGATGATGATAATGATGATGATAACTATGATGAGGATGACGATGATTATGATGATTTGTCTGAATGATGATATTAAAGCAGTTTTATATAGCGCCTCTTCAAGATATGATGATATATATTATGTTTTTTATTTGAGATGACGGACTATGCGGATAAATCCACTAAAGACATGGCATCAAGATACATCGCTAGCACATGCCAATTGCTTCCAAAGACGTTTCCTGTTGTTTCTGAAAAAATGCATGACTTTTTCTCCTGTTTTTCCGGAGGAAGAAAGTATTCGATTTTGTGTGGCAGCACTGCGGAGTTCTATATTCGACCACTGCATACATGCATTAGCGACATTGATTATTTAATCTCCAGAATTGATGAGCTGGCATTCAGTGGCGACTTTCAAGTTTTGCCAAGTGATAGAAGTGGCCTATCAGATACGATCATGTGCTACAAAATCGAATTATACGACAGGTTTCCAGGTTTTGTTCAATTACGAGGTCTGGGCAAAATGAACTTTTGTTGGAAATGTAAACAGTACGAATTTGAGCATCTAGCTCTTCCAGAGAAGACGCTAGATGCGGCTAGTTTTGCAAGTGAATATGTCCCTTCCATAAAAGATGCTCCGTTGTTGAACAGAGTTTGTGGTCCAGCAGTTAAATTTGAACCACACGCTGATTGTTGTCTTGGAAGTGATTTTGTCCAAAGCGTGTGGTGCCCTCAGTGGCCAAAAGAAGCCGAAGATTGGCATAAACGACCTAGAAATAACGGATGGCCGACGATTGATACAATCTCTGAAGTTGTCCAAAATGGTTGTCATGTTGTTTATGTCCAGCATCGTTCTTGCAGAGACGTTAAAGAAATGTGGAGATTGTCATTCTCAATCGCGGAAGTGATTTTACTTCAGAGTTGGACTCAAACACAACAGATTGTCTATCATTTGCTGCGATTCCTCGCCAAGAGAGAACTAATACAAAAGGATTGTACAAAGGAGGATGAGGTGCTCTGTACGTATCATCTAAAGACTCTGATGTTATGGACGTGTGAAGAGATGTCACCAGAATGGTGGAATTCCACTTCTGTAATTGCGATCTGCTGTGAGTTGCTAAAACAGCTTTCAGAATGGCTCAAAAGGAAATACTGTCCGAACTATTTTTTTCCAGAAGCAAACTTATTTCATGAACCATGGAGCGCCACAATTGTTGATAAAACTGAAAGGCTATTAAATCAATTCAGCAATTCTGCCATTCTTTGTCAATGGTTCGTGGAAAATTACATACGATCTTTCGTTCGAACATATTTCAACTTGGAAGTCACAATACCGCATGTTACGTGGTCTATGCTATATCTCCCTGAATTTCGGAAGGCAAATGAATTAATGTCGTTGGATGTGTTGTTTTCTTCCAGATTCCAATATGCTCGTCAGGCTTGTCGTTGGACAATTAAGCAAGCGTGCAGGGCAGGACTGCGCTCTAGTTTAAAATTAGGATATTATACAACGGATCTTCATTCTAAAAGAAATCTGACAACAACACAAAACGTCTTGTGTTTCACGTACTATGACAATCTACTGTATATTTTACATGTTGCATATGGAATAGGCATGGGAGAGATTTCATGGAATAGCATGCTCTTTGTGGAATTGGTCACAGCAATTTCGACACAACCTAAAATTATAAGGTCTAAGTATCACAACTTTCCGAAAATGCATACACAACAAAGTAGTCGGTTTCAATTCCTGCGTGCTCAGGATCTCATGCAAAATTTAACTGGATCAAATAGCCGTTCAGAATTTCAACTGTTGTCTCTCATGTCAAAAGAGTGTCTTAGAAAAGCTGTAGAATATGGCTGCCTTGAATGCAATTGTGTTGCTTCTGCAGCTTTGGCCTATCTGGCTGCTCTCCATTTTGCCACATCAGAATTCGAAGCAATGCGCTCATGCTTGGCTGTCCTCGTGGATCAGTCTTTTCACATGGAAAATGAAACACTGAATGCAGGTTGTTTGTTGTTTATTGACGACGTCGCTAGATTCGCAGGATTCTTTGTGCTTCACAAGAAGATTACTGACAATAATCTTCATTACATCAACGGGCGGCTTTATCTTGATCTGCGTCTTTCACCAGAGGTGTTTGCTCGTTATCTAGCTGTATTATCTGCCGTAGGACTATCCAAGCATTTAGACTTTCATCATGATTTGTCTGCTACAGCATATACAGCATTTCCTATGGACGCATACTTGAAATATATTGTTTCGATGAAGTCAGCTGCTTATTCCAGTGCTGTCAGACGTAGCGTTTATCGCAGAACAGATTCATCGATAGATGCGGAGACTATGTATGCAATTGCATATCCTTGGACAGTAATTGATTTTCTAATCGAATATTCTTTAGAAAATATGACATCATTCAACAGTGTCATTTCCAGTGACTTTGGCATCCAGTGTAATACAATTGACTGCTATCGTGCTTTGTACCTTTACAAAAGTCGCCAATACAGTGAAGTCTCGCGTTTATGTGGAAAAATTCTACAGGAGCCAGATCAGCGGAGCGATTTGAAGGAGCTTGCATTGGCGAATGTTTTGTTGTCACCACCGCTCGACTCCTATTTCGATGGAGACGTACAGTCTTTGCTTGGCTTTCACACACTCTGTTACTATTTATTCCCTCTGAATGAGGAAATGCGAAAATCTGAGCCAACTACAAAGTCAACGTTTGCACTCTGGTTTGCCGACATTGTAAACTCTAACAGGAATGGACTCTCGAAGTCTCTTCAATATCATTACTCCATTAAATGTCAATATTTTCTTGGAAGACATTTTCTTGCAAGGTATTTGATGCTCAGATGTTGTATCGACTGTGATCTCCCATCTACAAAAGCAAGAGTGGAATTCACAGTCATTAAGTGTAATCTTCCGTTTGAACTCATCATTCGCAGATTCCTTCTGCAAAAGCTACGCAATATTAAGCAATAATTCACGAGTTTTCACCATGCCAATGAACAGCTGCTGATTTCTATTAAACCTTTGTCACTAAAAATAATTCATGAGCTCTATTTTAGCAATGACCACATCGTTTTCGTGTTGACTTGACTTTCGTGGTACATGTATGTGAGGATGAAGACTGAAACTTGTTTGTAAGGATTTGCCGCGTGACCCGGTTTAGGAAGTAATCGTCATATGCGAAGACTTGGGGTGGAAAATGCCCAACCTTCCTTGTCACTGCGTGGATTCGAAACTCAGGTGGTTGGATCTTCACACCTTAGCCGTGAGCGAGTTTCGCCGTATTGAATGGAAGGCCGTTCCTGCATTATTGCATTGCGCAGCAATGGGGGGGGGGAGGAGGACTCCGCGTTACAGCACTACACTATGGCCGCAACTCTGAATGTGGTTCCCAATTATCAACCTTAGATGAATCTCTTTCAGCTGAATTCTTTATGACTCGATGAATTCATCAACCATTGAAACATTGAAATATCACTTGTGTGACAATCAACTGTTGTTCGATTTCGATGTTTTCTTGAAAGACGCTGTGGTTACTTGCAGTTCGTCAAATTACGTCAGGGTACAACAAGTTACCCAAAGAAACCCTGAAGAAGAATAAACCGAGGATTATCCTACGAATCTTGTTTACTACCAGGATACTTATGCTGAAGTATGCAGACGCATAAAGCGGACCACTGTCTCAAACATGATAGAAAAAGCATATTGGCTTACAGTGAACGTTATGATTGCAGACTGGACCATGGTCATGCACTGCGAGTAATTTTGGATAGCAAATTGACCTGGGAAAGAAAGGCGTCGGACGATCGAGACACAGAATGCAGAGCAGACTTCCACCAGATGAACATCTGCCATGCTGTTCTTAAGCGCTTTGACTCTTAATGTGAAATTCATATGTATACCACCTCGTTTAACTCATACGAAAGAAATTGCAGTGTTCATGGAAACGATGAAGCGTAAACCGTGGCAGAAGAAAGAAGAAACGAATTGAACCAATCTTTGGCAGACAGTTGTAGCAACTAGGCTTAAGGATTTGCATTCAGCATTGCCTTAAGCAATGTGTCAGAATCGATTAACGTTAAAGAATTATAAAATGGGCGATTAAGTGATGTACCTACACCAGAGTGAGAGTGCGCAACTCGTATAATAATGGATATACTTACTTACTTACTTGCAAAATATTTTACTAAATGTTAAATACTTTTCTTTGAATGGCTTTTGATTCATGTAATGATTTATGACGGTTGGAATCAACTTGTAGTCAAATAAAACATTTGGGAAAAGATGTTTACGACGATATTGGTTGGAACAATGATGAGAAACATTACTGATGTAACAACCGAAACGGAAAGGAAGAAAAGAAATCCCCTAAATTAACCCCGACCGAGAGGCAGCCATGTGCATGAAGTAGTAGGGATCTCATTTCTTAACCTCCTCGTCTCTCTCGCCGGCGGATCTGCCTCCAGACCGTCTATTGTAGCATTGATTTAGTCTGTGTATGTGCTATTGACAGCAAGAGAGACGACGGTGACATAGTTCTGAATCTCTTCCATTAAGTGCAAGCACAGGTAACTGTTTTGCGAACTGCACCGTCTTCAAACGCAAGTTCATTGTATGTAGGACCTATATCTGGACAATAACTATAGCGCCTTTTATCTCCAAACAGAATCTCCCCAAAGCATTGCCTGCGCCAGTCTCGATATGATTATCAAATGTCATTAATTAAGAAAAGATACAAATTATTAGCAACCAAAACAATGCACAGAAAGCTACCAGAATCACCACTTATGCGCCCACGCACACACGTAGAGCCCAACCGACGGATTCCCATCCACAGTTAACAGATAGCATCATGTTAACTTAAGAGTCTCTCAACCAAGCAGCGTTAGCGTTCGCAGCACACGATACCCCTCCGCCCAGCAGTTCCTTTTTCGTGGAAGATGACTGACTTTGTTGCGTATGTTGTTATAAACTCGAATATAATGAAACGCAGAACTTCGGCAATGTCACATACTTGTTCTGCACAAGCGACTACTACAACGACCACCTGCTGTTCTGTGCGTAATTCTCATGAACTAATCCCAAACCGTCAACCCTGTATCAAGGGGAGTGCTTGATTTAGGGGATTGGCCATGTAACTATGTACTTCGCACCGACTACGTCAAGAAAATGACTTGTTATTACTCATACAACTTCATTTCAGCACACAACATGAAGTGACTCTCAAATAAGGCGCTATTGCTTTAATGTAAATACACTTATCTTAAGCATATGCAGAATTTGTACTACATGTATCATGTAAAAAAGTTCGTTGTTAAAACTCTTGAACAACATACATAACTTAGAATAAGATAATCTACAGCTTTCAAGAGTGCTACGTCACAGTTCTGAAGATGACAGGAGTCTTAAAATTAAGACGCCTAAGCTGCTCAACAGATTAAACAGTGTACACTCAAGACTAACGGGTCCAATGAGACCAGGTGTTTACAGCATATCTGCATGTATAGGCCTGTTGGCCTTCAGCCACAGACCTATGCGAAGGTGTATAACCACTAGACACCTGTCGGAATCACCAAAGATGGCAGCATTTTCATGCATAGCTCATGATATTAAAGCTGGAAAGAACACAGCTATTGAAGATTTGCCACCCACAAGCAGAAGTGGCAAGGGACATTTGTTGAGGTCATACTTCTATACACACCTTCAACGTCACTGTATTGATGACAGCATTGTTCAATTAGACCCTTGTGAATTTGGTTCTGAAGTGACAGAAAATGGTTTGGAACCACAAAACAACTCTAAAAGTATCCCATTGATTTTATTGGAGCGTGTAGATGCATAAAATGTGACAAACCCTCATGTCCTTGTAGAGTAAATGAGGTTACCTGTTGCTCGTTTTGCAAGTGTAAGAGTGTGAAGGGGTCAGATACAACTTGCAAAACCCTTTCTAATTAAACTTCAATAATGAATATGTCTATAAAACAACTGCTACTTGTAACAATTAATTTTTATGTAATAATAAAACATTACTGTATTCATGGCCAAAATATTCATAAATCTTTTTGTTCTGTTGCACAAATTAGTTTTAAAAAATTATAAAAAAACTCAAAACTCAAATAAAAACCAAAAAACAGTTATCAAAGCATTCTTGTGAACCTTATAAATAGGCCTATTACATATTAACCCTTCTCCATACCCAATTTCCATACATATTACCAGATTTCCATATAGATCCGACAATTATTAACAGATATACGACACATTTTCATGATCGAGAAGACGTCATTTTGATGACGTCATAGCCGGAGAATCTACCAGGTGGCAGATGTCCACCCAAGTGGAAAATACTTAATAGGACACCTACTCAACATTTCTGAAAGAAAATTCTCCATACTCAAAATTTCCTACAGAACCATAGCCAGATCTTGGAGTATATTGAAATGTTAACTAAAGGTCGTACACAATTAGATCCAATTTTTTATACTCTGAATAAAAATGGACAAGTTTTCTTGATTTATCATTTATTTCAATTGCTATTTTGCTCTATTTTACTTGGAAATAATTTAAATGCTTGTGTCACAGCAGTCTGTGTCGCTCAGGGAAAAAAATCCAGATTCTTTGCATATTGTAGGTATTATTTGAGAATTGTTTTCTGAAAAACGTGCTGCAAATTCAAAATCGGTAATTAAATCAAACTTTCAAACCAAACTTAAAACATCAACGTTTTCGCTTTTATTTAAGGCAACTGGTCTATAAAATCTGACCAAAACTCTTGGGCTAAATAAAGGTAACTGTTGATGTTTACTTAGCTGCAAGGAAATTTAGGTATCGAGGGTCAATTCATTCATTCATTCATTCATTCATTCATTCTAAGGATTTGATATAGCGCCTCTTCAAGATACCTAATACCTACTCAGAGGTGCTCCCAGCTCAGCCACAGCTAATTGCGTGATTAACGCAGATAACGAATTTAACTATCAACATCTCAATCCATATGTGTAACTATAGCCTAATGAATATGTTTGGCAGTAAGTTGATACTATGACCATATAGCCTACATGTACGGTTGCGTTCAGGTATTTTGTTGAAGATTTTCTCGAACAAATCCACACTCATAAGCCGATGCTCAAATGAAAGGACATGATTGTAGCCTATGTGTGCACACGATAAAAATAACGCAGTAATGTCAATAGTGAAACCGAAAGTGCTGTAGAATTTGGACTTAGAAAATAAGCATTGCCTTGCATTCAAACATTCTGCATAAAATGTGTTGAGAGACTGGACTTAAAACCAACAAAGGACCTGGAGAGGACATGCCTTGTCCAATCTGTAGACGACTGTTCAAGCTTCCACTAGAAGGATTTCAGGGACCGCCTAAATATTTTTCACTGAGAGGTTGATACAGGCATCAAAGATTTCAGAACCGTCTGCAGTAGGCTAACGAAAGCCTTTTGCTCTGGTGCTTGGAGAAAAGTAAGGAAGAAGCAGGTAAAGAAACGCCAACAGCTGATACATATTGGGTTGATTGCAAGAACATGTTGTGCGAAGAATGCTGGAATGAACACAGAAAATTTAAAGCAAGAAAGAGTCATAAACTGATGCCTATAAATGAACGACAGCAGTGACCAAATGTTATGATCGCTATAACACAAACTACTTGTGAATTGCATGCACAAAAGGTTGTGGATGTATAGGCCTATTGTTCTGTTTGCAAGACAGTTGTATGTGCCATTTGTTTCATTGAGGAACATAAAAATCACAAAGGTTCTCATGTTAACAAATGTTTGGATGGCTTTCGGAAGGAGATATAAACCAATACTGACGCTCTGAATGAGTGCAATGTTCAAGCTCAGAGGAAGTAGGCGGAACTCGAGAAGGTGAGGGAAGAAATGCAGCGAAGGGTAGAAAGCTTAGAATGTGATGTAGAGAAGAGAAAGACGAAATAAAACAGTTCACTGACAAACATGCAAGTCGTCTACTACAAAGTTTATGTTCCGTGAGACAAAGTAGATTGAAAGAAATGCAAATGACAACGATTGCTTATCTATCACACTTAGAGAATTACAATTTCTATTGTCAAAGATTAATGAAAAAAGGACCTGTTAGCGACATCTATCGCGCAGTCTCTGACTTATCTGCGAGAGCGTTTGAGTTGCAACTACAATCATGTTTTCCGTTTGAGCCCAAAAGACGACGTACTTGCGTCCTTACCTAGAATTTTGGACGAAGCTCATTTCTAACGGCGATCACGGCGATCACGGCGTATACGACATAGCAGAATACACAATCACACACTTTTTTTATCAATATTTAAGACAGCATTTTCAAGTTCGAACTGAAGTTTGTATACGACACATAACGACGAACTAATATTTCATGATACTAACAACAGCCGGTGAAATTCCGCCTAAAGTCGCCTTACACGGGGAACATAACGGACGTAGGCCTACCTCGTAGGCCTATGCTGCTCATTGCACCATGCTTAGTTGCATGCGTCCATGTGTTTTGTCGTCGGCCGTATAAACAAATGGACGTATGCAACACACCATTGACACAACTGGAAATTTTGCTTACGCCTAGACCAAAAATTTCGAACGCTTTGGACATTTGTTACGAACGTAAAAACGGACATTTGAGAGTAAACAGAAACACTGTCTAGTGTCTAACCTACAACCTACACTAATTGAAAGAAGAATTATTCCGGATTTTAACTTCTGGTTCAGACATTCTGAAATCGAGTGGCAACTTGGTTGGAGAAATTGAAGGTATGTGACTGCAGCCAAAATACGAGAATTTAGTGTGATTTCCTGTGCGCGGGTTTATATAGGCCTACAGGCGACCGTTGCTAAGGGCCTTAATATGCCCCCCGCATTTGGTAAATCGACACCGATCTATTTATAGTTTCTCTAAAACCACAACAAAGGACCCACGAACTCGCTCACCCCAAATGTTATTTTGATGTCCGCCAGTCCGTACATTGTATCCCTCTGCATCGGTATCGTGTTGGCGGCGTCAGCGCAGTTCTTTTGATCCGATTAACCGTGCGCGTGTCGTCTATTGTCGTGCGTGTGTCTGTGTCAATGTCCCTCTAGCTGTCATTAAGCCGCAACCCCGACTTTTCCGTTGAATTCAATCGTCTGTGTGCAAACTGTGCATATCCGTCAACGCGTCATCCCTGTTACAATATTGTTAGATCCGTTCGTCGGCGTCCCTTTTAAATTAGATCGCAAATTGCCAACTGTTCTTCCTTTGTTCATCCGTTCATCCAACCGATTGTGTGACGTAGTACGAATTGGCGCCAAGGCCGGCGCGAATCAATTGAAACAGTAATACGAATTTGCTCTAATACATACGCAAGGCAATTGAAACTGTAACGAGGGTTAGACCATCGTTACATTGCCATAATAATTAGCACCCCAGAATTACAGAGGAACCATTAAAAAATTAAGTGAAACAAATCTTTGTTACATTGTGTAATCCAAAAAACAAGTTCATGGATCGTTTCCTAATGTGGAGATAGTAATCCGCATGTATCTGGTGTTGATGGTCAGTAACTGTAGCGCGGAACGTTCATTCAAAAAATTAAACTGATAAAGAACAGACTTCGCACATCGGTTGTCCCACCTGGCTCTGATGAGCATAGACGCTGACATATTCTGCGTGAGATCGACTTTGAGGATCTGGTGACCGAATTTGCGAAGAAGAAAACACACAAAGTTTCACTAATTTGACATTACTTCACGCCCGAGACAAACTATCTTCTGACCTTTAAACTGTTTCCTAGTTTTAGATATTTGTGTTAAATTGTATATTGAAATATTTTATAATCAATTATGAAACACAAATCAACACACTTCTTGCTCCTTTGTGGTGGAGGTCCCTATATGGTTGGGGCCCCTGTGCACTGGCACACATGGCGAACATGCCTAAATCTGGCCCTGGGTGATGCTTTCCGGATAGGCCTACATTCAGTTTCTCAGATACAGAGCGTTAACAATCACAGCAACTGAACTTTTGATCAATTACTAGGCTTACCAACAGACTGTGGATGAAGTCTATGAATTGATCTTCTGTTTTTTAGCGTGGGAAAAGCAATTCGGATTCTCAAGCGATTGTTTTACTACGCTTAATGATCGAATTTTAAAATTATATCGTGTAATGTGTACTTTGTAAGTTAGTTCCAAGACATTAGACAGAAACGAGGTTTCCAAACTTTTTGGATCAGGGACCCTTATTTTTTTAGGTATAGCTCGCGGACCACAGTATTTGAAAAGTTAAATTTATCACTTAAATTTAAACAAAATAACAGGCAGACTATTTCCACAATACGAGCTTGCTTATGATGCTGAGGACTGTTATAGTATAAAAAGTAACACTGAATAAATTGTTATCAACTACTTGCAATAATTATTTTTGAGAAATCAATAAAATCGGTTTCGCCAAAAACCAGTAATGTCAGTGTCAGATGTGCTTGCTTTGCTTTGCACAAACTGTCAATTCTTGATAACTGTCAATTCTTGGTGTTTTTTTGGATAAGCACTGTTTTCTTACGTTTCAAACACCAAAACTCTTTTTGCTTCTATAATATAGTTTGGATATTACAGCGAACGTGAACGAAATAGGGACAATAATAATAATACCTTTCCTTCAAACCATGAAGACGAGGCCTGACCCTCCAGACAATTTACCTGCTCCTAAATAATTTTTTCCAAATCCTGAGGGATCACTGATACCTCGGGTAAAAAAAAAAAATAATAATAATAAAAATATAAAAATAAATAAAAAAGTAAATAATAATAATAATAATAATATTATTATTATTATTATTATTATTATTAATGAAATTTTTATTATCATCATCATCGTCACAATCATCATCGTCACAATCATCATCATCATCATCATCATCATCATCATCGTCATCGTCATCGTCATCGTCATCGTCATCGTCATCGTCATCGTCATCGTCATCGTCATCATCATCATCATCATCATCATCATCATCATCATCATCATCATCATCATCATCATCATCATCATCATCATCATCATCATCATCATCATCATCATCATCATCATCATCATCATCATCATCATCATCATCATCATCATCATCATCATCATCATCATAATCATCTTCATCATCATCATCATCATCATCATCATCATCATCATCATCATCATCATCATCATCATCATCATCATCATCATCATCATCATCATCATCATACTTGAAGTGACGTGGATATTACTCGTGGAATCTGATTATGAGGTGTAAAGCTATTGTGCAAAGGATTTCCTCATGGTCCACACATAGTAACTCTCTCAAAGAAGGCTTCAACCCTTTTTTACATACACATGTTTGCATTTAGATGTGTATGTATGCTTGAATGAATGTATGTATGAATGTATGCATATATATTTCTGTAAGTATGAGGACATTTTACACGATTTTTCAATTCAAACATAATGCCAAAATGTACAACCTAACGCATATGCATATAGCCTACATAAATTAGTCTGGATAATACTGTTCAGCAATATTCACTCGCTGATTTTCTTTTGAATTAATCGAAACATAACATCCCCATAAATACCAGAAAGATTAAACGTACCGGACTACCGGTATCTGATCTGAAATAGCAAGTCCATAATATAGAATAATGGCAGCCATCCTTTAAAGAACAATGTGGGTTCCTTCGTAAAACAATGACAGCTTTCCTTTGAGACGAATGGCGGGTTTCCTTTGAAGCACAAAGCAACGTTGAATTCAAAGATAAATAAGCCGATCCATTCCGGAGGTCAGATGAAATGGCAACTGGAATCGTTCCTCTATATCATATTCTCCTATTTCTCTCAGCTTCTCCTGGACACTAGAACTCACCATTTTCAGCGCCCTGTCGATCTCCTTGTCTCTCGGGAGACACTCGTACAATGCCTGTATGTAAAGCGATCCAGCCTGCGTGTCCCGGTAAGATATGGACCCAGGCAGGGTCGAGTAGGACATCAGGAAGTCCGGAGATCCAGGAACGAGGACTGCCTTGTGCTTGAAGGTCTCATCATGCATCGACAAAGATGGGTCGCTTCTTGCATCTACCTCCATTTGCTCAACTTCCGTCACAACGATTTTGGCTGCTGCATCATTTTCTGGCTCAGGTTCACCTAGGAACAAAGCGAAAGAATTGGGTTTATACACAAAGTCAATCATCTGCCTCAATGTCATCCAGGCATCAATTCACATTTCCAACATATTATTATTTCTGAATTTTTTAATAATCGTCGCAACGTAATGACAAAGCATGAAGTGCAGGACTTGCTCGAGGTCATTTTACACATTAACTGTCTCATTGTAGACTCGAACCCATACTGTCTGTGGTACATACCGAGCACCATTAACACTGATACCGTGCCTCAATAATTATTATTAGTTTAACTGTCCAGATGAATGCTCTGCCTTCAAGGAATTGTAACTGTAAATAAAAAAATACTTAAAGCAATATTTAAAAGCCGCGTCCAGGTCACCAGTTTGTTCTTGAGCATTATGTGATCAGATGAGTTTTCCAGGGATACTGAAATGAAGAACAAATCCAACTAGCAAGAGATCAGAGAAGGAAGAACACGTTGCTTGTCGTCGTGAGTTGTTTTAAGTCGAGTGAAATGAGAACAAAGATAGATCGTAATAATACACAAACAAAGTCCACAATTAGTTTATGTATCAAGATACCTGATCGAACACTTTTCCAGTATCTCCAAAAGAGCTGCAACCATTACTCTACATACTTCTTTATTACATTTTAAATTTTCAATTCGGTGTCATTTATGGCAATTAAAGACTCATATAACCAACCACTCTGGCACGCCTGAATAAAGAACAGCTTCGGTTTCCCTTTCAGCGACGGGCAATTCCTGTCCGTGAAGAAACCAACGAGACTGAGGACTTCAACCGGCTTTCCGTCACTTGTGTAGATGACTCCGAGCTTTCCATGTGTCAGGATGCAGCAGACAAAGGCATCGTAATTGGTGTGGTCAATTTTGTGCATTGTCAGAAACAGTGTCTCCAGAGTCTGTGCGTCTACGTCACTGTGCAGTTTGACCACGAAATGAAGGTTTTCAAACAACTTTGTAAGAAGCTCTGAAAGACATCAAAATTCCATCAGCATAATTATCTGAGTTTCCTTCTGTTAGTTCTCTAAAAACGTACAGTAATAATTAATAACTATCCTCTGCATGATAGTTCAGCCAATAATTGTTTCTTCTGGGTAAAATCCTCGGTTGCTCAATCTGATATATTGTTCGTGAATAAGCTGATCTTCCTGACATGGCTTTGTGGTGCTCAGAAACTTACATAACATTACTCCTCATCCTTTAATTTATCATAATCCTCTACATACTAGTTTGGCCAAATGTCCCATCTGGGGAAAATTCGTTATTGCTCCTCATTAGCTTCATGCTGTGCAAGAATTGCCAATACCATCCCAGTTTTGAGACCTTCACCCTAGCATATCTCTGACAAATGCAAATGTAGCTACACGAAGGGTAATTGAGGGTCTACGTTTTAGCAACTTAACTTTCTTAGCCTCTGTGTATGAGGGTGTGTGGTCAGTCTTCTCCGTCAGCGCCTGATCTTCCCACAAACAGACTACACTCAATGTACTCATTTCAGTGCACTAGAGAGCTAGCGAAGAAGAAACCCTGAAATATCTTCCGGTCCACGAAAAGACATGAACCACCAGAACGCTGGGTTTACACCTGAAAACACTAAACCTCTATACCACCACGCCCCACCCACGAAATGAAACTTAAATTTTATTCAGAAATCAGACTTTCACATGAAAGCACCACGACATTACAATAAATCAGCAGAGAAATCCGTCTTTTCTACAAAGACAATCTGTAAGACCACTTTCATTTATTAGCCATGACTTCCTACCTGCATCTTTGTCAGCTCCTCTTCGAGGCCTCAAGTGTCGGTGAAGTTTGTTGAAGTTGGCAATGTTGACAATCAGACACAATCCCCTCGGACGGCCGTCCATTGGATAATTTCCGAGTTCATCATAGATACCTAACATCGTCCAAACAGTTAAATGCTGGTATTGATAATGCAGCATGATAAGATACATGGAACCACATAAAGTGCCTCGTGATAATGTGAATACCAGCATAACATTGGCGTGCATTAAAACTGTGGAATGATTATCAAACATATTAGTAGGTGACCAATACGGGGTTGAAATCATGCGCTACAAAAGCTACTTGATATAAAAGACTGCCTCTACAGAAAAAGGGTCCACAGAGGGCCTACAGGACCCACAGACCATTATCAAAGATCGGTTTCCAAGCAGTGTCTGTGGCTATCATGGCTTAGAAGTCTTTTGAATCGTGGTGCTAAGTGGATCTTTAAAACAGGCTCAATGGAAGTGATTTGACATAAAGTCTCTAAGCCGATTCGGCCAAAGCCAAAATAGAACCATCAAAACGTAAAAGTCATGTTTGTGGATGTAATTTACACGTTTAATGACAGAAAGAGCGTACCATAGTTTATGCACGCTGCAACAGCCGTCAGCCTATGAACGCATATAATTATTTAGATCCGGTTCAAACCGGTCTTTTGGGTCAGACAGAAAATGGTCGTGAAATAAGCCATAAGCTGTTACTTCCTCTTTGAAGGAAAAAAATCCTATGACTAGTTATCAACCATAGTTTGGTATGATTATATAGATTGTCAACGCTTTTTCCTCGCCAGATACAACAAAGGATATTTCTGAGATTTGAGGAGGAGGTGATATGAGCAAAGGTTAGTGTTCATCTACAGGCCTTAATAAATTTAGATCTAATTACGCATTTTGCGCTCTAACTAAGGTTCAGTAAATTTATACAGTATGTATGCATGCATGTAGGCCTATACAAATAACCATACTCCCATTGCAGATACGCCTGTTGCCTAAGAATAGTTCGCTTGTTTTTATAAGTTACTTAAGTCCAGTTTATATTGCCGTGGTTGGGCTGGGAGCGCTTCTGAGTAGGTACCTTGAGGGGGCGCTTTATTAAATGTTTTAAAATGAATGAATGAATGAATGAATACCGTACCATATTCGAGAAAAAAATAAATGTGGTTTTTGAACATTTATATAGCGCCCACTCAGATCAGCAGCGCTCTCAACCCACACCAGAACCTGCAGCAGTAAGATTTTTCAGGCGTCTAAATGCTCGATGGCATAGTGGTTAGCGCGGTGAATTCTCAATCCAGAGGTCGGGGGTTCAAATTCCCACCAGGGTTGAAAAAATGGGTTCGAGATTTCTGCTTCATCTGCATGCCCTAGCCGACTCGGCTATAATGAGTACACCAGCTGTGCACTGTTGGTGGAAAGATGAGACGGTGAGGGAGAGGACTGACCATCCGCCCTTTTATGCAGAGGCTAAGAAAATTAAGTCGCTAATATTTAATATTCATGACTACCTTAAGGGACTGTTCTTATTTATCCGATTAGGCCTATATGTTTTACTGAATGAAAATCAGTTTATGAAAAATAAAACATTCTGGAGTAGATTTATTGAAACCATTTAAATGTTTTTAAAACTAGGATTATATATGACATAGTCTCTACAAGGCAACCAATGTTGTTTCATTTATACAGCAGCGCTTGCGTTTCTGGCGGAAAAACCGCTCTATATTTAGGCTGGCTTAAGGGACTGCTCTGTTTTCTATATCCGCTTTATGCCTAGGCCTATAATTATATGTTTACCGAATGAATAGATTTATTGAAACCGTGTAAATATTTAAAATGTAAATGCCTTTTAGTATCGACATAGTCTTTTTTACTGGTTAATCAATGTTGTTTTCCTTATTTTACAATCATCGCTTGCTTTTGGTGCTAAAATCACCGCCGATAGGAATAAATTTTGTTGTTGCTTGAGCAGGTCAAAGTTCGCCAGCTGGAACAAAGGCCGCTGATTCAAGCTGAAGCCGGAAACAGGGCGTGTCTACAGGCGACGCGTGCGGACTGCCAGCCCTCGGGCTGTAGGCTGTTTTTCCTACGGCTCTGCGCAGAATAGGGTGGCCCAGAAATATTGCGTATTTTTCATATAGCCTATTGGCTTTGTTAAACTGATTTTCTCCCGAAGCAGCAGATATTTTTTAGGCCACCCTAACGTTTGCATAACCATCTGCTGCGAACTCTGCCTTAAGCCTACAACCATTGATTAAGCGTATTGAGTCAGTGTTATTGGTTTTTTCAGGTTTTCCAGGTTCTGGGCACATCAAGCCTGTGTTTCAAAACGTGTTAATTTTTTAAATTAAGACTGAGTAATACAAAAGAGAATTTATTTAGCACCAGGGCGAGTCAGACCCAGACATTCAAGTTTAACTATTGGATAAACTCGAATATTTAGCTTCAACCAAAAGAGCCATGAAAAATATTTATAGCACAATTACATCATATCTAAAAATAGGACTAGCGTTGCCAGGATAACATTCTTGACATTCCATTCTCTCTTCTGGCGAGACCTCTCGATGCAGCTTAACGAAACCAAAGACCACGGAAAATATTTATAGCACAATTACATCATATCTAAAAATAGGACTAGCGTTGCCAGGATAACATTCTTGACATTCCATTCTCTCTTCTGGCGAGACCTCTCGATGCAGCTTAACGAAACCAAAGACCACGGAAAATATTTATAGCACAATTACATCATATCTAAAAATACCACTAGCATTGTATACCAGGATAACATTCTTGACATGCCATTCTCTTTTCTAAAGAGAGCTCTCAATGCGCTTCGTGGAACAGACCACGAGAATCTCGGAGCTGTTTTCAGAAACGCGTTACCTTTAAACCAAGACTGTTTTTAGAGCCGGTCTTTATTAGAGGGAATTTATACAGCACCATGGTCAATTTTATATGGCTCTTATCAGCTTTCTATAGATAAAGGATACATTGGACAAGCCGCTCTGTTAACTTCTAAAGCACCAAAAGTTATCGCAAAAAACCCCCCAGCTTATTCACAGGTGCTTAGTCAAATCAGTTCAATCAGTCATACGGTTCAATGTAATAGTACTCTGGAGATTTCTATAGCGCACAAAAGGCGAAGTCGTGCAGCCTATTCACAAGCGCTCAGTCAAATCATAATCGATAGGTGGGGATCAAAAATCCAAATGCTTCAATGAGTCGGACAGTTTTAAGGGAAGAGGAAGAATCGAAATCGAGACATCGTTTTGGCCAATCCATAAATGAAAAATATATGCTTTAAAAATAAAGGCTAGCCAGCTGAGCCGCTGTAGGCCGTTTTTACTGCCAACCTAAACCCTTTGGATATTAATCTATTGCTTTGACTAACTATTTGATAAACCAATTAGATAAAGTTTTATATTGGGTATATATAATTATCTATCAAAAATGAAGGGCAGAAATCTGTGTGCGTGGTTGGTAATTGGGACAAGAGACATATGTGGTAATAGCTGCCTAGGAGTTTATTGCAAACTTCACTTATTAAGACTGAGAAAGGGTGGTGGTACGCAGCCGTGCATAGGTTGTGGAAAGGCGGTGAAAAATAAAATAGGTGTTTGCCTGGGTTGTGGCTACAAGGCTGCTAGACTTAAAAAGTTGCGAGATGAAAGCATCTTTCAAGACGAATGTAAGCGTCTGACTGTAATTGAATATCAGGTATAAAAATAAATAAATAATTAAAATTCACGAATTTTTTAAAATGTTAGTATAAATAACTTCTGATTATAGTAGTGGTATAAATAACTTCTGACTATAGTATTGTCTGCAGTTGAAGACGCCTGGCCATAATTGAATATAGTATTATCTGCGGTTGGAGACGCCAGACCATAATTTAATATAAGGTATAAATAAATAATTAAAATTAACAAATTTTTTAAATGTATTAGTATAAATAACTTCCGACTATAGTATTAGTAGTAATAACTTCTGAGGTATACTATTGACAATGGATGAGACTGATATTACCATGGATTAGTATCAAACAATTTATAACTATGGCATTGTCTACGAATGAAAAAATTGAACAATTGTTAGACGAACCTATCCCAGATGCAGTCAAAAGGCGCTTACTACAGCCACTGCTACCAAGGCCAATTCCTCCAGTGCGTAAGCGCAGAGGGTTAAAACGTAAGGCCCTTCTGGCACAATTCGACCCACTCCTACTTAAGAAGGATAGAGGTGGACCACCACCCTTTCTAGTGTACAGAGAGCTCGCCAATCAGCATCTGAGAGACTTCCGTGCAGAAGTACCTCTTAACCACAGGCTGGAAGGAGATGCGTTGGCTTTCTTGAGTGCAATGGAGCAGAATATTGAGGCGCAACTCAACGAAGAGCTCTTGAAAAATGGCGGTTTTAAATACTCTCAAGTGTTGACTGTTGATATGGAAAAGTTTGCGCCAACTGTTGATAATGTGTATGATGGCAACGCGGCTCCTGGTACTATTACCAACACGGCTTACTTTCGAAGCAAAGCAGAACCAGTTACCAATGCGGGGAAAATCCAGGGGGTCATACGGAAGGCCAAGGCCGAAGTACTAAAACTCCTCGAAGAGTACACCAATGAGGGATCGGGTTGGAGAGTGAAGCGGGTCGTGGCGCTAGACCTCAGTGTTGCAAGATATAAGCCTTTCCGAGGTAAGAGCTACTTTCCCACACCAAAGTATATACCCCCTCGCACGGTTATTAATGTTAAGAATGAAGATAACCGATGCTTCGAGTGGGCCATACTAAGCGCAATGTACCCAGCAGATCAAAATCCGAATCGCCCCTATAAGTATCAGGCTCACCTGCAGGAGCTAAACTTTGACGGTATAGAATTTCCAGTGAAGGCCACAGATATCGGTAAGTTCGAACGTCAAAACCCAACCTTAAGCGTTTCAGTCTTCGGGTGGGATAAAGCTTTGTATCCAATCTGCGTATCAAAGCAGACCAATAGAGACTATAATATCGATCTTCTACTGTTAGTCAGTGGCGAGAATCACCACTACGTCTGGATTAAAGACCTTGGCCGAATTCTTAATCAAAATAGCAAAGACAAAAACAAGAAACACCCATATCGCCGCTGCCTACACGTATTCTGTAGACAAGACTTACTGGATGCTCATGTCAAAGATTGTCAGGGTATTAGTGAGAAGCCTCAGAGAATTGAGATGCCAAAAGAGGATGAAAATATCCTCAAATTCCAGAACCATCACAAACAGATGCGCACTCCGTATATTATTTACGCGGACTTCGAGGCTCTAAACATATCAATCGAAGGTGCGGCCATGATTCCCAGCGAGAGCAATACAAGACAGATAGCTGAGCAGAAACCATGCAGCTTCTGTTATATAGTTGTTCGATGCGACGGCCGCACAAAGAAGCCAGTTCTATTCCGGGGAGAAAACGCCGTGCCAGAGTTCCTACAACGACTACAAGGCGAGCTGGCCTCTATTAAACAAAGGCTGGCCACCCCAGCTAAGATGGTTATGTCAGCGGCCGATCGCCAATCCTTCCGCGAGGCTATCCAATGTCACATCTGCGGAAATGCTCTCGAAACGGATAGAGTTCGTGACCACTGCCACATTACCGGTAAGTACAGAGGTGCTGCTCACAACGCTTGCAACCTCAAACTTCGAATATATCCAGATAAGTGTAAGGTACCGGTGGTCTTCCACAATCTGCGAGGTTACGACAGCCACCTCATAATGCAAGCGATAGGCAGCTGTGAGGCCGCACAGGATGAGGAAACTGAAATTAACTGTATTCCAAACAATATGGAGAAATACATGACATTTAACATTGGACAACTACAGTTCATTGATAGTCTCCAGTTTCTAAACAGCTCGTTGGATAAATTATCAGGAAATCTGTCGCTTGAGGATCTGAAAGTCACAACGGCGTATATAAACGAAAAAAATCATAATGATGCGACAAAACTAGATCTTTTGAGGCGAAAGGGCGTATATTGTTACGAGCACATTGACGATTACCACCGCTTCGAAGAAGACCGACTTCCACCCAAAGAAGCGTTCTACAGCAGGCTGTCCCGAGAGAATATCTCTGATGAGGATTATCCACACGCCCAACGAGTATGGAATGAATTCGAATGTAAGACTCTGGGTGACTATCACGACTTGTATCTCCGTACGGATGTTCTCCTACTCGCAGATGTCTTCGAGACCTTCAGATCCACATCGATGAAGTACTACAGTCTGGACCCGGCTAACTACTTCAGCCTACCAGGAATGGCCTGGGACGCTTTGCTGAAAAAGACGAAAATCGAACTCGAACTTCTCACCGATATAGACATGCATTTGTTCGTAGAGAAAGGTCTCCGAGGTGGAATCTCGATGGTATCTAAGCGCTTCGCAAAAGCCAACAACCCACAATGCCCCGACTACGATACCACGAAGCCAGACAACTGGATCATGTATCTCGATGCTAATAACCTCTACGGCTGGGCGATGCAACAGCCATTGCCAGTTGGAGGATTTAGCTGGGAAAGTCCAACTCTCGACGAAGTGTTGGAAACTCCAGACGACGCGCCTGAAGGCTTCCTGCTCGAAGTTGATCTCGAGTACCCGGAGTACCTCCACGAATCACATAGCGACTATCCCCTAGCACCGGAGACCCTGACAGTCCAAGAGGGGTGGTTGAGTGACTATCAGAATGTGCTCATGAACGAGTTGGGAGGCAAGTTCACAAAGCATGTGAAGTTAGTACCAAGCCTACGACCTAAGGAGCGGTATGTGGTCCATTATAGAAATCTCAAACTCTACCACTCGTTGGGCCTACGAGTTTCTAAAATTCATCGTGTCATTAAGTTTAGACAGGAGGCATGGATGGCTCCATATATCGAGATGAATACGAAATTGAGGGCGAAGGCAACGTCGGAATTTGAGAAGGATTTCTTCAAGCTGGCTAATAATGCGGTCTTTGGAAAGACCATGGAAAATCTTAGAAAAAGAATCAGAGTTAACCTGGTACCGACCTCAAAAGTTGACAAACTTCGTAAACTAATTGCTGACCCGGCCTACATATCACACAAAATCTTCAACGACCAACTCGCCGCGATTCACAGTTTGAAGAGCAAGCTCAAGTTAAACAGACCTGTATAATATGTCGGCCAGGCGGTCCTCGACCTCAGCAAGCATCTGATGTACGACTTCTGGTACAACGATGTGAAAAACGAGTACGGAAACAATGCTCAACTCTTATACACAGACACTGACAGCCTGTTATTTCAGGTGGAAACTCCGAACGCCTATGCCGATATGTGGAATAAAAAACACTTATACGACTTTAGTGAGTTTCCAAAAGACAGCCCCTACTACGACGTCGAGAACAAGAAAGTCGTGGGCAAGTTCAAAGATGAATGTAACGGAGTTGCCATAGCCCAATTCGTAGGATTGCGTCCGAAGATGTACTCGATCTTAAAATCGGGTGGTTCAGAGATCAGGAAAGCAAAAGGCGTTCAGAGAGCAGTTGTGAAGAAGGATCTGCACCACGAGCTATACAAGGAATGCCTGTTCGAACGAGAAGAGATGCGGCACACACAAGTCGTGATTCGAAGCCACGACCACCAGATCGGAGTGTACGAGCAGAATAAGATCAGTCTCTCTCCATTAGACACAAAAAAGTGGATTTCTCCGGACGGGATAACAACGCTGGCATACGGGCACTACAAAATCAACGACGGTTGAGTATTCTATCGGGGGGTAACTCAGTGCCCATAGGCACCAGAATCAGCTCCTCGCGTACAAACCCGCGGCCAGGCCCATCAACTAGATGGTATAAAGCCGGTTGGCCAGCCCGCCGAACAACATCCAAAATAGCGTGGATGGTGAGCGACCAGTTAGGGTCGGTGGCTCGTTTGCTACCACCCTCGAGCTCGCCGGGAGCGTACAAATATCGGACGAGAACGTCGTGTCCAAGAATAGGCTCATCCAAGCCCCACAAACGCGAATGAATTTCATTTGCGTTTTTAGTTTGTGAATGAGAGGGCTTCTGTATCACTTTAGCAGCTTTAATCGCTTCAGCCGGCTTCAAGTCGAGCAAACGCGTCGGCTCATCGTTTAGTGCAGCTACAACTTCGGGCAATCGTCGAACCCATTCCACCGACCGTTCGGATGACCCCCTTGCAGCCAGGAGCAATTCCTGAGCGTATTGAGCACCGAAAAGTCGCTCGGCCAGTGTTCGGTTGAAACGCTCAACGATTCCCTGTTGACGATGGTTACCAGCCTGTCCGCGTCTTACAAGAACGTCGTGCTTCGTCAGCAACGGTGTAAAATCACCCATAAATTCGCGTCCAGGATCGACCTGAAAGAGTCGAGGCCAAGTTAATGGGCCCCTCTTATAGGTCCGGCTTAAAGCGGCGGCGACTTCGGTCGCACTTTTGTTGATCAACGGTTCAGCTTCTTTGTATCGTGAAGCAACATCGACAACAGTCAAGGCGTATTTATAAGTCTTGCGACCTACTTTATCGTGAGGTAAAAACAAGAGATCGGCTTGGTGTACCGCGTTTGGTCGATTTTCCTCGAACTTTGGACGCGGTATGCGGCGTGGAACGGGAAGATAAATCTGCCACACAGCTTGTTTCTTCAGCCAATCGCGAGCCTCCGCCTCGGAAACTTTGGCGGCTGAGGCTAGTTTCTTCACCGCAGCCTTACCTCGCCAGTAACCTCTAGGGCTGTAATAGACGGCTGAAAGGTGCTTAGACATTTCAGTAATACTATATATTACAAACAGGTAAACACATACACAAATGATTTTCATTTGCGTTTTCATAAATGAAACTCATTTATGGCCCTTTGTTCTGACACCCATCCCTAGCCTCGACTTTGCTGACATAATGGCCGATACGAGCCGGGCATCCTTCTTCTCATAATCTGGAGTTTCATCGGTGAGTGCGATCTTCGACGCGGCTGCAGCGAGGATGTCATCTGCGTGGTTACGCCCTGGGGTATCTTTATGAACTGCGTAAGCCACATCGTGGTGGAGGCACGCACGGTCGAGCTGATTAACACCGTGATAGCGCTGTGACAGCCGTTTATCGAGTTTTGTGAATGGCCCACAGTAAGAGTACTTTCCTGTATTCTGGAAAGAACCTCCCGGATTATCTTCCGAAGACATACCGGATGGAAGGCTCATATGCATTTCTGGTAGAGGTAGAGCGTTGAGGGCCCTATTCAGTAGCGAGCCTCCATAAGTCTCGTGAGACTTATGCTCACGAGTTTCGCGCTCACGAGACTTATGCTTTCGCTCTTTAGAAGGCAAAATTTGGCTCTTCTTTACACCGCAGACGGCACAGGTTTTCTTCTTCGCTGGCCGGCCGTTTCGTAACTCGACAATTGTTTCATTTGAAGTCTCAGTTTGTTTCTTACATCGTAGGCAATACATTGTTTTCGTTGAATACAATCATAACTCGTTGTCTCTATATGGAAATAACAAATTTTGATCTCGAAGCCGACGATGGGAAAAAACACCACCATTGGTTGTTGCCATCTAGCATACGGTGTATAATCTGTGGGCCTAGCGGATGTGGAAAAACAAACTTACTGCTTAACCTTCTGTTGAAGAAGGGGTACCTGCGTTTTGATCGGCTATACCTCTACTCAAAGTCTCTGGGACAGGAAAAATATCAGTTTCTTCGGGACTGGATAACAGAACTCGAAAAAGTTGCCGGGAAGGAAGTGGCTTCCTTTCACTCTTGCTCAGATGAAACAGTTCCAGTTGAATCATTAAATAAGAATGCCAGAAGTCTTCTAGTTTTCGATGACGTCATGCTTGAAAAACAGTCGCCCATCGAAAGGTATTTCACTATGGGTCGACACGGTGGCGCGGACTGCTTCTACTTAACTCAGAATTACTTCCGCATTCCAAAGCAAGCCATCCGCGACAATGCCAATCTTATCGTCCTCTTCAACCAAGACAGTAAAAATTTGCGAGCCATTCACGATACGTTCGTGGGCGGCGACATGTCTTTCGATGAGTTCCGTACGTTCTTCAGCGAGTGTGCTGCTCAGCCATATGGATTCGCAGTCATAGATTTGACGTCTAAAGTGTACGACGGAAAATATCGTTGCGGGTTCGATCGCTTCTATAAGCCCAAGGCAAGTATTTAAAGACACGATATAGACAACATATAGTCGACATACAACGCGATGTGGACAAAGGTAATCGTTACCGTCAAGATATAGTCGACATACAACCACGATGTGGACAAAAGTTTCGTCTTAACAGGAGCGAGACGCGTTGACTCAGGATTAATTAGCTCGCAGAAATCGATTGAGACAGCGTTTCGTGGATGAGAAGCTCGGTGAAGCCAACCTTCAGTACGATGCGGCAAAGCTTTTCAAACCAATCGCCACAGCCACGGCTGAATCCCAGGCGGCTACGTCCAAGGAGCTGAAGAAAGTTACCAGCGCTTTACAGGATTTGCCGGCGCAGATTTCAGAGTCTGCTAATTTTATCCCGATAGCGGCGTTGTTCGGTGATTCCGTTGGAGCAACTGCTCCAACGGCTATTCCAGCGATTGCGGCACACCCCGCCGCAGGAGCATCTGCTCCAGCGGAAGCATTGCTCGTCCACCCAAACAGACATCTCAACGTCGATACAATCAGGCGGCACGGTTTTACCCCTCCGAGCGAGCTCGACCTGAACGACACGGCAGCTGTGAAACAGATAATCGAAGGCGTAAATTATTATAATCGCCACACCCTGGGCAAAGAGAAAAGGAAGGCCAATAAGAACGGAGACGAAGAAAAGGTACATGCGCTGGCCGTAGATATCGGCGTCCTACAGGACTACAGAGATCGAATTCGTTTGCTATTGAAAGGCCACGCCCTCACTAAAAAAGGAAAGGGTTTCAGTGTTCCAGCCGTTCCTCTGAAATTACAAGGTAACGCCTTGGGTGAGCTCTCCGTTGACCCCGTCGCGTTGTCTGCCGGTAGACTAAGAGTGTTTAAAGGTGGTAACCTCGTTCTCGAATCTCCGGCCGATGAGTCGTTGTTCAGCCTGTTAACGAAACGCTTCGTTAAGACTAAGCAATACTCGCCTCAAGCAATTGAAACTTTTAAAAAACTCGTACAGATGTCTGGTCTGCCTATTCATGGCCGGAAAAGTAAAAAGTTCCAGCTGATTCGAGGCGGCGCGGTGCAGTTCTACAACGAC
The DNA here is from genome assembly GCA_963556255.1 of Allolobophora icterica. Taxonomy (NCBI): domain Eukaryota; kingdom Metazoa; phylum Annelida; class Clitellata; order Crassiclitellata; family Lumbricidae; genus Allolobophora; species Allolobophora icterica. The sequence goes on from OY744604.1 coordinate 22,418,407, forward strand.
CCAAACACTCTGGTAGAGAGGTTGCAGCTTTTGGTGGCCTCTAGGGCCGCGGGAAACACTGGTCTCGGCAACGAAATCTCCGCCATTCTCGACGAGTTACTGCGTTCCGGTGCGATCTCCAAAGAGCTGGCACTCGAATTGAATAGAAACATGCTCATAAAATAAAGCACACAAGATGGAACGCTCGGAGAAACTGCTCGAAGAAATTAGAGAACTTTTACAGCCTAAGGAAAATTTTAGTATAGTTGTTTCCTCAGATACTACAGGGTGGACCACGGCTTTCTCACCACCGCTGTACCTGGATCCAAAAAGACGCTTTGAGCTTGCTTTGGTCAATCTTGAAACTTATAATTCGATTCCCAACATCGATAGTACAAATAACAAGTTCGTCTACAGCACCGACAATGGTGTGACGTGGAAGACGATCATTTTGCCCGACGGAAGCTACGAGATCGCACAGATTAATGATGAAATCGGTAGGCAGTTAGAAAAGCAAAATTCTCCGACGGGTGTGGCACCACTCGGCTTTAATTCTCCTATTACCATAGGAGCTAACGCATCTACCCTACGCGCCTTCATAAAAATTACGAATGCCCTATATAAGGTAAATATGGCTCAATCTACCATCAGGCAAATGCTCGGTTTTAACCCTCAGAGGCTTGGTAGTGGTTATAAAGAGGGAGAAAATCCAGTCGATATTCTCCGCGTGGACACAATCCTGGTAAATTGTGACATTATCTCTGGATCGTATCGAAATGGTAGCCAGCTGCCAGTAATCTATAGTTTTTTCCCGGATGTGTCGCCCGGCTACAAGGTAATCGAGTCTCCGAAAAATCTGGTGTACCTACCAGTTGCACCGGCTGGTAACGTACAGGGCATTCGTGTGTGGCTGACCGACCAGAATGGTGAACAATTAAACCTCCGCGGTGAGACAGTAACTATAAGGTTTCACATCCGCAGTGCGTAAATGTTCACACTTAAATATTCTAATGTTGGTTCTTGGAATTAAAAAGCGGCGTCGTGTCGTGGGTGGTGGACTTTTCGACTGGATACCCAAAATCGCGGGTTTCCTTGGCCGTGCAGGCTCCTTCATTTCGGCGAATAGAGGCACAATCACAAACGTTGCCAAGGCGGTTGGTAATGTCGCGAAAGCCGGCGCCACAACAGCATCTGCCGTCAGGCAAATTGTTGATGCCGTGAAAGCGAGACGCGCTGCAACCGTAAATGAAGCTCATTTACGAAATGAAAATTCAGCTGCCGCGCCCGTTGTTCCCGCACCTTTGGAGAAGGCGCTCAGCGACAAGAGCATCGAATACTTAAAACAACTGGCTGTGAGTCCACCACCCGTTGTTCCGACAATGGCTGACATAAACAGCCGCATTGCTGGATCCGGTTTCAAGACTATAAAGCCGAGTCGTTGTGGTAGGGGTCTGTTTCTTGCAAAATGAAAAAAATTTCCGACTAATTCACAAAACGGAAAAAAATGTTTAACCCACCACATATGAAATTAATTTGCAACATGATTAATAATTGAAGCTTGAACTTTTTTAACTATAATAATGGCGGCATTTGACGTGCCGAGTGAAATGTTGGACATCGCTTCGGCGGTGCCCGATGACAATAGCATCGAATCGTTTGAATACCGCGAGTATGAGTCACAAAATCCCGCGGCTATCAACAATGGCCAGGCCATACAGATAGACATCCAGAACCAAGACATTTTCACGCAGCCTTCTAAGAGTTACCTTCTTGTGGAGGGCAGGCTTACAACAACTGGCGCCGCTTACATCGCAGACACGTTGGTGTCATTCATCAACAACGCCGTCCCGTACATGTTTTCTCAGATTCGATACCTGGCTAACAACACCGAGATAGAGAATGTCATGTCACCTGGGCAAGCCACGACGATGAAAGGCATGCTGGTTTACGGCGACGACTTCTCCAGAGCTGAAGGTTTAAACATGTGTTGGCAGAAGGACACGAGTGCGGCGGCGGCGACCGCGAATATCGGCTTCGAGGCCCGTCGACTGATGATCATTGGAAAACCCGTCCCTATTGGAACGTTTTCATTCATCGTTCCCTTAAGACATCTATTCGGCTTTTGCGATGATTATCACAAGGTCGTATACGGGATTAAACACTCCTTACTGCTGAGCCGGCAGGGGGATGCAGACGCGATCTTCAAGGAAGCCGCTGCGGTCAATGGCCAGATCACGCTGACTAAACTCTCCTGGTTCATGCCGCATATAATACCCGCTTTGGAGTATTAAAGCATGCTAATGAAGCAGATTGAAGCCAAGGTTAAGGTACCTGTAGCATTCCGCGCCATGCAATGCGACAACATTGCGGTGCCACGAGCGACGACTTTTTCCTGGCGTTTGAGTGTTAAGTCGGGCACGGAAAAGCCACGCTGGATTCTTGTTGCTTTTCAAACTGGAAAGAATGCACATCAAGGCCAGAATCCGGCACTGTTTGACCATGTGCAGGTTCGCAACATTTTCGCTATGCTCAACAGCGATCGCTACCCGGTTGTTGACATGAATCTCGACTTCACCAAGAGGACAACCTCTCGCGCTTACAAGGCCCTACGTGACTTCAAGGAAGAATATTGCGGCATAGACGCGCGTGAATCGTCATGCCAACTGACACCAATCGAATTTGTGGATTTGTTTCCGATCTTCGTTCTGGACGTGCGGAGGCAATCTGAACGACTTAAAACCTCTGTACAGGACATACAAATCAAGGTGGACTTTAACGAAGGGGTACCAAATAATACGACAGCATATGCCGTCCTGATCAGCGACCGACTCCTGAATTTTGAATCGGATGGCAGCAAATTCAACGTCGTTTACTAGAAATCGTTTTTCACATTTAGATACAAGGCCCTCTTTTAGATATATTTTTTCCAAAAATGAAAACTGAATACGTTGCGTTCGGCCTTTCGCTGACCGAAGGGCAAAAGGCAACATTGGCTAAAGCTGCGCGCGATGGCACTGGCGCCACGATCCGGCTCACTCATGGCCAGCTTCGTGGAGACGATAAGCTCGCGCTTACAAAAGTTCAAGCCGCCCGAATCGTGAGGAAGATTTCGGAAGGCGTTGGCATGGAGCTGAGATTCACCAAAACGCAACTGAAAAAGATGACAAAATCGGGCGGATTTCTTCCACTACTGGCTCTCCTCCCGCTGATTTTTGGCGGGTTAACCGCGGTGGGTGCCGCGGCTGGAGGGGCCGCCGAGGTGGCAAAGGCCGTGCACAACAAACAGGCCAGCGATGCAGAGGCTCTGCGCAAGAAACAGGCCAGCGATGCGGCCCAAGCCGAGAAAAAACGGATCGACGACGCGGCTTTAGCAGAGGCCGCGCGTCACAATCGCGAACTCGAAGCTCAGGTCCGCGGGACCGGTTTATATCTCGGGCGCCAGACTTATGGTGGTTGCTGTTCAATGTGTAAAGGATCCGGCCTGTACATCGGACAAAAAAACTAAAACCGCTGAGCAACTTCGATATAGAGAAAGTTGCCGGAGCGCTGCCGCATTTCCGCGGTGTTTTCATGCGAGATGGTCTGCCCGCCGTGGCTCGTGAGAAGGAGTGTGGAGTTGTTAATTTAGATTCCGGTTCCGGCGATGGTACTCACTGGGTCGCCTATTGGATAGATGGACCTACAGCAGTCTATTTTGACAGTTATGGGCTGGATCCGCCTACCGAAATCTCTCGATATTTAAACCGTTCCATAAGAACACAGACGTTCCAGCTACAGGGTCCCGATGATGTGGTCTGTGGTCATCTCTGCCTGACCGTGCTAAGAGAGCTCACTGCTGGAAAGAATTTTGAAGATATCATTCTTGACCTATGTTAGACTTCCGTCACCTTTTTGTATATAAAAATGCCGGTTGATAAATTTGGAAGAGACGGTGGAGGTGGGGTGGGAGGGGGGCAGATAAGCGCCGCTGGGCTCGTCCACAAAGCTGGTGATACCATGATGGGAATTCTGTCGGCTGGAGGTTTTCGGCTGACAAACGTGGGAACGCCCACGATGGAAACAGACGCCGCGACAAAGGCTTATGCAGACATCATAGATCAGGACAACTTACAAATCACCGGTGGAACGATGTCTGGCGTTCTAAAAATGGGTGGTCACAAAGTTACTGGGCTGCCCACAGACACAGCAACGTCCGATAGCGACGCTGCGAGTTGGGCACAAGTGGTACGATACGCGGACCAGAAGGCGACCGCGGCCGAAAATCATGCAGACCAAAAACTTATCGATGCCAGGCAGTACACGGACGAGAAGAATGCGGGGCTGAGAGATTCTGTTAGGCGGTATGCAGATGACAAGGACCTTATTGTTAAAAGTTATGTTAACGAGCAAGATGTTATCGTCAGGAATGCGTGCGTGCTCAAATCAGGCGGCGTAATGACTGGAAGTTTAGTTATGGGTGGCCACCGAGTGACTGGGCTCCCAACAGAAATTTCAGGATCCGATAGCGACGCAGCGAGTTGGAAACAAGTGTCAACAGCGGTCGCTGGCGCTCTAGTAAAACTCGATAGAGTACCAACGGAGTCGTTGCATGTGGTGAATAAGCGGTATGTAGATTCCCGCGACGCTTCTTACAGACAGTACGTGGATGAGAAGGTCACCACCGCTAGAAGATATGTGGACGAGAAGCATGCTATCGTAAGAGGCGGGCATGTGCTCAAAAGCGGCGATTCTATGACTGGTGATTTGACCATGGGTGGCAAAAGAGTGACTGGGCTGCCAACAGAAATTCCAGGATCCGATAGCGACGCCGCGAGTTTGAAACAGGTGACGCAGCTGATCAGTAACGCCACTAAGAATAATGATACGGCGCCGGCTGGACCAAAGTACTTGACTAACAAACGGTATGTGGACGCGAAAAACGCTGAGATTGGAGCTTCAGTTAGACTCTATGCGGACCAGAAAGCTGAAGCTGCTAAGACGTACGCCAACGAGCAAGATGTTATCGTTAGGAGCGCATGCGTGCTTAAAGCTGGCGACGCAATGACGGGTGATTTAACCATGGGTGGTAATAGAGTTACTGGGCTCCCTACGAGCGCAGCAACGTCCGAAAGCGACGCGTCGAGTATGGCACAAGTATCGAAGCTGATCGCCGACAACATGACAAAGAGTGATAGAGTACCAACAGAACCGTTGCATGTGACAAATAAACGATACGTTGACGTGAAAAACGCTGAAATTGGAGCTTCCGTTAGACTCTATGCGGACCAGAAAGCTGACGCCGCTAAGAGATATGCCAACGAGCAAGATATTATCGTTAGGAACGCCTGCGTGCTAAAATCCGGCAGTACCATGACCGGTGATCTGGCTATGGGTGGTAAAAGAGTGACTGGGCTCCCAACAGAAATTCCAGGATCCGATAGCGACGCTGCGAGTTTGAAACAAGTGACGCAGCTGATCACCATCGCCACTACGAATAATGAAACGCCGCCCTCGGGACCATGGTACCTGACTAACAAGCGGTATGTAGACAGTGAGATAGCTAATGAAAGGCGATACGCGCAGAATATCAAGATTCTCAACTACAGCGGTCATATTCCGCCCCTATCCAGAAACGTTTCCGAAACGGGTTTTATTGCCTCAGCCAACGAATCTTTACCCACTAACCCGCCCCATATGGCATTCAACTCGGGTGTGAGAGGTGAGTGGAAGACGGCGTCCACATCGAGAACCCAGATTGGGGATCGGGTTACCGGGACTTTTTTAATGATTGAATGCCCGACGCCTGTGCGAATATGGAAGGTTAGTCTGGCCGGGGGATCTAGTCCTACTGCTCCGCGTATCACGTCCTGGAAGTTTTATGGGGTTCCAACCACCGATTCACAGAGAGTCCCTGCTCTCATTTCCTCCACTGTCGCTTTGACTAATTCTGCACAAGAGTTCACCTTCACTTGTGACACAGTACACAAAAAATTCATGCTGGTGGTCTTGGCCACCAGCCCAACACAAGGTACTTTTGGAATATCACACTTCCAGATCTATACATATTTTAGACACGGGGAAACATAAGACTTAATAATGGCCGACTCACACTACAAGATACGGGGGTATCTCCGACAACACGGAGAAATAGACATGTGCAAATACAGCATAGACAGTCTAGGTGATGTAGGCCACTGGGGGTACGACATCCCGAAGCCCACCGCAGAGCTATTGACCGCGGTGCCTCAACAACACATCGACTTCGTATCTGACGATTACCACACCCGCGATATCTATACGGCGGCCAAAACTGTGACTCTAAGTTCATGGCAAAGTCTTCCGTTGATTGCTGCGAGATATCCATGTATAACGCTACAAACTTCCAATGAGGCCGTCTCTTTAGACCGCGGATTCTGGAGGCTTACAATGTTTGGTGTTAGTACCGGTGATGCAACAGTTCGCGTTATAGCACCGGCAGCTGCTGGTGGTAGCATCGATCGTACAGTCGATATTTCAAGTGGGCAATTTGATGTAGCTAGGGCAATATTCATTCCAGGACAAACGAGTTTTAGAATTGAAGGCAAAAAGAGAGGCATTGAAAGTACTTCATCTATCGACTTAAACATAACGTTACTGATAGAGCAACTATAAAACCATGTCTTTGTACCCAACGCTTACGGAGTCAACAATTTTGTCAGGCACAACGTCCCAAACATTTCGTCCGCAGAAGATTGGCGAAATAGAAGCATTCCTGAGGTCTGAGGCGATAAGTCGAGGACAACTGTGCAAAAAGTATAAGAGGGTTGTAGATGTGGCTAATGGGGCCTCGGCCGGCCTTGCTATGGTGAGTCTTGGAACTGGGGTGGGTGGGGCAGCTATGTTAGCCACTGGTATTGGTTTTATTCCTGGTATTGTTCTGGAGAGTTTAGCCATAGCGACCAGTTTTCTGGATATTATTGGAAATGTTATTAGTAGAAGTTTTGTTGCTAAAGCTTCAAAACACGACGAAATTTGTATTTTGGCGGAAAGTAAGCTAAACACTGTTCATGACCACATTTCTAAGGCGTTGGAGGACACGGCTATTAGCGATGAAGAGTATAAGCTTATTCTGGGAGAGGAGGAGAAATATAGAACGATGAAACGTGATATACAAAGCAAGAATGGAAAAAAAGAGTTGCCGAGTCAAAGCAAAGACCAGATGGTGGCAGAACTAATCAAGAAACTAACCAGCGCTGGGTCTTGCCCGCGAACCTCAAAATAAAAGTTTTCATCGTAGGTGGTTGGAGTAGTGAGTCTGTTATTCCTAGCGCACCACCACCATACGATTAGTGGGCTATAATTTTTACTATTACACTCGCAAATGAGTTTCATTTGCGTTTGAGCCGGTCTCGTGGGAGGGTCTCGGCCGGCAGCAAACGACACTCTTGCGGTTTGATGTGTTAAGGCAATCCATGATCCTTATTTTTTGGCTTTGGCCGAATTGGCTTAGAGACGGTCTTTATATCAAAGGACTTCTATTCAGCCTGATTTCAAAGATCCACTTAACACCATGATTCAAAAGACTTCTAAGCCACGATAGCCACAGACACTGCTTGGAAACCGATCGTTGATAAGGGTCAGTGGGTCCTGTAGGCCTCTGTGGACCCTTTTCTGTAGAGGCAGTCTTTATATCAAGCGGCTTTTTGTAGCGCATGATTTCAACCCCGTATTGGTCACCTACTATATTTATTAGATATATTTTGTGACTTGCTCTGGAATAAGGAGGCGGAAGTCGCCAATGATAAAACAAGAGAAATTATCCAAAACACCAATCAGGTGTAAATTTTTCACTTATCGGTATTTTGCATATATCAATAAATAAGATCTTATATGAAAAAATTTGATTTAATAATATTTCACCTATTTCATGGCAAATTAAAACAGTTTGTGTGATTGAAAAAAATTATCTGGGAATTTAAAATTATTTTTGGGACCAGTTTCAAGAGTATCTTATGGCCTTCATTCTGTTAAGAATACCATTGTGTATAATGTCATCTGAAAGTTTATGCATTCGGCTTGCTAAAAATAGTCTCATTTGACGGGTTTCCCATGGTGATTTCCATAAGTTCAAGATTAAAAACACCGAAACTTTGTGATTTATGTTTAGTTTGTATTAAAATAATAAACTTTGCACGCGTTTTTCTCGAAATTTTCTCGAAAAACGAGTAGCAAAATATTCTAAAATTCATATCTCTGGAACCAATAAAGATAGAATAATAATTTTTTACAACATTTTAAACATAAATTATTATTTGTCATTTTAAGCCCAAAATATGGAAAGCTAAATATTTTGACAACAGCTTCTTTTTGCCAGAGCAAGTCACATTTATTAGAATTTACTTACGAGCTGGATTACAGCCAAAAGCTGTCACAGGTTCAAAAGTTGTCAACTCCGCAGGAATAGACGACGATAAATGACTATTGTTTGCTGTTTCCAATTTAGATGAGCTTCTCTCATTTTGTCCTGTAAATAAAAAGATTGTCATTATTATTACCATTGTTGTAATATTACCATTATTAGTGTTACTGTTATTATGAAATGTGAATCTGAGACATAGCTAGGAAGTAGCAACTGGCAATTAGGCCTATCACTTTAACGACAAGCTGTAAGCTTATTGGTTTCCCAGTCACTTTCAGATCACGCTCGTCGTCAAAATGTTAAAATCAATCACTGGAGTCCAATCTATGGTTGATAGTTCGGAGTTCCCAGTAAGTGCTGCACTAAGAATGAGGAATTACTGTTATTGTGGAAATTTTTAATGCGCAAAGTCACGTAGAAATGGGAATCTGATGTGTGGAACAAGAAATGGAGATAATAGAACAAAAAACAATTTTAAAATATTCCAGAGAATTAACTATCTAGAATTATCTTTAACTTTCTTTCACAAACATGAATTTCCAACAACTGCAATCCCTCGGAACCCGGGAATGTCCTACATGATTTGCTCCCTCCGATACAATTATCCGGGTACTCTCTACGGCCTCGCTCGCATAATCGTAGATGTAATGTCACAATGTAATGCATCCTGGTAATGTATCCCTTCCCTGACAGGGAATGGATACATTACCAGGATGCTGTACATATGACATGAAAACAATTACTTATTGTATTACTTTTATGACGATTTATTACTTCTATGTTTCTGGCTATTGTCCCATTGTACGTTTGCTAAATGGTGTAATGAAAAATGTACTTGTTTACTTTTACTTGCTGTCTACATTGTATAAATCGTGCAGCGTTCCACATTAAGTGTTCATATCTCTGCAAATGTTGATTTCACTCAACTTACGTTCCAGTAAGATCTCCTTGCGCAAGACGGGAAGAAGAAAGTTGTAGATCTCTGGCTGGTTTGGTTTCTCTGAAGGTAAATAAAAAATTGCTAAATTAAACTAATAGAATAAGATGAGAAGAGCGGCTCCTTAAGCATGCTATCCCTGATAGCATGAAGTGTTAGCGACTTCAATAGTGTTATTACTATTTCCTGTCTGCCTGTCTGTCTGTCTGTCGCCAAACTTCGTCGGGCGTGGGGTCAAAAATGACCCAGAGTGCATTTTCAATCCATGGATCGATATTAAAAACTGAAATGGCTGCTGTGATTTATCACGAGAATTATTGTACAGGTTGTCTCTACGTATTCCAGTTGAGTATCCATGCGAATTTTAGATGGACAAAAATTACAAGACATTTATACAGATAGGGTCATGGGGTCATTTTTACCCCATTACAGATTATTGATGTTTCTTTCTCATTATTCCTATTCCCACCTTCTTACTCCAGGAATTCATCGATATCCTGCTCCCCTTCTCACAACACACTGTAATCGCTCTCTTCAGGAATGCGACTTACCACCGACGCAGAAGAAATCAATCCTGATTCCTGCCTTAAAGAGTGATAGTCTGGATCCGGATGTCCCTACGAATTACAGACCGATAGCAAATGTCACCTTTCTCTCTAAAATCATCGAAAAAGTCGTCGCTATGCAGCTCGTCGCTTACTTACAGAAGAAGAATCTTCTGCCGTCAAGTCAATCGGGTTTCAGGAGATTCCATTCAACTGAGACACTCCTGCTTCGGCTTCTCTCAGACATCTACGGAGCGATTGACAGGGCCCAACTCACACTACTAGCACTCTTTGACGTCAGTGCTGCATTCGACACTGTAGACCATGAGATCTTGCTAGAACGGTTGCGTGTTTCGTTTGGCCTTTCTGGAGACTTTTATGAATGGATAAACTCATTCATTTATGAACGTTCCCTCTGTGTGATCCATGACACCACTAGGTCTTCATGGGTCCCTGCACGGTACGGGTTGCCCCAAGGCTCCGTCCTAGGACCTATTTTATACATCATCTACACCTCTGGTCTTTCGACGCTTCTGGCTGCACATGCAGTTCTGAGTCAGCAATATGCTGATGATGTCCAAGCATACATGCATTGCCTCTCTACCAATGCCATTCCAACAGTCCGGGTTATGAGTGGGACTTTAGATGCCATGGAAGCGTGGATGTCGTCAAATCGACTACGCTTGAACCCGTCCAAAAGCAAATTTATTTGGCTAGGCACACGACAGAAACTCGCTATCCTTGACCTCACTGCTCTTGCAATTGAATTCCCCAACTATACCTTCTCAACTCTTGTCCGTGATCTTGGTGTTTGGCTCGACCAGGAGCTTACTTTTGCTCCACAAATACACCGCCTTACTAGGGACTGCTACTACCAGCTGCGCCAGCTTCGCACTGTTACTCGTTCGCTAACGCCCAGTGCCACTGCTACACTGGTTCACTCCTTTGTCACAGCGCGCCTTGATTACTGCTCATCGCTTTATTTTGGTCTTTCATCTAGTATAGTGTGTTTACAGCGAGTTCTGCGCTCTGCAGCCCGTCTCATTGGGCATATTCCTAAACATGGCCAAGTCTCTAGATGTATGCTGGAGGTCCTTCACTGGCTTCCTATGCGCTTACGCATAGAATATAGGATCGCTGCCTTAGTATGGCGATGTTGTCAGGGCCCTGCCCCTGCTTACCTGCGAGAGCTATGCTGCGCAGTTTCAGGTGTCCAAGGCCGACGTTCCCTCCGCTCAGCGGGAAAAGGGGTACTTTTAGTTCCATTTGCTCGTTCCACGACTATGCAAAGTCGAGCTTTTTCAGTGGTGGGCCCGAAAGTCTGGAATAGACTTCCCTTAGAGCTCCGCATGTGCCCTGGGGTCACCCCTGGCATATTTCTTGCAAAATTTAAAACTGTCTTATATGAACGTGCTGGTGTCGGGAGCGCCTCTGAGTAGTTCCCTTGAAGAGGCGCTATACAAATCTTCGAATGAATGAATGAATGAATGAATTAGACAGTCTAAAGTTGCACAAAACCCACAATTTTACTTCCTTATTTATTGTTCCTTTTTACAAAGCGCTTAAGGTGCAATGATTCCAAGGCAGAGGCGTAACTTTAGCCTAAAAAGTGGGGGTACCAGTTTCTTGAATACACGAGACTGCGATCTCTGGGAAGTTACAATAATAAAATATTGACTGGCATTGTTCTGGGAAGGTACAATAATAAAATATTGACTGGCATTGTTCTGGGAAGGTACAATAATAAAATATTGACTGGCATTGTTCAAAAAGTGGGGTACTGTACCCCCCAGTCAAAAAAGTGGAGGTATGGGTACCCCTCGTACCTCCCACAAATTACGTCTATGTTCCAGGGCCATTTCTCACATTTGACGAAAGGCTCGATTCATATCGAGGTCGGTGCAAATTCGTAAGCCTACGTACAATTTATGCCGTCAAAGCCTGCAAAATACGGCATAAAGTTATGGATGTGCTGCGATGCTGAAACGAAGTACGTATGCAATGCCAACATATACTGCAGCAAAGAGAGCCCTGATGCTGCTTCAACCAAAGATCTGGGAGGAAACGTTGTCCATTAGCTCATGCAACCTCTCGAATGTGGAGGTCGCAACATTACCACTGATAACTTTTGCACCTCGGTGGCCCTAACAAGAGATGTTCTGAAGACGAAGAAATCTACTTTGGTTGGTACTATTCGTACTGATCGAGTACAGTTGCCACCCTCCCCCACAAAAAATTCTCCCTTTCTCCCAGAGGACGCGATATTCTACTCATCCCTTGTCGGGTTCTATGAGACCGGCGACTCGTCATTGCTTTCTTAGAACTGTAAGAAAGACATCGTCTTGTCGACTATGCATATCTCCAATGGAACTTTTGGCAAAACACCAAAGAAACTTCCAGAGGTCATCAACTTCTACAACAAGACCAAAGTAGTTGATTATGCTGACCAGATGATAGAAACCTTCAGCACGAAGTTCTCAACCAGCCTTTGGCCGGTAGCTCTGTTCTGAAACCTGCTGAATGTTGCGGCACTTCAGGCTTACGTCCTTCATGAGAAATTGAAGGTGGACAAAGCGTTATAAAGAAACTGGGGAAAATACATTTGCCAATAGCAAGGAACAGAAACAGTGATGCAACTCATCGTGGACTGATTAGAGCATGACTGTTACTGTTAGACGACACTCAGGAACCTCCAAAGAAACGAGGTCACTGCCAAGTTTATCCCAGACAGACAGACAGACAAAACAGCCACGGCTGCGTGCAAGGCATGTCATAAGAATGTGTGTCCTGTCCATTGTCAAATCCTGCTGATTGATGAAATACTTTCCAAGGTTCCTAGCAGTCTCCTATGTCCATTCTAGCGTCATTTCGTTGTATTGAGGGCACTATACATTAGTGTAAGAACAGTATTACAAGCCTTTGTTTGCATTTGGTGTCATGACATCATGACGTGTCGTCATGTCATGACACCACGTCATGATGTCCATGACGTCATGTCATGAGGAAGCGCCATTATATTGTATTGATTTGCTAAACATTAGGGTAAGAACAGTATTACAAGCCTATGTTTGTATGTGGCGTCATGACATCATGACGTAATGTCACGCCATGATGTCAGTTTATGACGTCACGTCATGAGGAAGTACAAAAATAATGACATTTCAGTGAATAATGATATTAATAACGACCTTCTCGTGCAATCTTTGTGCTTGTTTTGTTCGAATTACATGATAACTACTATGGAGTCCAAATTGACCCCACGCCCTTAGTTGTATAGTTTTTTTTCCGCCCGCCGGGTATGTTAAACCTAAAGTAATTCAAAAATAGTCACAACACTGTGGTCATATGCAAGGATGATTTTGCGTCATCAAAATAGACAACTCACTCGAAGAAAAATAAACAAAATTAAGGCCAGGTGCGGTAGATTGAATCACAGTAGGGTGTTTTTTCCGAAAAAGTCTGGAACTACTGGTCTAGGCGCCAGTCCTGCAATGCAGAGAGAACGGGTTTGAACCTCACTGAGAAACCTTGAGCAAGTTTTTTCACGCACAATTGCTCAGCGCCATCAGTGATAGTGGTACTCGATAAATACAGAATAATATTAACGATTGCAATAAAAGGTATTTATGCATGTACTAGTAGTCCGCAAAGGTTCACCAGTCACTCTGGTACAGAGTAAAGCAGGGAGGCGACCTGACCGACGACTCTGATGAGCGTAGACTCGGATCCGACCTGGGCTGGTGAACCAAAGTCCTCCGTGCCCACCTTCTCGTGGTGCGGACCGTTAGTACCCTTCCTAGGAAGTACTCTTCCTAGGAGGGGGAACGAACGGGCACGGCAGGCAAAACCAGGGGAAGGCAATGGCAAACCACCCCTGTTAATCATGCCAAGAAAATCGTCATGCCACACACCAAACCACGCCGATGGTCGCGGATGGAGGGACTCCCAGGCCGGAGCGCTGAGGTGGGACTCCCAGGCCAAAGCGCGACTCAAGGGCTACTGGGAGAAGTAGCAAGACGGCAACGGAGACTGTGTGGCATGACGATCGCTAGGGCTCCTAGAGCCGACGGCACAAAGAGAGACTAGTATGTACGTATAGGCATGTAAGTAGCCTATGGATTAACACGATCCTTTAAACCAGCTTGTTTCTCGTTAACGATAACGGTAACGAAAATGTTCATTAACGAAAATAAAATGATTTCGTTAACGATAACTATAACTGTAACTAAAAATATCATTAACTATAACTACAACTATAATAAAACTAACACTAACGAAAATTTACCGTTATTTTCGTCATAAAAAATAAAAAATGCAATATCGACAAACATGAAAACGTCAAATGCGCGAAACCTAATAGCCTAAATTCGTTTCGGATTTTGGATTTCTGAATAACCCAGTAGTAGTGGCGCATTTTATTAAATTTAGTTATTTTGCAAACGTTTCTGTTTCGATTGCGACCCAAGTTGACTAGCGCAAATTCGTACTCATAGTAATCTTGTAGTCAAAATGTATCTAAAGATCTTGAGCGGCTGCACGTATGGGAATGCTTTCTGGAGTCATTGCAAGTACGAATCAATCACAAATAAAAGCTCGTGCACCATCAACGGTGTTGTTGTTAATGAGGGGAATTTATGTGTACGGCTCATAGCTTATTATGAAAGAGTGTTCAGTGTATGCGAGGAACAAGCTAGTGGAAACGAATTGAATGACGATGAATTTGGAGCGTCGTGTATTTCTGAAGCTGAATGCACCCATTCTTCAACGCTCCAAGCAAATTGTGTAACGCGTCTTAATAATAATGCACAGCTGCTGCGTCTGTACGCAATTTCGCTTAGCCTTATAAATCATATAATACATAGTCGTGTTTATTGACAAGCTCACTGACACACCGCAATAAGTAACATTGAAACATATGACAATACAATTATCAAGATCTTATAGAAAACACGTCTTGGCAGCCTGTTATGCTCCCGCTGATTTTACAGCTGTCCCCTACGGAGTGGAAGGCTAAGTCGACCTATAGGGGAATTACGTGTATCGAACCGCGTCTTTCAAGATCTTATGTTTTTCGAGCAAGAGTGTTACCATGCATCTATTCCCTCCCCAGTTAGTTAGTACTTATTGTAACCAGTTTTGTTCAGCCGTTACGGCGTTCCGGCTAGAGCCCTGCGCCGACGTCATAGTGTCGGCGGCGGCGCACCGGTCATATTTGGTCGGCGGCGGCGGCGCGCCGATGAACAAAAATCGGTGGCGGCGGCGCCCACTAAATGTCGGCGTCGGCGCGGCGCGGCGCGGCGCGGCGTGCCATAGTCAGAAACCTGAATCATCTGGTCGAATTGTTTCACCATCCTGTTCGCCGCCTTCTCTGGATTAGAGCCCTGCGCCGACGTTTAGTGTCGGCGGCGGCGCGCCGGTCATATTTGGTCGGCGGCGGCGGCGCGCCGATGAACAAAAATCGGCGGCGGCGGCGCCCACTAAATGTCGGCGTCGGCGCGGCGCGGCGCGGCGTGCCATAGTCAGAAACCTGAATCACCATTGGCATGCAGGAATTTTTCCGCAGAGGGAAAAATTTTTGCAAGGGGGCAAAATTTTTCCAGGGGGCAAAATGACGTTTTTGCATGGAAAATCTATTCACAAATCCAAGGGGGACAAATCCCCCCTTCCCTCCTCCGGACGCCCATGTGAGTCACTATGAGAGTTGAACAGCCGTTGGTCCTGTGACCAGTCAAAGGGCCAAGTTCTCTAAAGCCATTCCATCACATTGAAGCTCAACTACATATAAAGGGACTGAAAGAGAAAACACCTTCAGACATTTGCCTTACAAATATGAACATCCTTAATTACACTGCACATTTTGGCAAATTGTAATCAGATGAAGCAACATGCATTTGCATATTGCATGAATACACTTGCATATGCACTGATACAGTGTAGGCCTATGCAGGCTACACACCAAGTCACATGGCAGATGCTGGATATCAGCATCCTCCCAGTAAGAGAGGCTGCTAAAGCATGAAGCAAAATGTAAATATAATACTTTTTCTTACGGTAATACACTGGCCGAGTGGCCTCACTCCTGTTAATTTTTCACTGAATTTACCAGGTGGTCTGCTGCCCGTTTGAATTGGTGCCTCGCCATTTAAAGGTTCCTCATATAGACCATTGTTTGCATCAGACTAAGCTGAAAAAGACCATTCTTGATACTATATGTACTTAGTCAAAACCTGTGACAACTGATACTGTTAATAGATTCCAGCCAAAAGTATTAATCGATTAATTGTACCTTCCCTTCTGCAGGATTATTACTTAAATGGCATATCTTGATATTGATAGCACTCATAAACTCCTCTAATCTTACAACATTAAGCCAAAAATGTACGCCCTTGTAATAAGACCACAGACATCAAAGACAACAATCTATAAGTTATAGAAGCTATTCAACATGAAGGTATGAATACTGTAGTACTGTAGTACACATACAAAGAAATGCATTGCATATTGCTTTTGTTGTCACGGTATTAAGGAAGTGGCAACAGCAACAGGTGTATCAAAACAATGGTTACTTGTAACAAGATATCGCTTTAAATGGCTTTGTGTATCATGGCACAGAGACAAGATCATTAAAGTATAAGGAAAACGAACTTAGTCACGAAGACAATGCATTCTTGGTATCAAGACAAAAAGACCGCAAACATTGTAATCAGCTAAGTTCACTCTGTATCTACTTCATTAACACACGAGTTCCTACCGATCAAAGTGCCATTTCTGAGAATAGTTTGCTTATCTTTGCAATATCATGCAAAACATGAAAAATGCAACAATAACAATTAAGCATATCAAAATGGCATCGGCGGCGCGCCGACAGATTGTCGGCGGCGGCGGCGGCGGCGGCGGCGCGCCGACAAACAAAAATCGGCGGCGGCGGCGTCCACGAAATGTCAGCGGCGGCGGCGCGGCGCGGCCGGCGCAGGGCTCTAGTTCCGGCCCCTTTTTTCAGCTACTAAAATAATTTATTTTTTATAATGGTAAAAAAATAATTTAGTTATTTTAATTTAATTTCAGTGTTGTGAACTATTTTCGGTGCTTACTGAGACCCATCCAAATTCCCAATCCCGTTTTTCTCTGGTTTTAGCCTCGATTTTAGCCTTGCCATTATTGTCTAGTTCCGGAACCTATTGTTCAGTTCCAGAACTTTTCTTCTAGAAAGAAACCACTGATTGTAACTATGTACTAACTACAAAAATCCAGTAACTAAAGCTATAACTGTAACTAAAAATAATATTAACAATAACTGTAAATTAAAATTAAATAAAATACCATTAACTATAACTGTTACTATGACTAAAATAAATTCTGTAAGACGAATCACACTGCCTTATACCCATCAACTTATCTAAAATGACGCGACTAACGGAAAGCAATATATATCTTGTTTAGGCCTTTATTGTTTATTTTTTAGGCAAAACTGGTTGGCACACCGCAACCAGGTACGAGAATAGGTAATAGAAATAATAAAATTAAATAATAAGAAAGTTATGGGTTATTGTGGAGTGTATATACTCAGATTTTCTTATAGAGAATACGCGAGATATAGTTTTATCGTCTTAATATACGCGAAGTCTCAATTTTAAAATATGTCAATTGCAAACCTGTTCCTGGGTCTGACCAGTATAGTATTTTGAACTGGTCGTTGCAATTGGCGTTGTCTGGATGACTGAGAATGGCTTTCAGGGTGAAGTAGAAGACATCTCTTTCGGAGTACAGCTGGTCCTTCGTCATTCCACAAAGGCCGAAGTAATACGTCTCATACATCGTCAACAGTGGAGTCGCCAACTCTCCAACAAAGTAATACTCCTCTTTTCTCTGAGTTGTCAGAATTGCAGCACGACTCGTACAGTCGTAATCACAAGTTCTACATTTCTAAATATCTAAAGCGCTACTTATTGTAATAACCAAGTGTAGGACATTGATTTATTCAAAAAATACCGCATCAAGTCATCCAAAGAACAGAATCCTGTTAATTAGAGAACAGCGAGAGAAGACATGTTTGGGTCCAGCGAACTGGAAAGGAGTGGATTAAAAAGATCAGGCTATTTCTGTGGGGTTTTCCAAAAAAGACGTCCTTAAAATATGACCTACTTTTGACTCCACCTCCTTCCATTGTCTGTATTCTTCCATATACAGCATTACCCTACCGGGCCAACCCTATCCATTTGCAGACATTAGCACTTCAACTGGGTTCTGGGCCTAGATCAGACTACTTCTCAGTTGAGTTTTCAGATTGCTCATCCACGATTATGGACTGTGTCTCTGTATTAGAGACTAATCTTCGAATATAGACCTGATTATGGCCTGGCTTTGCGTGCCATCGGTTGACGCCTTGTGCATTAGACACCGGCGCAATAGAAGTTATAAAGTAGGATAACAATTTAATTTACCACGTCCAGCAAGGGGTCTCTAATTAGATCCAAGACTGGCTGCTGCCAGACTGTAGTCTATGACGCTGGTGTCTACGGCGAAATAACTATTATGTACCAAAATCTAGATGCATATGTCCACAGTGGGCTTAACCCATGTACATTCTCGCATCCACATTTGGGCGACCCTCTGCGAAAGTCCTTATAATGCTTAAATTGCTTCTCCACCATTGGCTGCGTCTACTGTAAGTCTTACTTTACTTTATTAACCTGATTACTGCTTGTGCCATCGGTTGATGCTTTGTGAATTAGACATTAGAGCGATGCAACTTATAGATTAATTACAGTAATACTGGACGACTTCATTTGGCTGTTCAGAGGAGTGAATGCCCCTAGGTGTAAGCAGTCTAAGTCTTCTAAACCAGATTAAACCCATGTAAGGCTTAGAAAGATCTCTTCAGCCACATGATACACGGCATGATCAACACAAATATACCTCATGATCACAAACAAATGCACCTCGTGAACATAAACCAATATACCATATTATCGTCAACAAATTAATAGCTCGTGACCATAAACAAACTTACCTCATGATCAATCAGCTTGAACAGTGAGCTCTTGTAGTCGCGTTTCTGGTTCCCAGCTCGATTTGCGACACTGACAACGAACTTTCCAGTAAATTCTATCTGATTCGGCGATGTCAATCCGGGCGCACAGAAGCAGCTCTCCGGCATTATTATCAGCATCTTCTGAACGGTCTTTTGCACTAGTTCCGGATCATTCTTCAGCGTCTCCTGAATCAATCGCTTCTTGAAATCTGACAGAAATGTATCAGTATTTAAATGTTATTGCTATAAAGTGAAAGAGGTATATGACCATATGCAAGTAATATTTATAAGAAAATTTTACACGCACTTGTTCAGCGTTATAGCGCGGTTACCTTGCCATAAACTTCTAAGTGGCAGCATCGACTCTACATAATTAAACCTACTGAAATTGGTAAAATAGAAAACCTGGATGTCCAAGTGTAATTTCATTGATGTTCAAAAAGAATTTGCACCATGCCCAAGAGCAATGTCATATGTTGATTGTTGAAGATATGATTAGAATATGTTTTAATATTTGGTATGATACCAATTTCAGTACCTCACAAAAGTGTAAAGGCTAAGCATGTCATACGTATGGTTCAATATATCGGACAGGAGAAGTGTGACCATTTTATAAAGATATTTTTGTAAGAGTGAGTAAAGCTCAAAATATATTGAGTTTTACTCACTCTTGACAATAGGCTGCGTGTATTAAGCGACACACTGTTTTCTTCGCCGTTCCGTACAAAAGTAGAAAAAAAATTCCAGAATAATATGCATGCATGGCAAGTGACGCAATTTGATGGTTTTCGCCCAGATTTAGGTTTTAATATCTGTAATCTGCAATCGAAAACTCATACTGGGCCTACGTTTCTCAAAGATAAACTCCTCATAATGTGTTTCAGATGTAGCATAAGCGACAAGCCAAGGCCTGGCATGTTGCGTGCCTGTGACGTCATAATTTTATCTGGTGGGAACGTAGCGCTCATAATAATAAACCGTCTCGATATGTCGTGTGCGCATATGCGAGGTGGGTCGGGTCACTTAATTGTCGATGGCAGATACTAAGCTTTCGTCAGGCAGAGCTAATTAACATAATAGGTGCAGGCATCAAAATCTAGAAGGCAATGCACTGGTCTATGCTGTGTCCAACTTATATACGTCGATGGAGCGGACAGACTCGACAATATTCGACATAGTCTGCAATGGCACCCATTGCAGACTATGTCGAATATTGTCGAGTCTGTCCGCTATATATATATATATATAAAATATATTGAGCGATAAATTCATTGAAAAACGACCCGGGTCGAGGCCATACGGTCGCTACAAACCTTTATTTACTTATTTTATAGCTGCATAACGGATCAGTAGATTTATAACGGTGTTCTAGGGCAAACACAATTGGGGCTATATAAATAGTTGGGTAATTAATGTGAGTGACATTTCCCCTTGGTATGAGCAGTATATGTGTTTCATCCCCCATAGAGTTGCCTCCCATCAGTTAAAGTCGTCGTGGTTTCCGGTTGAAGCAATCTATCTTCCGGACAGGTACCTGGCCCATGGTATCGGGTCCTTTTCGGTTGATTCTGCCAAAAGGATGTCCCATCTTTTGCTCCCTTGTCGGCAAGCCTGGATGGACCACGTGACAATACCCACCCGCGGAAAGTCTACATAAACCTGGAATTCAGGATTTACAGTATTCGGGCAGGAGCAATCTATCATCATCTTACTCGAATCGCTGCGTGGTTGGCGACTCTTTCCTCTGAATTTCAGTGTGAGAAGTTACTTCTTTGCGCTATGTTGATAATGGGTTTCACATTTATACTAAGATACTAAGCTTTCGTCAGGCAGAGCTAATTAACATAATAGGTGCAGGCATCAAAATCTAGAAGGCAATGCACTGGTCTATGCTGTGTCCAACTTATATACGGTGATGGAGCGGACAGACTCGACAATATTCGACATAGTCTGCAATGGGTGCCACAGCGATAAATTCATTGAAAGTCTACATAAACCTGCGAAGTTACTTCTTTGCGCTATGTTGATAATGGGTTTCACATTTATATTTTATTATTACATTTTCAATTATCAGTATCTGAAATTCATTTCTTCCATTAAAAAATTACTTTCACATTCTGATCTTCTTCTTGTAGCTAGTTTCCCAAGACAATAATCGTAATGACTCTTGAGAAATCTCATAGACATCACATAATAACGCGTCTTAGCCGTGTCACAGATTGACCTCATTTAAAACGGTGTCTTCTCTTCTTCTTGTCTTCCTTATCTCAATTCAGCATTCGAAAGCAGATACATCACAATGTTCAAGGAAGAGGCCCAGCACCGTGAGGAGTTGGACTATTGGATGTTATTTTGTGACCTTATTCCTATGTTACCTGGTAGGTATGTTGCTTGGTTACCACGTCACTTGGTTATTATGTTACCGGGTTATTTTGTAATCTGATTATCATGTTACCTGGTAACACGAGACGAAGAAAGCCGTAGAAGTAGCCGAAAGCTGATCCATATCCAATGTTCTGCTTAGGCAGGACAGCTAATTGCACATTGGGCTCTGAATCAGATATGCAACAAATTCATTTAATGCGTTTACAAAATCATTAAAGTTTACTTG
This sequence comes from Allolobophora icterica, assembly GCA_963556255.1. Taxonomy (NCBI): domain Eukaryota; kingdom Metazoa; phylum Annelida; class Clitellata; order Crassiclitellata; family Lumbricidae; genus Allolobophora; species Allolobophora icterica. The sequence goes on from OY744604.1 coordinate 22,439,887, forward strand.
TTGATTTATATTCGATATTTATATTTAATCCAGACGAGTTGAATAGGGTCTTCGATGTGTTCACCACTATCAAAATTAGACGATGACGGTGACCATATTGATGATGATTATGATGATGTTACAATATCATTAACAATTCGTAATGATGACAGTGATTTATACAGCACCACTAAAAGAAAAAAACTAACCAGGAGCAGCACCTCTGATTAGTTCTTTCTTTAAGTGGTGCTGTATGAATTCTAATTAAAATTGCAATTACAATAATTATCATTACCAATTTATCATTGATACTGTATAATCATCATTATTAGCACATGTGCGTTGTACTTAGTAAAAAAAAACTTGCGCTTCATAAATCTTCATACAATAAAATAATAATAATAATAAAAATAATAGTAATTACTAGAATGATCATTGCTTTGTTGTTATCGTCATCATCATACCTTTTGTCACCACCACCACCACCACCACCACCACCACCACCACCACCACCACCACCACCACCACCACCACCACCACCACCACCACCACCACCACCACCACCACCACCACCACCACCACCACCACCACCACCACCACCACCACCACCACCACCACCACCACCACCACCACCACCACCACCACCACCACCACCACCACCACCACCACCACCACCACCACCACCACTACCACCACCACCACCACCACCAACACCAACACCAACACCAACACCACCACCAACACCACCACCACCACCACCACCACCACATCATCATCATCATCATCATCATCATCATCATCATCATCATCATCATCATCTGAGACATATTAATAGGGCATTATATAAAGTGTCATGAAGCATATACATAAATATATACATACACAGTCATACACACATAAAACCACCACTTCCACCATCACCACTTCCACATCACCACCATCTCCCCCACAAAGCATGCACATTGTAGTGTAAAACACATGGATTCGAGTTTTCTCCAAGACAGTTACTGTGTTACAGCTTTCATCAAGTCTCCATAGCCTACACTGTTTCTTTAACTTGAATCTGTCCCATTTGATAGTAGAGCTACGATGCTATATAAACATGCAAATTTAAGAAATAACTAAAGAACAGCATTATCAGCAGCTGCGCACCTCGGATAATGATGTCCACAAACTGTGCAAGAAATTTCTCATCTTTCAACTTCTCCGGTTTAAAATTATCTGTTTTGAATTCTCGAAGCCTTTCCGGAATCACCTTCAAACCCTCGCTTTTCAGAATGATCACCATGTCGCGAGAGTAGCGCTCCGATTTCTCGATCACAGCCAACGTCTCAATCTGGTACCAGTCATCCTTCAAGTAGTCAGGCGTAAGGAAAAGTAAGCACTTCTGACTGGTACCTACTCCTTCTTGTATTGATGCGTGGATGCTCTCGTCCGTACGTCGGAGGTAGCATGTCACTCCCTTACTTTTCAGCGTGTCATGAAGGTCAAAGACGGTCTTGCTATTGGCTGGTGTAAAGCCGATATACAAGTGATTGCTGTATGGACCTTCAAGGTTTGGCATGCTGCCGTCTTCGTTATCCATTATTGAAAGTGATTCAATCAGGTGAACTGTTCGATCAGAGTTGGAACTCATTTGACCTGAAAAACATTAGCAATTGTGTTGCATTGTAATATATGCTAATTGCCTCAATTCACGACATCAAACCATGAAACAACTCTATACTCTAATCTGGAAACTTCTATAGTGCATTATTCTAATGTTCAAAACTTAAAACTGTGGTCAATTCTAAGCAATTCAGCATTTCACGCTTCTTTAAATGCAGTCAATCAAGATCTAGGAGATCGATATACCATCTACGCAGGATAAGCAGTTTCGAAAAGATAATATTTATCCCAGACATGAATGACACGAGGTAAACTGACAGAGAATTCCAAAGCCTCGCATGACCACTTAAAAAGCCCAGAACTGTCCGGGTTTGGGTATGACGAAGGGTTGCATGCGCTGGCAACAGTTAGCTAAGTTAATACACGCACAAGGAATTGTAAACCTGTTTGAAAAGATTATGCATTTGATGCCTAAACTGCTAAATTTCTCTCTTCTGCTTAAGCTTCTCTCTCTCTCTCTTCCGCCTGAATCGCTTCTTTTCTCTTTTCTGCCTGAGTCTCTAATTTTCTCTCTTCTGGCTTAGCTGCTAACTTTCTGTCTTCTGCCCAAATCTCTAATTTACGTTTTTCCAACTCCGACATGAAACAACATACATACGTACATACACATATATACACATATGCACACGTACACGCATAAGTACATACATATAGGCCTACTGTTACAGGATGTGTAATTTTATGGACTGTTAGGGTACCTTTATATTAAATATTTATATCCCACGCTGTCTACAGGCGGAAAATGACTCACATACACGAACTAGCAAGTCTGCATTAAATGTCGACAAAAATCAATAGAAATCTCACGAAAATAAACAAAACCTGTAGCTTGTGATGAAAACCGATTAAAAATTAACAACACCTAAGTAAAGAAAAAGTACAAAACAACCAGTGGAGATAGATTGGCAACCTAACGGGGTGGTAGTTGCTGTACAACAGATGACTCAACCTATGGAGGTAATTTCTGCTTTGCTAACCTCCTACCGCTTGCTTTTAAATGCATCTAAAACTCAATTTATCTGGCTGGGTGGTGGTAGGCGACTAGCGGGTGTTTAATGGCCCCTGGTGGCAGAAGCCCTTCCGTATATCACCTTCCAGGATGTGGTTCGGCATTTAATAGACTTCCTGGATCGTACTCTTAGCTTATCCCAACATGTTAACCAGCTTACCCGTAGCTGTATTTTTATCAACTCCGCCAATTACGGGTTATTTCTCGTTCTCTGTCTCACGATGCTACTGCCATCCTTATCCATGCTTTTGTAACAAGCAGGCTGGATCACTGCAGTTCGACCTTGGTTGGTCTGCCGCTTGGATTAATTTGCCGCCTCGACCGGGTTCTTCGGTCAGCTGCTCGGCTCATTGGACGCATCCCGAATTATGCCCCTATTTCTGCGTGATGTGCTGCATTTTTTGGATCCCTGTTCCGCAGCGTATCTGTTGCAGGGTTGCTGTACTGGTTTGACGCTGTCTCTTAGGCTGTGCCCCGGTATATCTGTGTGAGCTCTGACTCGCGGTTTCTGATTCAGTTGGTCGGCGTGCTCTTCGGTCTTCTTCTGGGGGCGAACTTTTAGTCCCCCAGGTTCGTTCCACAATTAGGCAACTCCGGGCTTTCTCTAATGCTGGAACATCCATTTGGAATGATCTTCCGTTAGAGATGTGCCTACGCCCCAGGGGAAACACATCTGCGTTTTACAAGCTGGTCAAATCTAATCTCTATTGCCGTGGCTGGGTTGGGAGCGCCTTTGAGTAGGAATGAATGAATGAATTGGACCAACAACCAATGTCAAAGTCTGCAATCAAATGAAACGCAGTGACGACTTCTTCCGATGAATGCATAGACCGTGTACATCTTACAAGAACCTATGATACTATTTCCTTTATCTATATACGCCAAATGCAACAACGTTCATATACGCATACATTCGTACATAATGCATTCGTACATCTCTGCAAGCATACAAACTTACGTAGGAAAGAATTGAAATAGGCACGTTGTATGACAAACCCAGGCACACAGGTCAGTGTTTAATCTAGACGTCTTTTGGGCGGGAAATTTCCCCCCCCAGGATTGAAGTTCCCCCCCCCCAGAACTCAGCAATATTGTAAGGCAGATACCTTTTTGGGGGGAAATTCCCCCCGAGAAACCTTGTTTCCCCCCCAGAACAGGGGGACTAGATTACACACTGCACACAGGTAGACTGACCACTTCCAATAAATACATCTAAACGTGCATTGGTTGACCGAGTGCCACGTCGGCAGAAGACATAGACAGAGATATGAAGACAGACTGAGATAAATGTAGACAGAGACAGATAGAGTGATAAAGAAAGGCAGTCGCATGACTGAACCATGACATAATGCTGAGTATAAAGTTTAAAATAGCAAGAGTTTGTAGTCTGAGTTTGTGCTCTAGGTTCATCGGCATTGTTGTACTTCGTCGAAAACGACCAGGCAACTTCCCGCCACTGCAGACAGGGTGTCATCAAAACCGCACTTCCTACACAGCATGAGGCAACATGACCAGCAAATAACACTGGTCAACAAATAAAAATTTTTTCTCGTTGCCAAGGATATTTGAACAATTCTTTGGTATTTTGGGGTCGCTGAATTCAAAAATGGAAGTGGTTTTTTCGAATTGCCTCTAGTTCATGAGATAATGGACACCTCGAAATAAACAACTAAATATTTTAATTTTGTGTTTTGTAGCGAATTTGCCGGCCAGCATCGCCTCCGTGTGTGTGTGTCTCCTTGTATGTGTGTTTGTATGCTTGTTTGTATGTGTGCGTATGTGTCTTTGTATATGTGTGTATGTGTCTTTGTTTGTGTGCGTATGTGTCTTTGTATGTGTCTTTGTATGTGTGCATATGTCCGCCTGTATGTGTGTATGCATTTACTTCTTTGGCTCGGATTATGTCTTGATGTTAGTTGCTGTCCCTCTGTACTCTGTGAACTGTCCGGACACCCTGTGCGGACCATGTCCAGACACTATTACCTACCCCACTCCGGACACTTCGAATGCTATATAAGTTGGAATCGTAAACTTATCATGGATTCTGATTTCACAAAATGTATGAATGGTACTGAAGCTGCTGCCTGTTGCAGTTTTGTCTTAGTTGTGCAGAACTTTTTAGGCAACAACTAAGCAGACAATTACGAAGAACTGGCGCAAAACATGCTCACAAACTTAAGAAATGTGGGTACTAATATGAGCATAAAGGTACACTTTCTTCATAGCCACTTAAATAGATTTCCATTATTATAGTCTTGGACATGTCAGTGAGGAACAAGGTGAGAGGTTTCACCAAGATATAAAGGACATGGAAGAAAGGGACAGACACATGATGGCAGACTATTGCTGGAGCCTCCAACGTGATTGTCCTGATAACCGACATAAAAGAAAATCGTACAAATGGCGTTTAACTATGCATCACTTAATTAATTAAGGAAGTAAGTAAGTATATTCTTTAATAAACGCTAGGAAACGCACAGCGCTTTACAAACACAAAGGGGAAAGAAAAACTATAACAGTAATAATGACGTTAGATGATAAATGAAATAATAGAAACAGAGCCTAACTGTACAGCATCCTACACAGGAAACCTCGTTGGGTAAGGGAGTCAAATCTAGGGAGAATCAGATTATGTGAACGAGGTTTGCAAATCATACCCGGTCTTTAGAACTGGAGGTAGAAGGTCATGGAGGAGGTGACTAGGGTTTTTGAGAATGCTATTAAAGAGACCACGATCAGCTTTTCTGCAGAGTTCCTCAAAAGTAGGAAAAGAAGGAGGGAGGGAGCCAAGACGAACCAACTTACGACTAATTGCGCCCAAATGATCAAGTTCCTGCTTGTTGGCAAAGCAACCATACCTGGGAACAGCATAGCATACAGTGGTAGCCCGTATCACGTCATGAAGCCTGGGGCCCGAGAACCCATGAGAAATCAAGATACGATGAGCGTAAAGGGATTGTTTAGCCTTTATGCTCAGTTTTTGGATATAAGGAGAGAATTCAAACTTATCGGTTATTTCAATTCCTAATATTTTTAATGAAGAGACCCTTGAGATTCCGCATATAGGTGGTGGATAGGATTTAAGGATCGTCTTGGACTTGGTGAAGATAATGTCGCTGGATTTAGAATGGTTAAGATGAAGATTGCATCTCTATTTATGTGATCAAGTTCTGCAACAGTGGTGGAGATATTAGAAGCCAGTATGAGAAGATAGCAGTCATCTGCTTATTTGAAGATGCGATTAAAGTGGTAGAGAGGTTTTAAACCAGACATGGCAACAACAAAATTGGTGGGACCCATGCCGGAGCCCTGTATGATACTTGCATTAATTCAGGCCAGGGACGATGTGATACCATGGAACTTAGTGCAATGGCCAGTTGGTCGGCCAGGAAAGAGTGTCTGACAGTGTCAAAAGCCTTAGAAAAGTCTAAAAATTGTGTTTTTTATCAATCAGCTTACCATGTCTAAATGTTATCAGACCGAAGACAATGCCATTATGTATTTTATGTGCGCACTTTGGTACAAAATTTGAGACAATTTCAATGCGATTTGTTACTGTGCTCCGTTTAACAATTAAATTATCATAATTAGTGGAATAACTCAAAAACTAGAGCCAATCAAACAAAACCGACTCCATATTCGGAATCAGCACCACAGGTTTACCCTAAAATCGCATTAATATAATAGGCAATAAAATCATTGTTGACCAGTGTAATCTTCCGCATAGTCGCTAACTCCTTAGCGACTGACTCCGGGGACTAGTCAACATTCGAAAAGCTGTTCACCAAACAACGTGTCCTTTCACTTCATATTCAACGGCTGTATTCAGCTTTCCGTTGTTTTAAAACTTGCTTTTATTCCCAAGGACTTTCGCACTGGGAGCTCCTCTAATTGGCTGGCACTTGGAAGAGGCGAGTTATTTTTTCATTGGAATGCCCTTCCTTCCTCTCTACGGGTAACCGTACTTTCTGGATCTCTTCCTACATCCCTTTCCATGCTTACAACCGTTTTCTTCTATCGGAGCTTTCGTACTGGTAGCGCTGCTGAGTGGTCTCAGCTGTGAGTGGCGCTACACAAATCTCCAATTACAATGCGATACGATAAGATACGTTGCGTATATTCCAACGTAATCAATTAAAATCCTTTCTAAGCAATGACTCTCTACATTACTCCCAACCCCTTTGTCTTCGTGAATATTTCACCATCCAGCCATCTAGTTCTTTGCAATCTTCCTCTCTCATCTCTCTTCAATTCGCCTCAGTCACTACAGATAATATTCATCCGAAACTGTTTCACCGATCCACATGGTACACACCGTACACTGCAATTCACCTCTGTATCGGTCTCCCATCTGATTGACGAAACTTCTCCTTCAAGTCACTCACTGCAATCATCAATCTCAACTCCATCTAGTAAGTATTATCACTCATAAGACTGTAATTCAGACCTGACTGTACAGTCCGTAAATAAATCTGACCAGGATCCAGGAAATCCGCCTTCTTCCAATTTCTTTCCTCCTAGAGATAATTAATCCTAACAGTTCACCTGCGTCCACAGGCGGAGACTCTGGGGAGGGAGGAGCAGCCGGGGCAAGTGCCTCCCCCCGCAATAATTGAGATGGACTGTATATCCAATGCAACAAGTGTAGACAAAATAGCTAAATGCACCCCCCATTATTTTGAACAAGCTTACGCCAGTGCCTTCGTCCATAATCTCTGGTCTCCACGCAACTGCATCGATCCTTTTCCTTATAAAGTATCTGTGGACAACCTTTCTGACTCAAGGCAGCACTCGTGAATAAGGTGTTGCATCACACTTAGCTTATAATTAGCTCTTTATACACGTTTACGAATTACAAACTTCTTCTTATGGTTGGTGATAAAATCGTTTATTACTTTATTATACAAAGATTTACAGAGCGCAAGTTAATATAACGAAATGCACCGCATATGCGAAGTGGATGGAGGTCAAGGTTTTTCTTTGCTGAAGTATGAAGCCTAACTACCTCGCGCCCTTAGCAAGAGATACGAACTATCGGTGTATCGCTGATTATATGACAAACATTGAGAGTTGGCTAGTAGAACAGCCGTAAGAGCAGATAAGCACCAATAAATATTCGAAATAATGTGAAGGCCTCATATGTCACAGATATCAAGGTGCAGCGTCTGTTGCTTATATAAGGCTTATAACATACGGGCTAATGTAAATGAAGTTTTTCACGATATATCCTTAGAGTTTAATTAGCAGATTTTTATTTATGCGTTATAAGATTGTATGTGGGGCGTGGTGGCTCAGTGGTAAGCTCGGCGCCTTGTGACCGGAGGGTTGCAGGTTCGAATCCGACTCTAGCCGCTGCGTACGGACCTTGGGCAAGTCCTTCACTCGCAATTGCTCGTGGCGCTTCGGCGTGAAAATTCCGGCACAGTATCAAATGCTGTAGTCGGTAGCGCCTCCGAGTAGAAGTTGACTTCCAGAGGCGCTATAGAAATATATGGAATAAAAATGTTTCTGAAAACAGGTGGCAGAATAAAGGAACGAGGCTATATTTCATTGGACCAATCATCCGGTTACCAGTACTGTTTCTGGTCACACGCTCTCATAATATGACAGATAATTTGAAGAATATAATAAATATCCACTTGCTTTACATTCGACGTCATTCGAGAAGTATATCTGTATGGCAGTCTGTCTTCTGTCTGTCTGTCTGTTTATGTGTATGTGTGCCTGACATAAATGCATGTATGTTGATGTTTGAGATATATGTAGGCATATGTGTGTACGTATGTATGGACCATATGGCTTACCATGATGAAGAGTAAAGAGAGTTAAATTAAGAGAGAGCGAGAGAGAGAGAGAGAGAGAGAGAGAGAGAGAGAGAGAGAGAGAGAGAGAGAGAGAGAGAGAGAGAGAGCAAGAGAGAGAGAAACAGAGAGAAAGAGAGAGAGAGAGAGAGAGCAAGAGAGACAGAAAGAGAGAGAAAGAAAGAGAGAGAGAGAGAGAGAGAGAGAGAGAGAGAGAGAGAGAGAGAGAGAGCAAGAGAGAGAGAAACAGAGAGAAAGAGAGAGAGAGAGAGAGAGAGAGAGAGAGAGAGAGAGAGAGAGAGAGAGAGAGAGAGAGAGAGAGAGAGAGAGAGAGCAATGTCAAGCATTTGATACTGTGCGACACTTTTATTTGGCTGAGGAACAAGCAACAATGCAAATACCTGATAATAATTATGTGTAATTGGATAATAACCATTCTTGATGACCGAGAACATGTTACTAAATGTAACGGCTCTATATCCTCTGCCGTTAAATAAATGCTAGCATTATCCAAGGTTCTGGCTTAGGTCCGATCTACTTCATAAGGACATTTGCAAAACTGAAACCAGTTTTCCCTAGAAACAGATTACTTAAATACGCAGATGATTGCTACCTCATGAAACCTGCATCCGATGGAGGTAGAGTAAAAACAGAGCTAGAATATGCAGCACAATGGGCAGCAAACTGTAACCTAAAACTAAGCTCAAATAAAACGTTTGAAATAATAATAAGAAGACCGAGGGGTGGATTGACTTGCCTGCAGTAATTCCTGGTGTAACAAGAGTAAGCAGCTTAAATGTTCTGGGAGTTCAGATTTCTGAAACCCTTAGTTTTGAGCAGCATATGAGCAGATTATGCAGTAAGGCAAATCAATCCATTATTACTGCACATGGCCTGTATGGAACTAAACTCCATGATGTGGTGCGAGCCACAACTGTTGCCCGACTGTTTTATGCTGCCACGGCATGATGGGGATTTTGCAGGGCAACAGGATAGAAATATACTTCAATCGGTTCAAACAAGCTTCAAACAAGCTGATTCGACTGGGATATCTCCCTAGTGATAACCCGACTTTTGATCATTTATATAACAAAGCTGACTTTTTTCTGATATTTTGAATAACCCGGGACATGTTTTGCATGGATTATTACCACCCATATGGAACACTGGATATACCTTGCGACCAAGAACTCACAATCGGACATTACCTAAGGTTGATGGACAAATGAGAAAGACTTTTTTGATTAGGATGCTGTATATGTTGTAATTGTCTGACATGTATGTAAACCAGAGTGCGTTATATCAACTGGTCGAATAAAGAAAACACTTACTTACTTAAATAGTTTTATGTATAGACTGGTCCGATGCACTGAGTTGAACGCCAGAGCAAGCCTCAAGCGTCTCTTTCTAGCCCATAAACCTTTCGAAGCAAGATCATGTCCAGCGCTCGTGAATAAGCTGGTGCCCTGCGCTTAGCTTTAGGGTAGCGCTTTAGAAATTTGGAGTTTAAGATTATGAACATGTATATACCACGAGACAATGGTGAAAATGCACCTTTAGCAGAACTAGTCGCCACAAGTTTAAATCTTTTCTACCTCTCCCATGTGCAAGAGTTTGTCCACATCTGAAGCAGATTGGAGCAGTTTTAGAGGTCGCTCAAGAATCCAACATTCCCTTCATAATACCGCGTCCTAGTGGATATTATTGACCGTTATTTACCACTCGGAAGAATTAGTGTTAGAACTGCTCACAGGCTTAATGTTGAACTGTTGAGTTAAACTGATGTTTAAAGATACCAATCTAACATTATTAACTATTCTTTGTTGCTAAGATGCAGAATATAAACGTTGGATTTTGTAAAATTGCTTTTAAGAACTTTAAACTTTTTAAAATTGCTCAGATTAATGCATTTGCGAGGATTAGTTAACTGAGGAGAGTTGACTTTAAAATGAGTTTTTTACATAGCTCATAAACATAATAGCAAAACCAAGAAGCTGACAGAGCTGTCTTGTTCCCATCTTGCAGCAAATGAGGATGTTCTCCGACTTCCAATGTTCTTTAACGTCTAGAGAAAGTCTCAACTGAAAGAAGCAGCAGCTTTATCCATTTCAAAGGTCATTTAAAGGTGACAGAGAAGTCCACATAAGATAATCGATTCCGGGGTTCGCACCTTAATGAACCTTCACGATGACTACGAGAAACTCATAAAGAATCTCAATTGAAACAACGAAAAGTAATCGGCAAACGAAGAGGCATTCAAAAGCAACCTCATTCAACTCTCCAATGTTGTCACCAGTGACTGCACATGACAATTGAAGAAGATAAGTAGTTCCTAATTATGCAGAGATATGTTACTTGCTAGGAAGGAGACGAAGAGTGTTCAAGAGGAGTGATTTCACAACTTTGCAACAAAAGTTGCATCTAAAACTCTGGTCGAATCAGTACTATCGAATCGAATGTTGCATTCTCGTCTGCTTAGAGTGCAAAAGTGCTACTGTCATTTTTGTAACTTTTCAGGAGAGGAAATCTAAACTTTTGATAGTTACTACCAATCCAATAATTTTTATATCATTGTGATTTATAGTCATTTAGATAATAAATTAGTTCCCCAGTTAGAGTGTTGTAAATTTAGAAAAAATTATGACGCCTAGCTGAAATATGAAAAATAGCAGCTTGTGTCCAACGACCTCTTATGCTTGTGACAGACAAATGACACAATAGCACCTTTGCACATTTCAAAAATATTTTCTGATCTGGAGATATCTTTATTACTGCTTAAATTTGTGACTAACAATTACCTTTTAAAAATTTATAAAATAATAAATATTGATTTGGGTAAATTGCATTGATTTATTTGAAGAACTTAATAGAAAATTTAAAGGCTGAAAAATTTATTATTGGCTACGCACTCGAAGTTCGAAATAATCTGAGGTAAGACTGCAATAGGAATATACCAATACATTGTTCAGTAGATGTTTTTAAATAGTACTCGAGATACGAAATTACGATCATCTTTAACGGGAAGGAGGAAAGTCAGAAACCACGCGGTCTTGATCATTGCTCACACCGGGAATGGGGACAGTGTAGGGGAGGGGGAGTCTATGAAGGACATGCATTTCATTTGTTCTTATTGCTGGAAATAGTCGGTCGTCCGCTCCATCAGCCATTTCTGCAGCAGTTGGCGCGTCTATGTTCATAAAAACCCTACGCTTCATCCTAGCCATTAGTTGTTTTATTCTAACCCTGCCTTCAACAGTCACGTAGCCCCACCATGCAGATCTGCAAATGGTATCCTGTTAGCTCCTATAAGAAATCACTCTTAATTACTCCTATTATCGCTATCAAAACATTGAATGTTATTTTAGTTTATCACATTGCCATGATTAAATGCAATAATATTTTAAGAATAATAATTATAACTAATGCAAAGTGTTAGAAACACGATTGTTAGAAACTTACAATTTTCCGTTAAAATACTTTTGGATTAGTCTTCCGCACGATGCCGTGTCTATCTTAATTAACCATTGGTAGACACAATGTTTACAATAGTTCTATCGCCAATAGAACCTTTGCACATTGTAAAAGTAGGTCACTAGAGATAACCCAAATAATACAACAGTTGCTGCGTTTTTATTTACACTCTGAACGATAGCACCTTTGCACAGTTCAAAAATTACACTAGTAGCAATAAATAAAACAATAATTCTCTTTTTTAAAACTTTGAGTTAGCACCTTTGTACTCGAAGCAGACAATATGTTCCTTCCTTCAGTAGCCAATCTACTTCATACTCTGAAGAGTCTGACAGTCCAACGGCTTCAGCTGCTGTATCAGAACCTCACACTAGCAGCTCGTCATCTTCCTGCTTCTCTGATTCTGATGAGGAGTTCCAAGCTCGAAGTCTTTGCTTGAAATCTCAGCCAAATCGAGCAAATGTCAACATCCTTATGGATCTCAATGTGTCAACGTCATTGCTGGTGCCACATTATTATTATAATTATTATTTTTTTATATAATTATTATTATTTATTAATTCAGATCGACAACACATAGCAAGATTACACTGAAACATGACAGTACAATCAAGATAATAATAATAATAAAAATAAAAATAATAATAATAATAGTAATAATAATAATATTATTTTTTCCCCGAGGTACATATAATCCCTCAGGAGTCAGATACTAAGTGTGAATGTGTTATTGAAGAAAAGTAAAAATGTTCTAGTGTGTCCGTAGCAACATTGAACACTGTGGAACCTGCTCTTGTTTTCATTGCTGCAATATAATGTTTTAATTTATTTCAACTGAAATTCTTTTTTTAGTCCGTCAGTGCAGATTATGAGTTTCATGCTTAAATAGTGAAACATCCTGACCTTGAGCGACCTCTTAATACTCATCAATGTCCCTCAAATTTGGTAGAAGTCATAGTGAGCAGTCATGGAACAAACCGAGGGTTGTGGAATGTGGAGCGCAACTCTGATAAAGTTCATTTTTGGACCACCTTAAACAGCCTCTAGCTGTGCGGCCGAGTGGGCCGACCCTTTGAAGCATTATAACACGCGATGATTGTAACCTTGTAAGTACACGTTAATTGCCTCGCTGCACCTGACGAGTAGTCTACTTCGAATAAACATCTCTACAATCGAGATTTCGTCCCTTCTATTGACCGACTAATCCGACACTTCGGCGGATTTACAACGGGAACAACGCAACAGCCTCGCGTATAAACAAATCGACTTCTGACCTGGCGTACAAAGGCACACGTAGGCCTTATAATTATGGCATGCATGTACGTTTATGTAATGCTTTTATGCATGCATATTTTCCAGCAAGGCATCGACGTTCAATTACTTATTTAACCGTGATTTCAGTTGTATTTACGACAATAACATATATACGGCATCGCCAGTTGAAAGCTACTTTTTATGCGCTTTCACTAGAGACTGTCAGTGCAAAATAATGCTAAGAATTACATAGAAGACACATTTTATCTGTTGCTTTTAATAATTAAGAGTTTTGGCCTCTGACAGTATGCAGAAGAGCTTTTCCAGCCACGAGGATCAGAAAGGTCTGATCGCCCATTTTAGTCTTAGTTTTGTGTTAGCTGATGACACAAATACATCGACGGACTTAAATGATCACAGCCTCAGCCAATTAAAATCGTCCGATGCTGTCTGCCAAGTCACGTGGCGCGCATACTCTGAATCTGAATAAAGAGCGGGAATCCTGAGAAGACAGAACTTGGAGATTTTAAGCATAGGCCCATAGTTGTTAAAAATGTTAGAAACTAAAAAAACAGAAAACCGTCGTTTTTTAAATAAAAATGGAAAAATAAAATGATTTGACTTTGTCACATCTTGTAGGCCCTACTGAAATTTAAAATTGAAGACCTGTTGTACATAATTTAATTAACAAATAACAGAACGTTTATTAGTAACCACTAAATAACATAAATCTACAACAATTATTTTATTTCTTATAAATTTGGTTTCAGAGTCGCCCGCAGACGGACGCACTGGACGCACGTTCGTCCAACCACTAAATCAAATCCACAAAATGAATAGCAGAGCATCGACATTTTTTCATGTTAAAGCATTAGATGTTATCTAAATTGAATTTTTTTTGTTACGCTTGTCACTACTCACTACTCTGTCTATGGCAGCTATTTCAATTTTCTTACTTTTATTTATGGTAGGAAAGCGGGCCAGCGGTGTGCTTCCAATTGTTTATTCTGCGGGCGCCTCTATTTGGTTTAATAAGAAATTAAAATATTGAAATATTTTCAAATTTAAATTGAACTTTAGTGTGAGCTTGTGATGTAGTAGCAGCATGTTTAGTTGCGTTATCTAAGGCTTCTCGTTTTCTTTTCTCTTATCTTGTTTCATCCTTTCAGTATTCTCTTCTATGATCATATTCTTTGTGTCTATGGGCACTTTTTCACATGATTTTATATTGCTACGGTCTCCCGCAAGATGATCCCTAATACGGATCGTACCACCCGAATAATCTTTTTCACAGTAAATGCATTTCAATTTAGCCAATGCTGAGTTTTTGTCTTTCTCGTCTACCAAAGTAACGGGAATCCATTCCGCACCCTTTCCTTTTGGCATTTTGGACAACTTAGAAATAAATTTTTTTAATTTTATTTCTTGTTCTGTGCTATTTAATAGCCTAAAGTATTCATTTCTCAAATGACGACGTAACCTAAATAGTGAAGTAAATTAGCTGAATCCTTGAAAGTACGAAGACAGCGTAAGGGACATCAGACAAAAATAAAATCATAAAAAAATGAAAAACGGAAAATCGACTAGAAAAATTTAAAAAAGAAAAAACGAGACCTTTTCGAAAAAAATAAAAAACGAAAAAATCGGTTTTAACACTATGATTTTTAGCAACAACGAACCAGGTTCAAGTTCAACACAACATGCTAGTTGTATGAAAAGAAGTATTCCGTTTTGAAATTCCAGTGTTTCTTATCATGGCAGACGGGACTGTCTTCGAAGACGATCAGTTTGGTTGAGAATCGCAACCGGGAAGAGGGATACCATGAGAGAAAAAATTTATGGTAGCAGTTTTGAAATAATTGAAACATGTAACAGAGCACCTGTGGATGGCTAATATTCAGATTCTGAGACAAGAAAAAGCGGGAAACAAGAACGGTCAGTTGAAAGACGAAAAGGGCAGCTCTTGTAGATCATAGGCCTACCTGTAGAAGCGCGTTTGTACAGACATACGAAGCGGCACAGTGAACTTTAGGAAGAAAACAAGGCATACGAAAGAAACAACGAGGATTTCAGCTTGTGAGCTTGAGCTTTTGAGCTTGTCAGCACAAAACAACTACAGTACCAACCGTGTTAGTACTTACCTCACAGTTTTAATCTCAATCTTAAGAATGGAGGAGGCTGTCTGAATGAATCCGCCAGACAAATGTGTAAACAAAGCGTGCACCATATAGGGGCAAATGATCCCCCGCAAATCTCATATCCGATTAAAAGTTTGAAATGAAATTTAACTTTCAGTGCAACATCCATCCGTCGTAGATTTGAATATTAAATTCGAATATTTCTATATTAAAAACAGGGAGCCAGTTCGAAAACGTATCCTAAAGTGTAAAAATATCACATTCCGCTCGATTGAAACATAAAAGAGACTCACGTTGATTGACAACATAATGCAACAGCAAGCACTTTATACTGAAGCTCGCAGTTGAAGAATGGATGTTAGCGGCAACAACATGTGAAGGATCTCACTCGATCAGATCATTATAAAAATGAGAGGGTCAATGTCATGTGGTCTCTATAAAGACGAGTACTATATTTAGGTGCATATTTGAAACATACTTATGTTATCAGGTATTGTTATGTAGAAGAAGTAAGTTAAGTAGATCTAGGGGGTTAGTAGTGATCACGTGAGTCAAACTGATAGGTTAATTTACACACCGCATCATCATCAAATAGGCCTAATTCGCCCCTAACAATTCGCGATAAATGCTGAGCAACAATTGTGGGCACCGTAGAATAGGGCGTTCGGATGTTCTATCCGTCTAGTTTGTCGATTGGGTAGACCACAATTCTGAATTGAATCTAATCAGTGGTGCTCTCTACGCTAACTTAATTGGTGTCGGAGTCATTTAAAGCAAAAGGGTTCGCCAGAAAGTGCTCAGGTAACGGAAAATTCGCCATGGTAATATTTCTTTCAACAGTGAACATCGTCTTTCAGCTGATACAATACGCAGCTGTGTTAAAACATAGGCAATCAAACAATCCTAAGATCGCAGATAATAGTGCTTGAAAGCACTTTCATAGGTCGAACAGGACAGTTTAAATCTTATTCTGAACTCAACAGGAAGCAAACGCAGCTGACCGAGCAGGGTTAAGGAGTTTTTACGAGTACATACCCGTAGCACCATGCGAGTCAAAGCATTTTGATTGCGTTGAAGCATATTGACCTAATTAGCTGGAAACGCATAGTTGGTATCATCGAGACGAGGTCAGACAAGAGAGCAGATAAGCACCAATAAATATCTGAAATAATTTGAAGGTTGTAAGCAATCACTCGACGCAGATTGTGTGTTTTAGAAAAAGACACGTGGCAGTGTAAAGCCGCGAGGAAATGTTTCATTTGAACAATTGAACCGTGACCATTTTCTGGTCACGCACTCCCAATTTAAACACTGCCAATCATTTAGAGTTACTTGGAGGGCGCTACATTTGCTTTACCTTTGGTGCCATTCGAAGAGCATATTTTTATCTTT
Source organism: Allolobophora icterica (assembly GCA_963556255.1). Lineage (NCBI taxonomy): Eukaryota > Metazoa > Annelida > Clitellata > Crassiclitellata > Lumbricidae > Allolobophora > Allolobophora icterica. The sequence goes on from OY744604.1 coordinate 22,456,599, forward strand.
TGTCTGTCTGTCTGTCTGTCTATTTGTCTGTCTGTATGTCTGAAATTAATGCAGGTACGTTGATGTTTGATATATGTCCCCGTATATTACACGTGTAAATTCTATACGGCTTACTTTAATGAAGGGTACAGAGAAATGGATGGAGACAGACAGCAAAGTGTTATATAGTTATATGTAGAGACTGGTCCTTTGCTCTAGTTGTATGATAGAAACAATGAATTAGTACGAGAATTTGTTTTTAAATATAAAAACAGCACGTTCCGGTCGACGAAAAATAGAACAGACTCAACTTTTATTGACAATAATTATAATCATCCAGTTAATATTTTATAGTGAAGCTCGCAGTGTAAAATAAGTGTTAGAGACAATAAAATGTGAAGGATCTCACTCGATCAAATAACTGAAAATTGAGCAGGTTCAAGGTCATAAGTATATCTCTCTCTCTCTCTTTAACCGTCCTCGATACGAGGGTTGGTCGCATCGTAGACGATTCTTCTCCATCCTTTCCTGTCCTCGGCTACTCGCAGCAACCTCTCTGTTGATAATCCCAACCATTCGCCAATGTTGTCCATCCACCTCTTCCTTGGTCTTCCTCTTGTTCTTGTTCCCGGAACCGTTCCCTGCATAATTTCTTTCTCTAGGCAATCACCCTGTTTCCTCATTATATGCCCAAAGTATGACATCTTTCTTCTTTTGATTGATTCCAATAGGTTCCTTTCGACCCCGCCGTCTCCAGTACCCATTCATTTGTTTTCTTCTCTGTCCATGATATTCCAATGATTTTTCGTATGCATTTCATTTCAAATGCCTTTATTCTATCCTCCTCCTTCTTTTTGATTGTCCAACTCTCACAGCCATACATCATAACTGGCCATATAAGTGTCTTCATTAAAACACGGAGTAACAATTATTGTAGGCTCTGTCAGAAGAAGCCTCCTGGTGTTCTAGCCGCCTAGTTAGCCTATTGGATTATATCAATACGGACCTGATACAAATCTGAGGCGCTCTCTACACTAGCCTAAACAATTAAGAGCAAATAGTTCTCCTATAGATGCTCAGAGAACGAGAAAATCACCACTCCATTACTTATTTCAACAGCGAATATGGTTTTACGGCTGATACCAAATAAGCAAGGACCAATCGAAATAGTGTAGACCTGTGCTTCTTATTTTCGTCGCTTTTACCAGTAGAGTTTGGGATAACATAAAACATATTCAGAAATGTTCTTTAGGAGTTCTCGAACAGTTGAGATTTGAGATATGTTGTATCTGGTATTCTAATTAACCCGTAATTATGATAGAAAATATAGCAATATGTTCTTCAGGTTGCATCGCAAATCAGCACTAGGCCTAGTCTCTAAGTAGCTGATAAGATTACAAAGCTTTCTTTCAACTTCTTCGACTTTCACCCGGCAGACCATGATGCGATAGTACTCGGCCAGATTTATGTTAATCAAATCTCCTTGCTTTCCACTAAATGCCTTTAGGAATTCAGCCTGAGCGATTCTCTAAGGAGTGCTAGTATTTTTTGATTGTTAGCAAACAAACTCTGTACAGATAATCACCATAATCACTATGACAGGTGACAGACTACTATTTAGCTTAACAGCGTGCCGAACTCTAAATATGCCAGTGCCCAAAATCACATTCGTATCACTTGCTATCGACATGCAACCTCCGTCTTCAAGCACGTCCCAGTTATTAATCAATTTGCCATTGAATGGGTTAATTTGTATGATGTCATTGAAGGTCTTTTGCTCTTTTGAGTGAAAGGCGTAGAGATATTTTGTTAACGGAGCAGGAAACGATATGTTCTGGATGAGTCATTCCGTTCAATTTCAATCGTCGCTTGAAACAGAGTGTCGTTGAGTCGGACATCCATATCAGGAGAAAGGAGGAGGGCGACACTAATCATCTTTATTATGGCACAGCTTCGTCGACAGAAACTATTACTACTGCATGGCAGAATTGTACCTTGCTGCACTTGACGTGTGTTTTGACTACAATCGAAGTTTCGTTCCTGCTTTTGACCGACTACTCCGACACTTCGGCGGATTAACCATTGGTATAACGTAACAGCTTGGCCTATAACCATATCGACTCCCCATCTCTCTTACAACGGTATACTTGTATGCATGCATGCAAGATGCATACCTGTATCAAAGCAATGGCGTTCAATAGATAGGCCCAGTGTTTTAGTTGTCGGGGGGTTGGGGGGTTCAACCCCCCCAGTTCTCTTTCCAACCCCCTCAGCTAAGTAACTGAAAATATGTTGGGGGGGTTACTTTACTACAAAAAACTGGTGTTTGGTCTATGTTATTATGTGATTTGGTAATCGGCAAATTTCTGACCCCCCCCCAGTTGTTTTTGGACAACTAAAACACTGGATAGGCCTGCGGTCAACTCTTAAAGCACTATAACACTCGATGGCTGTGAGCTTGCAAATTAACGTCAATTGCCTCGTAGCACTTCACGTGTAGGCCTACTTCAAGTAAACATCTCTACAGATCGATAGTCCAACCGATCAACTGTACAATGTAAAAGCTTTCCGTAGAAGCGTATTCGCTCCCCCACATGTCGTACAACGGTAGACCTATACGTATATGCATGCATCTTATATGTCTTATCTTATCTTATATGATTATTTATAAAGCGCCTCTCACAGCATAGACTATTCAGAGGCGCTCCCAGCGTGTCAGCCCCGAGGGAAAAGAAAGGTCTTTAGGCAGCGGAGAGAAGAAGGCGAGATCCCAAGCAAAATCAATATAAAAGCATGTGTGTAAGTAGGTCTATATCTGCGCTAAAGCACCGGCGTTCAATGTCAGAAAGAGGCGTAATGATACTCTGAACCCCTATTGAAAATAGACAGAATGTTGAGATGACAGAAATTTCACGTCTTCATTAATGACGGTCCAGTGGCAAGTCCAATGACCCCAGCCAGAAATGTGAGAAGGAAGTTTACAGTATCTTCTGATATTCCAGACAGTTTTATTTTATATAAGCCAGGACTTTTACCATTTCAGAAAGTCCAGTCTTGGAAGACGACCAGTTTTGTAGGGAACAGCAGTCTGGAAGAAGGAATACCAGAGAAGGGAAAGGCATCACTAGAAGTTTTGAAAAGGCATGACGTGTAACAGAGCACCAATCGTTGATTATTTTCTGAGACAATGCAAAGATGGCAGACAAGAAATAGAAGGGTGTATAGGACAGACCTCAGGCAGGCAATCGATATGATCAAGAACGAAAAGAAATATGGAACGTCACAATGAGCTTTAGGAATAAGACAGAGCACACGGAGGAAAGAGTGAGGACTTCAGCGGACAATGAAAAGTAAGGGATTTCAACCTATCAATTCATTGAAAATGGAGCAGGGTCGAGGCCATAAATTATGGCAGTTATTTGTTTCTTATGACACCAACACCATTAATTTTAGATTAGCGTAGAGATATATCTCAGGCCCATTAATTAAACATTAGGCAAATATAATAATAATATTAATAATAATAATATTAATAATAATAATAATAATAATAATAATAATAATAATAATAATAATAATAATAATAATAATAAAATAATAATAATAATAATAATAATATAATTATTCTTTAATTAAGCGCCTGCAAACGCACTGCGCTGTACAGTAAACTTACACATAGTAGAAACGGCAGCCACGTAGGGCGCCTTACATACATGTAAATAGGCAAATCAACACAGTCATCGTGCATCACCATCTCCGATTTTGTTCAAATTTGGCATGGTGATAAACCACCATGAAAAACTCTCAAAAGCAAAATTTTTGATTTTTTGGTCAACCGATGTCTGAGATATGGGTCAATGAACATTGACCAAAACGGGCCAATTTTCACTGACCGCCGATGTTCAAACTGCTGTATCTCAGCTTCTATTTCACCTAGACACAATTAAAATATCAAATTGAAGGTATTAAATAGCTCTAAATGGGCAAAGCATTTAGAAACATTCATATTTAGTAACAAAAATATTTTGAGCAACTGTAACCTAGTGACACTGACCTAGGTCAGTTTGTCACTTCAGGATTTTATCAAATTTTTTCCATGTAACGATTTCATTGTTCTTAACATTTGGTGAAAATTTCAGAGTGGGCGCTCTTATAGTTTTTTTACAGTGATTTTTTAAAGGTACAGTCATGGTCGTATTCGCGACCATCATTTCTCGCCCGATAGATCTGAACTGTTTGAAGAGCCTGGTTTGCTGCAATAGTTTCCTCAGATGCCAGCAAATACATTCTTCCAGTGATGGTTGTTGGTTGAACAGTTGTTAATATATCCTGGCACGACATTACTAAGATGTCTGTTGGAAGCGGATATCGATATGATCAACCTGGTCCATGTGGGTGTAAAAAATTGACTTCACCTCATTTGTGTCCAGAAATATTTGCAGAACACAGCCAAGCCACCAATGCCCATCATACTTTGCAGTGATGTAGCCCTTGATATCTGAGAGTTTAATCATGGTCTTGTTGTCGATCTTTACAGACTGTTAGGCACGTTCAATTCTACTATCCAGGCTGCTGGAGAAATCTTTCACTTCAACTGACTCAGCTGATACTGGGCAGATGCAGTGAAGCTTTTGTGTGCCTGCCAGATATACTTGAAAATTGAAATATTTAAGGTTCTCCACTTAGCTGTCTATTTTAGGTAGTTTCTCATAACTTCAGTTATAATAACATCAAAAAAGTTCTATAAAATTGTAATTTATGTCATGCGAACATTCAGACAACAGGAAATACTATGAAACCTAGAACTGAAACAAGATTTAATTTAAATAAGAAAATAAGTAGGCATGTAAGTAAGCCTAATTTTTGTTCAGCATGTTGTGTGAGATAATGTAAGTACACTGAGCAAAAATCATTGATGTTAACAGCTGGGATTCAGCAGTTAAACATTCATGGCAAATCAACAGTAGCAATGATGGTCGCGAATCGCAACCACGACTGTACCTTTAAAAAATCACTGTAAAAAACTATAAAAGCGCCCACTCTGAAATTTTCAACAGTTGTTAAGAACAACGAAAGCTTTGCATGAAAATAATTTGATAAAATTCTGAGGTGACAAACTGACCTAGGTCACTGTCACTAGGTTACAGTTGCTAAATATGTTTTTTTGCTAAATGTCAATGTTTCTGAATGCTTTGCCCAGATAGAGCTATTTAATACCTTCAATTTGGTGTTTTAATTGTGTCTTTAGGTGCAATAGAAGCTGAGATACAGCAGTTTGAACATCAGCGGTCAGCGAAAATCAGCCCAATTTGGTCAATGTTCATTAGGGTGGAGTGAAAAAATGATTTTTAAATAAATGAATTCTAATAGTGGGCAAAAGATGCAACTTAGGTAGAGTAAGAAACACACCAAATATTTTAAATTTCAAATGACATCTTCTGCCCTCTACCGTCGATGCAATATTTCAACGTGATTGAACTAATATCACAATGGATGTCATCCAATCTCCTGTGCCTTAACCTTTTCAAAACAGAATTCATAATCCTAGGCCTTCCTGATCATATCAAGAAAAGCCCTAACCCTTCCATACACCCATCGACTAACTCATCGCTTCTTAACTTTCACATTGGACCCCCCCCCGTCCATTACTTGTGATCCACACCTCTCCTTCTCTAACCACATCTCCAACCTCTCGCGCTCCTGCTTCAGGCACATTTGTGACCTTCGTCGCATCCGGTCCAAGATCGACCTTAAAACTGCCTCCACCATTGTTACCTCTAATGTTCATTGATTACAGCAATTCCCTCTTCCTCTAACCTTGAATCCACCCAAATCAAGCGTATGCAACTTATCCAAAAGTCACTAGCCAGAGAGCTGTCACGAGAATGCCCAAACATCATCATATCACTCTCATCCTCAAATCACTACATTGGCTATAAATCCCAGAGTGAATCCACTTCAAAGTCCTATAACTCCCTACAATATATCCAGCCCAAGTACCTCCGTGGTCTCTTCACCATCCAGGCAACCCGCTCCACCCGATCCTCCGATCCTATTTAAGTCTTTCTCGATCTCCGGTCACTACTCATCTCAAGTTCTCCAACCCAGCCATATCCAACAGAGCACCACGCCTCTGGAGCGATCTCCCCCTTGAATTCCGCAGATTCTTAGTTCCTCCATCATCATTCCAACCCGTCCTCCATCCTTCTCCTCATGTTCCTCTATCCATCTCCGGGCTTTCCACTCCAAACTGAAGTCTCGCCTTTTCAAGTAGGGTCTACTCCTACCCTGACTCATTTGATCCTCTGCCTTCCAATTCTCCTTGCCCTAAATAACACCCACCTTCACAGCTGCTCTGCGTCCTCTCTTGATCTGCCCCCCCCCCCGGAACCAGACTCGGACCTCTTTTGGATTACTCTCTGGAAAACCCCCTCAACACTCACAGTCGTATGTTGGCGCATCCTGCTTGAACACAGCTTTGGTACTTCTTTCGTTCTCTCCTAATTTTCTTCCTTCGCTGCATTCATTAGGCGTTACAATCATAGGCGTAATTTGTCGGGGGAACGAGGGGTAACCGTACCCCACCCCACTCTTTGGGGTGGGGTACCGTACCCCCCACTTTACGCACAATGTCAATCAATATTTTATTATTTTGCCTTCCCAGAGATCGCAGTCAACGCCTTGCTTCCTGTATGTTAGAAATTGGTACCCCCCACCTTTTTAGACCAAAGTTACGCCCCTAGTTACAATTATATAATCCTGTAACATACCAGAGGCGATTTTCGCAACTGATTTGAACGTGTATTTCATGAATTGTAACCGTTCGAAGACAGTCAGTTGAAGAAAAGGAAAAACAATGCACCACATTAACTTTATTCAAAGAATTTTATATGGTAAATATAAAACCGTCGGTAGAGGGCAGAAGACGCAAAGCAAAATCAACAATATTTTAAGCACAATTTACACTCACATGCTGGCAACTTTCCATCTCTATTAGAAAGCGTTTGCTTAAAAAAAAATTGGGGGGGCCATTTTCACTCCACCCTAATGTTCATTGACCCATATCTCGGACATCGGTTGACCAAAAAATCACTAATTTTGGTTTTGAAAGTTTTTCATGGTGGTTTGTCACCATGCCAAATTTCAACAAAATTGGAGACGATGACGTCCATTTTTTTCTAAAGTGTGTTGATTTGACGTGGAATGCCCCAGAAGCACATGATAACAGTTTTACAGGAGTCCAATATAACTGCATTTAAGCGGCAGTCACACGGCGCCATCATGGCCTACTATTCATTTAGCCACCGCCATCTAGCGAGTGGAAGGCTGAAAAAACCATACGGAGGTCCACGGGGTTCGATCTTGGTACCTTCAGCTCTTCACGCCAGTGTGTTATCCATTACTCTACGGACATTTCGGTCTACAGTTACTTCGTATTGTGTAATCAGGCGTTATATGTAGAAGCAATTAACTAAGCACAAGTAATTAGTGACCAAATGAGTAAACTGCGTGCCAGGATCTAAATATACCAGAACGTACTAAATAAGGATTATTTTTAAGGACGATTTTACGGATGAATGTTTGCTGTGTATTCATTTGACTTAGCTTCATCGGTTAGCTTCTGCATCGCAGCGTATATGGTTAACCCCTTAGCAACTGGCGACAAAACGCTGTGTAATAATATTAGTCGCCATCGGATAAGGAATTGGGTCTAATTCAGGCAATTGCTACAAGCTGTCCTCTAGTCACACGGATCGTGTGAGCCTATAGATATAGCTGATGAATATTGCGCAGTTATTAATTCTGGTCTTATAGGTTGCAAGTCATTGAACATAGGCTGTCCCTACACATGGTGGCCACATATGTGGCATAGGCTAATAATGCTTAGTAAGTGGTTAGGAAGAGGTTAACAATCAGGGCTGTAGTCGAGGGTATACGCGGGTATACAGCGTATACTCACCTATGGAGAAATTTGAGAGCGTATACTCAGGGCTCTAGACGAGGGTATACGCGGGTATACAGCGTATACTTACCTCTGTAGATGAAATTTTGAGGGAAAAGAGAGATTTTGAGAGCTTTTTAGGGCGAATGACTAAAAAAAGGTCATCAACTTTTTCAGAGACGAAATCGTAAAAGTATGAAAATTTTCAGAGAATTCGTGAAAAGTAATAAATTTTTAGGTCTTCAAATTTTTTGTTACGGTGACACCAGCCCTACTGACGCCGCTGGTCATCGGTAGCGTATGCTCACCTCAAATTTGACCACTACAGCCCTGTTAACAATTGATGTAATATTCGTCTTCAGACGCCTAACTTTCTGTAGCGTTCAAAAGATTAGGAAATACAGTTACAACATTGATTGAAAACGTACGAGAATAAGGCTGCTTAGTTCATGTGAAGTTTTAGCATGCAATTCAGGCGTGAGTAAATGTCTATCAAACTGTCTAAGATAGGCCTAATTCATAGAACCCCAAAGAGCGTTGTAATTTCTCCTGACCTTCATCTTTTTGAATGTGTGATTTTGTGTGTTGAACTCGTGCATAATGCATTTATACGTTGCGTGTAATCTTCCAAAGAACACAGACAACAGAAACACAGATGAAATATCTCCTGAGAGAATTAAAACCAATGTCACACATGAACTGTGTTATGTCAAGTGACGTTATTTTGCTTTATTTTGCGTTCCGTTGCGTTATGCTGGGTTAGGTTATGTATATTAAAATCTTTCTGTTTATGTGACAAATTAATTCCGGTGAAATTCCAACAAAGCGAGTAGGGCCTGTACATAGGTGTGTGACAGGTTCTTCAATATTATATCCTGGCACCCATTCAGCCCTCCATTCTTTCGTGGTTGGTGAAAGTAAGTTTGGAGGCTGGAAATTAGCCGAACTTTGATAAGGTGGTGTACATTATAAATGCTCTCTACATAGGGGCCTACAGAAAGTGTTAAATTCTAAAGCAATAATTATTGAAGCTCAGTTTTGTGACTGATATTCAGCAAAGAGAAAGTGTACACTCAGAAGCGTCATCGTTCTCCGCAGGCAGAGCCGTCTTATCCACTAGGAAGAGCAGGCACTGTGCCTAGGATCTACGAAACTTTCAGGGGCCTACGAAAGATGAAAATCTGAAAATGAGATATTGAATGATTGACCGGGAAAGGGAAAAAGAAAATTTTATGCGAATAACAGCAAATTCAAATAGAAAAACGTTTGTACTGAAACAGTTTAAGTTAAGCTGTGCTAGTCTACATAATGTGAACTTTACAGACTTAGAGTTGGCAGTTCAGTTGGGGTCTACAAATGCAAGACTGCCTAGGGCCTACCACGACCTCAAAACGGCCCAATCTGCAGGACGAAAGAACGATTGAAGCAAATTCAGCCATTGCATCAATCGTTCAGCCAGAAAACTGTGAGAAGTTTCTATGTTTCTTCTCAAATTGTCAAAATAGAATTGTTTTTCTTTTTGATAGCTAGGTTAATTTCACATCCACATCATTTCCAAAAACCTGTTTTTCTCAACACACAAGGTCAGTCAGACATAACAGTTTTAAGTTGTTAACAGAGTGATGGATATGACTCGCAAGTAATTTTTAAGGGATAGGATTTGAGCTGAAAGAGACTTGCCAACGTATGACGTAAAGAAAGAAGGAAAGGTGTGATGAGAGTTCACAACATACGCTTGCAGTAGTGGGCTTGATTCTTGTCGGAATAAATAGACTATAGCTATGAAGACAATGAACCATGGAATTGCACTAATCACGTTCAACTACACTGTGTCCCGATGAAAAGTAGACCCCAAGAAAAAGTGTCATAACTCGGTCAAAACGTTTAGCATTTACCTGAAATTTTAAAAACAACACTAGCCATATTAGCATCAAATCGTAACGCCGTTTGAAAATGCTGGTGAGTTTGTCAAGTCTATATCAACGTTTGAGGTGCAGACAGTGCAGTACTGAAAAGGGGAATTTCCAACATCAAATTTTTTGACAAACGCTTAGGGGTCTACTTTTCATCGGGCGGCTACTTCACATTCAACAAGACAGTGCCCCTGAGCACCGAGCACGTGAGACCATTGCTCTGCTGTCCCGGGAGACACCCGACTTCATATCCCCGCAGCTGTGGCCGCCCAACAGTGCAGACCTCAATCCAGTTGACTGTCAAATCTGGAGTGTACTGGAGGAGCGCGTTTATCGTTCCCGCATTCGTGACGTTGATCACCTGAGGGCGCGTCTGATCGAAGAGTGGCAGCTGTTTGACCACGTGACCATCGACCAGGCCATCAAACAGTGGCGTCCACGTCTACGGTCGTGCTTCCGTGAACAAGGAGGACATTTTGAACACCAGCTCTAGCTGAACTTCACTTCCTTATGACTCTTATAGGCCCCTATGTTGAAAATTTCCCCCTTTCAGTCCTGTATCTCAAACGTTCATAAACTTCACAAACTCACTAACATTTTCAAACGGCGTTACGATGTGGTGGTATTATGGCTACTCTTGTTGTTTTTAAAATTTCAGGCAAATGCAACAAGTTTTGACCGAGATATGACACTTTTTCTTGGGGTCTACTTTTTATCGGGATACAGTGTAGAATGCTACAACGTATACGTGTTTTCAGTCAGACTGATTCCGAGTAGGCCTAGAGCAAGGTCGTCAAGGTCGTTTGCATCGGGAGATCATACAGTTGTTAGCAGAGTTACAGAAATAAACTGCTAAACTTCATCCAGAAAATTTATTGTCTCATGCAGAGATCTACATTTTAGTTTTAAATATGGAAGCATGCAAAAATGTTAAAGCTCGTTCACATTCTGAATATGGCCAATATAGATTAGCGTTGTATTCAATTTGAGTAATTTAGATATTTGAAAATACAGCCTTTCTAGTTTATGTTGCTCGGCTTAAAACCAACAGTTTATAGAAACACTCAACTGAAATAAATGAATCACGTAAATCACACTATGACGACAATGAACAGGTACACGAAAAATAGCAATAAACCAACCAAAAACCTGCAAGCAATCCTTAAGAGGCTGCCTAAGAAGAAAGTACTCGAAGACCATCCGCAACAGAGCGTTGACAGGCTACACATGGCTCACTTGCGCGTGGCAGAAGTTTAACTTAAGTTCTTGTACACGCTCTCCACTGTTATATGGTTGGTTTTCCAAAATAAATTGCACATGATACACCACAAATGTGTACTTTAGCATAAATTTAACATCTATCTATATTAATAAAGCGAGAATTCTGTGTGTGTGTGTGTGTGTGTCCCTCTGTCTGTCTGTTTGACCGGGCTTAACTTCTACAATTTTGCACCTTTTCACTCGAAACCTTCACTAATGTGTCGGCCTCGGCTTCGGACACCCAGTGGAGGGGTTCGCGTCCCCCGTTTTCACCCCTAACATGGTGAAAATGCCCCAAAACTCTACCCACCCGACCGTCAATCACGCGCAAGCTCGCCTATTCCACTGCGAAGCGGTTCTATTTATGGCGCAGGTATTCCCCAACGTCATCAATAATGCGCGTAACGACACCGCGGTTCTATTTATGGCGCCGGAATTCCCCAACGTCATTAATAATGCGCATAAGTTGTTTACTTTCGCACAAAATTTAATGACGATCGATTCGAAGTATATTCATCGTTTTACAACAAAATGTTAACACATGTATGTTCAAAGACAAAGATCTAAATTATTTACAGTATATGAAACAACCAGTCTGCTTTACTAAGGGCGAGGCCGACTACAGACCGGCAGTGAGGGCTAGATTTCTGGCGTTTTCTTTAACACGCCAACGCCCGGTTCACCCTCTAAGACTGCGAAGCAGTCAGTCCACGGGAGACTGCGAAGCAGTCCCCCACAGGTCGCCAGACGCCACAAGGGCCTCCAAGACTGCGAAGCAGTCGCCGTCAGAGGGCGACTGCGAAGCAGTCACTCCACGGCAGAGGTCGCTAGACGCCAGAAGGCGTATACAAGACTGCTTCGCAGTCTCTTCTGTACGCCAGAAGGCGTCTACAAGACTGCGAAGTCGCCACACGCCACAAGGGCCTCCAAGACTGCAAAGCAGTCGCCGCCAGAGGGCGACTGCGAAGCAGTCACTCCACGGCAGAGGTCCAACACCAAGTGGAAAAAAGCAGACGGCGCAAAACTAAGGAATCATTCATCTGCAGTAGAATGTTACCATACATGTTGCTCTGTGGCGCGTGGAAGAAGTTAGTAAAATGTAAGTTCTTGCCCACATTCAGTCGTTTGATCGCATTATTTGCTAAGCCGCCATTGTTATCTCGTCGGTGTTGCAAAAATAAATTGCATATGACACACCACCATTTTTTTCTTCAGTATAAATTCAGCGAAAGGTTACAAGTCTAAGCTTATAGTGCACAAAAAGCATCCAATAGTCCGTCATCTTGCTACACGTACAATAAAATTCGTACAGGTGTTACTTGCCAAAACCTAGTTTCACGTAAACATAGACCTGAAGGATTATTACTTTCTAACACTGGCCAGAAGCCTATTGTAGATAGAATTATAATAGTTTGGAGGCAGAACCTCAGCCAAAATATCTTTCTATTCTACTAGGCAATGAATATAGGCCTACATTCAAACCACAAGTATTAAAACTGTATAATAATTATAGTCTAAGCGCGAAAATATTCTAAATTTACATTTGCATTATGGGGCCAACTGGATGTGCCTTAAATCTACAATAGTTGCAAGATTTATAATAGGCCTTTATCCCCAATTAAACTTGAAGATGATTTAGGTTGTTACGCCAGTAGTGTGATCATTTGGACCACGGGCTGAAGACGGTTGAAGCGATTCGTATTGAGCTGGTCCTTTCACTTGAACAACTACTTTGAGATAAGAAACATCTTCGCATCCGGAATTATCTTGCAGAGTGTCACCATTTGGGTCAATTGGGCAATTCCCACCAGGAGACGGGAATTCTGCGTCAGGATTTGGCAGAATTGGAATGGCCTGAGCTGGTTGGTTCCTACCACAGATTTCGGCATTATGGTATCTGTTATCAATCGCTGGAATTTGCTGGATGGTGCATGAGGACACAGAATCATACTTAACTCCATCTTGGTGAAGTAGGCTCAAATAGGCTGTGTCTTGGACAGTTGTCATTGTACTCTCATCGTCAATGGTCTCATAGATGCTTGTCGAGCAGGAGACAGCAATTTGATCACACGAAATTGGTATGTCGACTTCCTTGGCAGGCATTGTGACCGAATCTGTTAAATAGAAATGATCAACACTTTGGTCATCGTGAAGTGGTGCGCGATAGCGCAGTGTAGTGGCTAGCGTTAAAAATCGTTTTACATTGGGACACACTTGGGAATATAATGCGCAAGTTGCTTACACACAAATCAATGCTGTAATGTGTTCGATGTCATGATGACAATGACTGAAACATGAAAGGACATCTACCTCCGTCAAAGTCGCATACTAAACTACACTGCAATCGGCGCAACTATTACAAAAAAAATTGTTATTACGAATGTAACAATTGATGCTATCACCGTCCTTTGCAACGTTAATTTGTATCTGGGCGACTCCACGTAGCGGGACCCATAGGCTATGGTTCCTTTTGAGTCCTCCCTTAAAACCTGGCCAGAAGCCTATTGTTGCTATAGATATAAATACTGTGGTGACAGATCACAACATAACTTTTGGTGATCAATAAAGTGACTACCACTTCAACTAAAATTACTACCAGACCCCCGCGCGGACGCACAAGCTACACTGCGTTAGTAGTGGGTAAAAAACACGACGTTATAAGGACAGTCTTGAAACACCTCTCACCCTCCCCACCTACACCCATTCACGGGGAGCTGAAATATGCATGCGTACACGTACAAAGCGACATACAGGTAGATAAAACACGCATACGCACACGTACAAAAAGACATACAAGTAGATAAAACACGCATACGCACACGTACAAAAAGACATACAAGTAGGTAAAAAACCCATACGCACATATACAAAGAGACTACAGAAAGCTGAAACACGCATACACACACTTACAAGGTGACGCACGGAAAGCTGAAACACGCATACGCGCACGTACATGGAGACGTACAGAAAGCTGAAACATGCGTACAAAGAGACCTACAAAGAGACGTACAAAAGTTGACACACACACACACACGTACAAGTATTCGCACACGTACAATGAGACGTACAAAGAGACGTACACGTACGCACACAGACATTATACATTTTTTCCAAACAATATATATGGTAATCGAATTTTACATACAATTACAAGTTGTATGGGCGCTATAGAAATTCTCGCTTATAATGTTGGTCTAGAATCGACAAGCTCAAACAGACTTCATGTAGCCCAATTCACATCTATTGCCAAAATCATTTTATTTTAATTATACTAAACTACATTTAATTTTACATTTTAAAATTATATTTCATTCCATACTTTGATTATTTTTACGCCTACTCTTGAACAATCCATTTGGCTAGTCCATTTTGTTATCCGAATAAAACGAGTTTAGTTCATTTCTTTAACGCATTCGGTAATTTAAGTATTTTATGTCATTTAAGACATTAAAAATATATGGTGTAAAATCGATATTACATTCATTACGTTGGTATGTAGACCCAAACATAGGTGCGATCCCTTTTTGACACAGCCATCCGTCTCTCAGTTTACGTGCGAATAAGTAATATTACACGTCTGCACGCTTACATGTAGCTATAGCACTGCACTGTCATTGTTAGAATTGTAGTCATACTCTAGCCAGTTTAAGTGCGCTACATAATCAGTTTGTCAGACTCGACATATGCGAGGGTCATATGCACTCGATTGAGCTTTAAGCTATCCAATACATACAGACTGACAAAATTGCGAGCGATCTATGAACGCATCAATCGCATGATTTCCTACAGTTTAGCAGCTACCTGTCCAATCGTTCATTTTAATTCTAAATAAGGCCTAAACCATTTTCCATTGTAAATCGCATATAGACGGTGATAGCGGTTGGCTCGTTAGATGGAATGGCTGCGTGAAATGACCTCTATCCGTTATACGCCAACCCGAGTAAATGCGCTACATAAACCACTCGCCATATCATAGATAGCTAGTTTGCCATTGATTCGCTCTTTTTCCAGAGGCGTCTATCCCCCTAACTCACTGGAGCAACGTCCCTTTCCCCTCTTCTTCCCCCCCGTTTCTTTCCCCCCCCTAAAATGGTGGCACACACTCTGACAGATCTTTTCCCCCCTATTTCTTGGATGGAGCATTTGCTCCAAGGTTTCTATGGTGTAGACGCTCCTGGTGTCATCTATTAGATCCTAGCAGATTCTCGAAAAGATTTGCTAAGAAATATGAAAAACGAGGACTAAAGGAGAATGAAGCTGTGAGAAGCAGCGAAGAAAAGGTACATTTATTGAAATGGGAACCGTGCGCGATACTCCGTATACGCAGTTGCATTCGCATTCAAAATTCGTGTAAAGAAATTAATAATCGCAGCAGAGTCGATACCCTTACATAGTTGAAGCTGTCAAATCCCAACTTTTAAATTGAAAACCTGAATACGACGAAAGTATTAGGACTTGTACGCTGAAAATATATCGTGGGGTGAGAATCATAAGGTCGTATCGTAAGAGAAGTCATTCTTGGCAAAACAGATTTTTATATTGCAACGCATATATCAATTCACACAGTCACTCTGAATGCACTTGTTTTATACATCTAACATCAAACTAATGTACTTAATTATGTAATATGTATGATCTGATCATATTGTATAAAATGACCCTATAAAAGCCCAAAAGACTTTGTGATCCTCACTCAAACTGAAAAGGTCATTAGTATGCGAGGATCAGAAGGGCGTATCATTTGTACTTTACCACAGTAAACAAACAATATTCATGTTGTATGTCTGCAATATATCTCGCTCTCTCTCTGATCGTGCAACAAACAATTATATTGACTGCATGAGTACCTTATTCTGTCCTATCTAGTTTACATTTCATTTACTTCATTCAGTCTCACTGTCTTCGTTAGCATCTGGCTCAGTCAGCGCATCTCTCATGGCACCACTGTGTGGAAGATTGTGGTAGAAGGCATGATAGTCTCTTGGTATTGCTAGAGAATCGCATAAACTGACTAAGTCCAGGAACTTGGCCAGAGTTATGGCGGGTGGATTGTCAAATATCGGAGTAGCCTCAGGAAACAACACTGGGCGTCTCCCACGCGCTCCGGTGTTAACCACCATCTTACGGAACTCTCCGTCATATCCATCGCGAAACTGAATCATGTTAGGTTGCAACTTGTCATATCTCAGCCACTTAATGTGCATCCAGTTGACCTTTGCACCGTTCAGGTCTTTGGAACGATTTCTGACATAGGCAGTAGCCATACTTCTGTAGTTAATAACATCAGCAGTTTCCAGCTGTACTACTGAGTAAGGATTATGACGACGTGCCAAAGTGACAATTCCGTAGTAGTCGGTGGGACTATAAATGTCGACATTTTTGTAAGCAGACTCAATGGCGCTATGCACAGAGTCACACTCCATCTGAGAGTGACCAGATTCCATGAATATATGTTCAATGGTAACTATAGGCAACTCACGTATGGCACGAAGACACATGGTTGCAAAGTTAATGTTACGGTTTTGTCCACCACATGTGTCAGAGTACATGACAACCTTAGTGATTTGTGGAGAAAGACTACCCAAGTATTTGAAAATACATGTTGCTATCTCACAGCTACCCCTCCCAGCCTTTGCTTCGTGCCACATATAATTTACGCACTTCTTATCGCTCAAGCTGTAGACAGTCAGATTGTAAGTCGACAGCTTCCGCTTATAGAACAGTGAGTTGACATTTAATTTAGGCGATTGGAGAACTTGCTGAAGATTAAAAGTTACAGCATGCACTGTGTCACTTGTCTTTGCCTCATTTTTGTGTGCTTCCTTCTGTTCCCTGACTCTCTCTTTCCTTGCATGATGAGCAAGGTGTTCCACTTCTTTGTCTGCTCTCTCGCTTTCTGTCATATTTTGAAAGGCAGAACAAAAGTTACAGGCATCCTTTTTTGGTTTGTGAAAAGATATATTGAAATCTGTATTAAAAATATCTCGATAAAATTTAAGATTTTCTGGTTTGATGTTTTCCAACGAACATTTCTCAGTGTACAGCTCGTGCATTTTCTTTACAGAAAGATCTGAATCGAGATATTTTTTATTTGAGCTAGCACGAGCATAGTGTGATTCCAAAGCAGGGAAGCTACGAATATGTTCCCGAATCTTCTCTCTGACATCTTCCGTCTTTTTTGATCCAGGTGGATGTCTTTCTCTCTGATCACTAGCAGCAAAACCAGTTTCTTTTTCTTTTGCCTTGGCTATTTTAACAGTTTTCTCACCGATATCCAGTGTCTTGAGAAACATTTTCTTACACACCTGTATCCGCTGATCACCATTCGTGAAGTAATACAGAAATGTGTTCTTGCGACGGCTCAGTGTACGTTTGTGTGTTTTTTTTGGTATAACCACAACGTGAAATCGAATAAAGTCCATCTGCCTGGTTTTATCAGCAAGTTGCCAATAGTTCTCAAATATTGTTTTTCGTACAGATAAAGCCATTTTGCCTGAACACATGTGTTTGCATTTCGCACAATCAACGTCTTTCATAGCCCTACCTGGCACAGACTCGCCACGTGCACTGATGTATGCTTTCCCAGACTGACAGGACTCTTTTCTTACATTTCTCTTCCAACCGGATGGATCTCGCTTTCTTTTCCTTGACAGAGATACGGCATTTTCCTCTGAAGGAACAGGCATTATCTCGATGTCTGCCTGAGTAGGCCTACTACACGCGGGCTCTGAAGGGGTCGTGACATTAGCCGAAGTACCAGTGGAGGGCTCTGAAGGTGTGAGAGTTGTAGTGACATTAGCCCAAGTACCAGTCGAGGGCTCTGAAGAGGTTGTCACATTAGCCGAAGTACCAGTCGAGGGCTCTGAAGAGGTTGTCACATTAGCCGAAGTACCAGTGGAGGGCTCTGAAGGTGTGAGAGTTGTAGTGACATTAGCCCAAGTACCAGTCGAGGGCTCTGAAGAGGTTGTCACATTAGCCGAAGTACCAGTCGAGGGCTCTGAAGAGGTTGTCACATTAGCCGAAGTACCAGTCGAGGGCTCTGAAGGTGTGAGAGTTGTAGTGACATTAGCCGAAGTACCAGTGGAGGGCTCTGAAGGTGTGAGAGTTGTAGTGACATTAGCTGAAGTACCAGTGGAGGGCTCTGAAGGTGTGAGAGTTGTAGTGACATTAGCTGAAGTACCAGTGGAGGGCTCTGAAGGTGTGAGAGTTGTAGTGACATTAGCCCAAGTACCAGTCGAGGGCTCTGAAGAGGTTGTCACATTAGCTGAAGTACCAGTGGAGGGCTCTGAAGGTGTGAGAGTTGTAGTGACATTAGCCGAAGTACCAGTCGAGGGCTCTTTAACTGAAAACATGACAATATACAAGAATAATTTATTTTGCATAACAGTCATTTTTGTATGGTTGAATACTCAGTATTAGTAATGTTGATCGAAGTATCCTGTACCGGTTTAAAAAAAGAAAAATTCTCATGAATTTTATTCAATAGAGTTCGAAAAATGATATACCATGCTGTCATGCCGGAAATATAAGATTGCAATTTAATTAATTATTATCATTAAATTAAATTAATAATAACTAATTAATTGTAATCCACTCATAAAATAACATAACAGGAAATTACAGCCTTGTCTTCTGTCAACCACAATGAAGGTATTTTTGGCGTCCCTCGGACGCATCGTTAATTTATTTTGGCGTCCATTCACAACTTGGGTGCGTCCATGGACGCAGCACCTTTATTTTTCAGCGTCCACCTCCAAAATTTCGGTGTCTCGGACGCCAGGACGTACACTAACCGAATCACTAATTATGAAATATAATACATACGTAAGATCTGATCCATATCATCGGATTCTTCCGATGACAGTGCACTCGATGGACAATAATCTTCATCCCTAGAATCATCCAATTCATCAGAATCGGAATTTAAACACTGTTCTATAGCTTGTTGCAGAGAAAATAACTTGCGCAACGATCTGTCCGCCATTTTCTTTGTTTACCATTATTATGAAAAGTGATAGCTTAAAGTTAGTTACGACCTTGTGATCCGCAGCTTCTCACATACGACCTTATGATTCTTACCCAAACAATATAAACTTCAATACGACCATGTTGCTGAAGATGTATCTCGATCATTACTGCATATACATACGTCTTTGTTGCACTAGATTGTGGCCCTTTCATTGCTTAATCAATAGAAACTAACAAAAGCATTTTTTCAAAATCTACACGATACGACCTTATGATTCTCACCCCACGATATGCGGAATAAGAGTTTGAATACTAAGCTAAGGTTTCCAAAGACATGAGGAATGACAATTTGTGTACGAAGCTTTGTTTGCGAATGCCGTTGAGGCGAAGGTTTCATCGTAAAACAGTGTCTCGCAAACTTTTAAAACTTCCGGCACACTCAGCAGAGCAAAGTTTTATCACGGCACACCAATTAACATTTCTTTAAATTGCAAAACCAACAGCAATAATTTCAGTTTGTCATATTTTAAGTTTATCAGTTTAGTCCAGTATTAGCGAAACTAAAGCAGATTTTTAATTGACTATTCATCACTAGCCTAATGCGATGAATGAGCTAGTTTATGAGAGCATGTTAACTCAAGACGCGATTCGATAGCCGACACCCAGACACGGATTTCATCATTCACCATCTGTAGTCGCTCTCTTTTTTTAAATTATTTCTGTTAGAACAGAAAATCCAACTTCGCAGAGATACGAAGATCCAAACGGCAGCAAACATTTGATTGCTTTCGTGCTCAAGTCTGGTCATTTATAATGGTTAAATTGAGATCCAAAATGCTGACAACTCTTAATCAGCAAGAGCCAGTGGCGTAGCTAGGATTTTACCTGAGGGGTTCGTAATGCGAAGCAGTAGTCTTCAGAGAACCTATACGTAGGTTGGCTTATAGGGCGATCTACCTGTTCTATGCAGAGGCACAGAATTTTAGACAATCATATCTTTCTGATTTAACAGATTCACAGCAAAACGTTTAAGGTTCAAATAAATGGCATCAGTAATGTTTCAAGAAGTGAAGCAGATGACTTATGCACTACTTTACAAGCAAAGTAACAGACTTAGTAATCAGTGGCGTACCGAAGGGGGGCAGAGAAGTGTTATTTAAGTTTCAGTTAACTTTTTAGTTTCAGTTATAGTTTTAGTTTTGTTAAACTTTCCAGTTTAGTTTTAGTTATAGTTTTCAAATCTTTTCAGTTTTAGTTTTAGTTTCAGTTTTCAAAACTTTTGAGTTTTAATTTAGTTTTGTGCGCCTTCCTCAAAAGCAACTGAATTTCATTTTTCATTATTAATGACATTCATTTTGATTAGCTTTCATGGTCAAATCAAATCAAAGTTTATTGCAAAAATTCCTATAGTCATAAATGCGGTAGGATTACACGGTTTATAAAAAAACAGAGTCAGCAATTTTAACTAACTTTACTGAAAAGCTACTGAGCTGCAGGTTGAAGCACTCGACTGTTTAGTTTCAAAAATACTCGTCGCTCTAAATTAGCACCAGCCCTATGAAATTTTTTTCCACATATGCCTGCGAAGTTGGCGCAGAAACTAACTAAAGAGTAAACCTGCTAATCTGTTCGTACTGCTTCATTATGCTTCAATGCTTGAAATAGCTGGAGTCTATATCAGTCAAGTCATGAAACACAAGTATTGCATACATAATGCATACAGTGGTTCAACTGCAATCACAAGATATACAAAATTTCACGTATTTGACCAAGAAAACACTACTCCAGACCGGCCGCCATTTTGTTTTATAGCCATTTCAAGATATTCGCCACCATTTTGTCCGTCATTTCGTTTTCTGGCAGTGCTACATGTGTGTCTTTAGTTCCACCGCATTCCTTGACCCCGAAAATGCTAATTTAGATTCTAAAATCGTGTTTCCATCACATACATGACTATACTTATAGCTATTTGACGATATCTGGCCGCCATTTTGGCCGCCATTTTGTTTCATGGCAGTGCTGCATATTTGTCTTTAGTTCCATCGCATTTCTTGACTCCGAAAATGTTAATTTAGATTCTAAAATCATGTTTCCATCACATACACAACTACTCATAGCCATATGAAGATACGGGCCGCCATATTATTTCACCATGCAACCGCTAGAAATCCAGTTGCTAACCGCGATTTTCGATTTCAGCAGG
The DNA here is from genome assembly GCA_963556255.1 of Allolobophora icterica. Taxonomy (NCBI): domain Eukaryota; kingdom Metazoa; phylum Annelida; class Clitellata; order Crassiclitellata; family Lumbricidae; genus Allolobophora; species Allolobophora icterica. The sequence goes on from OY744604.1 coordinate 22,477,864, forward strand.
ATCAAATTAGTCTAGAAACACATAGTAGCAGATTTTTACATGATTTGCTTCTAACAAGGTCATTTTGAGATTCCAAGACTTTTGTTTATTACCAAGTCTATTACCGTAAACGAGAAATCCGACAGAGAAAGGATTCAAAAGGATGTTTACTTAACCAATATTGCTTTCAGACATGTGCGCTGATCAGAATGTGCGCATCTGACCGTTGCAGACATGTCTCCCATTCGGTCTGTGCGCCACACAAGAAAAATTAATTCAGTTTTCAACTTTCAAGTTTAGTTTTAGTTGTAGTTTTGTACTTTTCAGTTTAGTTTTAGTTTCAGTATTCAGAACTTTTCAGTTTCAGTTTTAGTTTCAGTTAACTAAATTAAAACTTTTCAGTTAACGGTAAAGTTACTTTCAGTTTTAGTTAACTTAAAAAACACTTTGGCAGAGGGGGCGAGTCGCCCCGGGCGGCACTTTTGCAACGCTCCCAGCGCTCCTTCCACCGCGCTCCCACCGCTCCTCTCAGCGCTCCCAGCGCTCCTCCCACCGCTCAGCCATTAAAATGTACCTTCTCTTCAATTCCGGTCGCATTTTTATTCTCCATACTTCACAGTTTTATATTTCTTAGCAAATAATTTAGAGTTATTCCTGGAGATTCCTTCTCTTTTAGTTATCAGTTTTTGTATTTCTTAGCAAATAATTTAGAGAATTCAACTATAGGCTGATAAATGACAGCTTGTGTGTATATTCCCAACAGTAGAACATGACGATTTTGTTTCTTCGCATTTTGCAATTAAATGTATTTAAGCATATATTTGGTTAAGACAAGAGGGGGTACACGATAGTGTAGTTGTTAGCACGCTAAACTGTCGATGAAGAGGTCGGGGGTTCGAATCCCCGCCATGTCAGAAATTTGAATCAAGATTTCTGCTCCTGCTGCACCCCTAGCCAGCACAGCTATAATGAACACACTGAGGGAACACTGTCGGTGGGAAGATGAGACGGCGAGGGTGTGGTCTGGCCCCTACCCTCATATGACGAGTCTAAGAAACTGAGGTTGCTAACACTTACTACCTGTGGCCACCTCAGAATTAGTTTAAGGGTCCTCTCTCTCTTCTTGCTTAAAACGATTCCATATTATTAAGATGTCAAAATATGTTGTCCAAATAGCATGCATGTAAGAATATAGCTTGTAATACATATTAGAAATATATTTTAATATTAAATTAGATTTAATTAGATATTAAAGGGCGGTTGGTTGTTTCTGTGTGTGTGTGTGTGTGTGTGTGTGTGTGTGTGTGTGTGTGTGTGTGTGTGTGTGTGTGTGTGTGTGTGTGTGTGTGTGTGTGTGTGTGTGTGTGTGTGTGTGTGTGTGTGTGTGTGTGTGTGTTTGGTTTGATGCGTGCTTAAATGATATTAAAGGATTGCGCTGTTAGCAGTCCTATGCGTTTGATCGATTGAGCCAGTAGTTGCCCTATGGGTTTGATCGATTGAGCCAGTAGTTGCCCTATGGGTTTGATCGATTGAGCCAGTAGTTGCCCTATGGGTTTGATCGATTGAGCCCGTAGTTGCCCTTTTCTTACTACTCATAACCAATTTGTCATAATTTGTCATGTCCTTTGGACTAAAGGCAAATATCCTTCACGATAACGTTCTCTGCAGTTTATCTTACATGAGATGCGACAGTTTTATTAACTGTAGTTAAATATAGAAGAACAAGTCAATACATAATGTCACCAAATTACGGATGATGAAGGCATTGGCATGGCCGATAGCAACATACGGATGTGAGGCCTGGACGCTAAGGAAAGAAGAAGAGAAACGCATTCAGGCGTTCGAGAACAAGGTCGTCAGAAAATTGCTAAGAATTCCCTGGACAAAAAGAATGACCACCGAACAAGTATAAGTCTTACACGCTGGCGAGGACCAAAAGCGTCCTAACCCGGAAGCTAAGGTACTGTGGACACAACATGCTGCAACCGAAGGACAACATCGAAGGCAGCCTCATGACGGGTCTTGTAGAAGGGGTTCGCAACCGCGGTAAACCAAGAATATCCTGGATTGACAACATTATTGGATGGATTGGTCTATCTGGGAGCAGCCTAATGGTTGCAATACGAGATAGAAAACTCTGGACAATGTTGACCCATTCCTGTAGCCTACCATCGCAGAGCGTCGACGGCGACATGACATGACATGTGTTGATGTATTTATAATTAGTTTGTCATAATTTGTCATGTTCTATGGACTAAAGGCAAATATACTTTACGATAAAGTTCTCTGCAGTTTATCTTACTCGAGATGCGACAGTTTTATTAACTATTTGTTATTCATTTATAAAGACACACGAACAGTAGCTAAGCTAGAATTTTATCATAGCGTGAGTAGGACTGCTGCATAGCAGGCCTACGCAATAGGCCTACGCACTTTCTTTTCTTACTCTCAATACTACTTTCTTATTTTAACAGATTCACAGATTTTAACGTTTGAGGCTTTAATAAAGCACATTAACAATGTTAAGCAGATTTACTTGTAGGATACTTTAAAAAGCAACAACAACTCCTGTTCTAAATTTAAAAGTTCCTTTCCATCAGTTAATTGAGTTTTAGTTTGTCTGGTTCAAGAAAGCTTTAGCCGTCGATTTTTTTGTTCCGAATCGATCAATAACGTCATCACCACTGATTGTCCTATCTTGTGAATGTAGGCCATAACCAATACCTGAATATTGTCTACGGTCAATCTTGAGCTTAAATAGGTTTTAAAAAATTTCATGGCTAAAAAGGTACGTTCTGGAGTTGTCGTTATGATAGATGATTCATTCATTGCAAGAGTTTTTATAGAGCCCCTTCACTGCCTTCAGTGTATATACTCAGAAGCTCTCCCGACCCAGCCTCGAATTAAACTAATAGCCTTAAGATTGGAATAACACCTATCAGAACCCTAGGCAAGAAGCGCAAAGCCAAAGGGAGGCCATTCCAGACAGAAGGGCCAACAACAGAAAAAGCACGTTGCCCCTGATAGAGGTTGGTGAGTGGGGGACACCTTGCGTGGAGGGACGGAGAGAACAGCGGCACCGCTCGTCCAGGATGGAACGACAAAGCTACCTCAGATAAGCAGAGGCGGAGCAGTATAATTCTTACCATATTTTCCACATTTGCCACTTGACAGAGGTTGCATACGCACAATACGTACCTTGTATGGCTACGCCACTGGCAAGAGCCTGTGTGAACCATATCGTTCTTAAGATCGATGAGACTCTCTTCTTCAACCATCGTAAGACCGGTACATTCGTGATTTACAAATGGATTGATGACCCATTCATACTTTTTTGTTTCCAGTGAAAGAAAGTATTTGGAGAATGCTAAAGCGAGATTTTCTAGCGTCTCCCTAATTTTTCCAATTATTATGCTCTTCTGTGGAAAGGCATCAATACCTGGAAAACAATCAAGCTGAGAATTGTTTGTATTCTTAATCCATAGTTGCAACTTTCGTTGAATGGCTTCAGTTTCCCCATGATTGTGATTATGTTTTCTTTTGCACCTTGAAGACTCAAATTCAAGGTGTTCAACCTTTCGAAAAGGTCGTTTAGTGGGGCAACCTGGTGCAAAATATGAAGGAATTGCTCAGTTGAAGACAGAATCATGAAATTTGGCACATAGTAGCAACATACAATGAAGAAAAATTTCAGCTATTATAGGCCATCGCAGATTTGCCTCCTGGCCTCGATGGCAGCCATTTTCCAAAATGGTCGACCAAGAAAAGAGATTTTTCAATATCTCAGCTTCTATTTCACTTAGAATCGTGATCTCGGTGTCTAAACATAGGCCTACATATTTAGGGGCAGTGATTCTAATAGAACTAATTGCAATTACTTACCTACAAGAGAAAACTAATTGTGGTAGCCATCTTGAAGTTAAGGTGACCTTAGAATTTAATTTTCCCGGTTTTTGATTACTACTTCGTTACTTAAAATTATTATTATAATTTTGATTGTTAAGCGTACAATATTTTTGGCAAGGATTGCAATGGATCTAAGCATTTCTGAAAGTTGTTGTTGTGTTCATGTTCATGTTCAAATTTAAAAATTATGGAATATCAGCAATTCAGCATGTTCATTAAACAATACTATAGCTAGTCCACATTTCGGAACCAGTGTCCAAACAAAGTACTGCCCACAAAGTTATAAAACATCATCCACATCATTCACGGTCACATAGGCAGAGAGAGGCACTGACAGAGACCAGTACACTGTCGAGCAGCTATCACACATTTCCGCTGTCCCATACAGCCCTTCTCGCAGCCACATCTGAGCAGTTCTGCCCAGAAGCTTTGGCAAGTGTTGTCCACTTCACTTCCCAGCCTCCTTCGATCGTTTGCAGCCACCCCCATACACCAAGACATGGTAGCCTACTAACAGCTACGAACATTTGTGCCCAGACATGACCCGCCTGGTAGACAGCTCTCTTGGCGTGGTCCACAAGTGCAGCTTGAGTTTGTGGAAGGCCCTGCATTGGTTTGCCTTCCTGTGAAAACAGCTGCTTCCGTGCTTCATTCACCTTCTGCGCACTCCTTGAACGGCTAACACCCACCATCATTTTCAAAAATTAGCAAATTGCGGCTAGGAACTAAGTCAGACATTGTGAGCTGCCTAGAAGAGGTGGTTCCTACTTCAGCAGAACAGATGACGCTATACAAGATATCCAGCCAGGCTCTTCACTGGGTGTACCTACTGTTGATGCTGTTATCCTGGATGAAGCAGTACAGTCAACATGCTGAAGCCTGGCACTGCATGCACCTTCTTAGATTATTCCACCAACATTTTCTTGCCCTACATCACAAGGCACCTGGAGCACGTCCATAGGGTAGATGTGGTACGGGATGAATATGTGCACATTGTACATGGCAGCTTGAAGACATACACATGAAGTGTGAGAGGTAAGGGAAGCAGCAGTCGCGTGGAATCTTCTAACGCACTACCTAGAAACTGGCAGGAATTTCTGAGGATGAAGAAAGCAAGTTAGAGTTGGTTTCATTTTTGAGCCTGCAAATTGCAGAACTTGAAACAGAAATAGAAAGACAGATCATTGTCACATACCGCAAGGACATGCTCTGTACTCAGCCAAGGGACACCACTGGACATGCTCCTTTAACTCAGGAGGAAGCTGATACAAGGATTTTGCTGCATGTATCAGATGCTGCCAAACATGGCTATTGTAAAGTAATGATCCGCACAGTTGACTCTGAGGTGTTGGTGTTAGCCGTAGCAGCAATTCAGCAGCTCAGCATTAACAAACTGTGGGATGGCTTTTCATCAGGCAAAAGCTTCAGATACCATGACATGGCATGTGCCATTGGCCCAGAGAAGTGCATAGCCTTGCCCTTCCTACACGCATTTAGCGGATGTGATACAGTATCATCCTCTGCTGGCCGCGGAAAAAGACTGATGGGAAATTTCGAAGACATTCAACGCCGACGCCCCAGCCTTCTGCACCTTAGCATCAATTCCCAGCTTTGGTGATGATCAGCTTGATGGACTTGAGCGTTTCGTAGTTCTTCTGTATGACAGTGTGAGCAGTGAGGAGAAGGTGAATGATGCACGGAAGCAGCTGTTCTCACAGAAAGGCAGAGCAGTGGATGGCCCTCCAGTGCCTCCACCAACTCAAGCTGCACTTGTGGAACACGCCAAAAGAGTTGACTACCAGGCAGCTCATGTCTGGGCACAGATGATCATAGCTGTTCATAAGCTACCATGTCCGGGTGAATTGGGGTGGCTGCAAACGATCGAAGAGGGCTGGGAGATGAAGTGGACAACACTTGCCAAAGCCTCTGGGCAGAACTGCTCAGATGTGGCTGCGAGAAGGGCTGTAGGGGACAGTGGAAATATGTAATAGCTGCTCGACAGTGTACTGGTCTCTGTCTGTGCCTCTCTCTGCCTATGTGACCGTGTATGACGTTGATGAAATTTATAACTTTGTGGGCAGTATTTTGTCTGGAAACTGGTTTAGAAATGTGGACTATCTGTAATACTGTTTAATGTACATTTGCGAGAACATTACTAACATGCTGAATTGCTGACATCCCATAATTTGTCAATTTACACATGAACATTAACACAACGAGAAGTTTCAGAAATGGTTGGTTCCATTGCAATCCTTGCCAAAAATACTGTACGCTTAACAACCAAAATAATGATCATAATTTTAAGCTCCGAGGAAGTAATCCAAACCGAGAAAATTAAATTCTAAGGTCACCTTAACTTCAAGATGGCTACCACAATAAGCTCTTCTCTTATAGGTAAATAATTGCAATTAGTTCTATTGTAATCCTTGACCCTCGATATGTATGTTTAGACACCAAGATCACGGTTCTAAATGAACTAGAAGCTGAGATATTGAAAAATCTCTATTTTCGGTCGACAATTTTGAAAAATGGCTGCCATTGAGGCCAGAGGACATAATTATGGCCCTATAGCTAAAAAATTTACTTAGAACACGTTCATAACATGTACCAAAATTCAAGCTTCTATCGGTCAAAGAGCAATTGGTTCATATTTTGCACTGGACTGCCCCTTTTAGGTTACCTTAAATTCAAGATGGCTACCATTATTAGCTTTTCTCTAGGAGGCAAGTAATTGCAATTAGTTGTATTAGAATCCTTGCCCCTAAATATGTATGTTTAGACACCAAAATCACGATTCTAAGTGAACTGGAAGCTGAGATATTGAAAAATCTCTTTTCCTGGTCGGCTATTTTGGAAAATGGCTGTCATCGAGGCCAGGAGGCAAATCTGCGATGGCCTATAGCTAAAATTTTTCTTCATCGTATGTTGTTACTATGTGCCAAATTTCATCATTCTGTCTTCAAGTGAGCAATTTTACACAAACCTGCCTGACTAGTTGAGGAATGTCACTTCAAGCCGCAATAATGACGACGAGAGGATGGTGAACAAATTAATAACAGAGAATAGATTAATGTCACTAGAGTTTTACTTTTGATCATAATATTATGACATCGAATAACTGTTAATGAGAAACTATTCTTAAAATCGAAAAAATTAAAAAACCGAAAATTGTATTTATGAAATAATTTCATATAGAGTCAATTAAAGAGACTAGTGAATTTTAGGTTTCTCTCGCGGCACACCTTAAATCTCGCACGGCACACTAGTGTTTCGCGGCACGCAGTTTGCGATACACTGGCGCAAAATTTCAATTTTACGTTGAAAAGACGTGCACAGACGATCGTTTCCGCACTGAAATGATGACTAACTTTAAAGTTGATAAGACGAACACGATGATGCAGTACATAATAATTTACAACTTTCTACTTACAACGATGTCTGAAGTGGTGGTTTTTTTACAGTAGTTAGCAACTTTTCAGATTGCAAGACGACTGAGACGGTGATTTTTAGATTGAAAAGATGGTTTTCACGATAAAATTTGGTCTTTTGGAGGGTGTAAAGACATACGATGTTACGAGACGATGGTTTTTACGCCAAAATTGCCACACTCCGCTCAAGCTACTTGAGCGGAGGGTTCTCACAGTAAAATTGGCCATTTTAGATTGCTTAGACGTATGGAGCGATGGTAAGATTAAGTCTTTCTGCATTGCGAAGACTAATGGGGCGTGGGTTTCAACAGTAAAATGAAAACTTGTAGGTTTAGAAGACGCATGGGGTGACGGCTCGCGAACTAAAATTGCAACTTTATGTTACAAAGATGTGTAAAGTGAATGATTACGTGGCAAACTGTCGCCTTCTAGTTTGCAAAAAAAACGATTTATTGAGCGTTTACTTATCAAACTTAGGACTCCTAGGCTGCATTGAGTGATAGTCTGAAGGATTTTACATTAAAATTGCGATTTTATGTACAGAGATGCGTACGTTGGAGATTTGCATTACCAAACTAGCGTCTCTTAGGTTACAAAGACATTGTGGAGATAAGAAAGTATTGAACTTGTGAATTTGTAGAACCGTGTGGGGTGAGAGAAACCTACAGGTTTTAGATTTCGAGGAGAAATGACGCGAAGGTTGGCGCAGTAGAAATTCCAATTTACGTTGCGCGGGGGCTTGCGATGGGGCTTTGTATAGGCCTACTAAACTTACAACTTTCTACATTTCAACTGGTAAGGGATATGCAAATATGGCTGATTAGAGAGCTCTTTCACAACGTTTGAGTGTGTGAAAGCTAAAAATATAAAAGCTTAGGATAAAGAATCTGTAGCTCTGTGCGATTGGACGACGAATTTGCAAGATGTTTTTAAAGGTTTGAAGATGGTCGAATGCTTGAAATGCTAAATTGTAAGTTGGACCCGCGTTAGAAAGGTGTTTGGTTCTGTAGACGTCTATTGCGGGACGCGTGTATAATTACATTTGTGAAAATGGTATGTTTTTAAATGAAAAGTCGTGTAGAAGTAGCAGGTCTTGCAGGGATTGTACGATACAGATTACTTAAGAGGGTCTAGGCATGCAGTTCTAGTTTGCGAAAAAGGTATGTTTTCGATTGAAGCGCGCATTGAAAGCACCTATAATGCTGCTTTTTGACAAATCGTATGAAGAATCGCTATGCGTTATAGATCTAGCAGTAGAGGTATGAAGCGAGAGGTCGTTGTTTGTGGAAAAGATATGATGGACGAATGAAATGCACATGCAAAGTCTGTAAAATGATGCATGTTTTTGTATTGTTTGGATGCTGAAACTGCTACGTACATTAGGTCTAGCTGGAGATGTGCGAAGCATGATCATACAATTTGTTGAAACTTAAAGTTTTGACTGAAGTGTATGTGAACAGGGTGTGAAAATGTACATCTTTTGAAGATTTCTGACGATGGAACTGGTGCGCATGAAAGTTCTTCCTAGCTGGAGAAGTATGAAACTTGTGGTTGCAATTTGTGAAAAGACTGTTTTCGATTGGATAGCATGATACATTTTTAGAGAATTTGTGTGACGGAAATGTTAAGTATAGTTTTCGATTGAAGTATTCGTGCAAAGCACTTAAAATGCACTATTTTTTAAGAGTTCGAATTATGGAATTGGTGTATAACGTAGTTCTATATGGAGTTAACGCCATATGAGCAAAGCATAGTGCGACCGTACGTTACCAACCGGAATAACGTACGCGTACCGTACGTACGTTATCGAAAAAAATAACGTACGCGTACGTTAAAAATGCCACAAGTTTATCTGATCATTCACAAAGAGCCTCAATATAACTATAGTCTTATAACATACGCGTACCGTACGCGTACGTCAAAAATGATCAGTTTAGCTCTACAGTATTAATCTCCTCGTACGCAGGCCTAGGTAATTACGAACGGTACCGAATTTAGTATTACCAATAAAATGACACAATTTTTTCATATGCACTTTGGGCAGTTTGGGCAAGTGTGGCATATACTGTCTAACTATTTATCTGACAATAAAGAACAGTCACGTAAAGTGAATTCAAACTGTCAATCGTATTTGTAATCTTAAGTAAGAAATATTCTTAGTTAAAGACAGTAATCACAGTTATATTGCTTGTCGCCTGGCTCAATAGGGGCACTGCTTTCATGACACCAGTACTTGCATGTTAAGCACTGAATCCACGTTTCTTCGGGTGGGTCGCTGTTAACCTCTGTGCATTAAACACAATGGAAACGCTCCGATCTGGATTTCTTTATGACACTCTTCTGCTGCTGGTTCTGCTTCTGGCTCTTCTGCTTCTGGCTCTTTTGCTTCTGGCTCTTATGCTTCTGGCTCTTCTGCTTCTGGTTCTTAAGCTTCTGGTTCTTCTGCTTCTGATTCTTCTGCTTCTTCTGCTTCCAGTCCTCCTGTTTCTGGTTCTTAGTCTTCTGGCTCCTTTGCTTTTCTGCAGCCTCGAACAGACGTGAAGAATGACAGACAGTCGTCTGTCTTTGCACGTGCCTTTTAAAAAGTCTTTATAACGTTGTTATTGTCATTCATTTGTAGATTTAAGTTTCCTCGTGAGTGGTTTTTTAACATGTGGCCTCTTATTCTCTAGCATTATTTTGCAAGGCATACTCGTTAGGACGCACGAACTTACCGCTTTGCGTTTACTGCCTGTTTCACGGTCTATGTGCGATTACGGACTGGTGTCCAGCAATGCCACCTTGGCTGTTTGGGGTTGTGCTTCGAAGTGTTTGTGCGGTTCAACATCGTTGGCAGGTTGGGAGGAAAATTTGAGACTTGTATCGAGATACGGCTGGTCCATCCACCCCATAGGATATGCAACCCCAACTGACTTCTGATGTGCAACTCGCATCAAACTGTCGTTCATATTTCTCGCCGAAAAAGGATCATCGGTGGTTGATAGATTCATCGCACATACAACCGTATTTGTCATTTCCTTTTCTTGTGTTACAACTTCTCAATATCATGTCGATTTGTCTTATGGACGCATGGCCTGACCATCATAACATAAATCCCTGGATATAGTTAAGAATATTTAAATTGTTAATAAGCAAAAAATAAATGTTAGAAAATTATCATAGCACATAACAAAAGTACCATTATTTTCCCATGTTACGGGACAAAAGTGGCATGTCGAGGGCAAGAGTGGCAGACTTGTGCGCCCCACAGCTATATGCCTCGCGTTAGCGGTTCTTTTGTTAAGAAAGAATTGAGCTGCGATAAAGAACAATGTTTCATTACAAAACACGTATTTTAAACATTATAAAATATGAATAACACGATATAGGCGGTAGTCTGAATAGCAAAAATGTTATTTTTCGTTCATACTTCAACTTGGCAACATGGAATTTTAAACATATATTTACATATTATTGAACTGCTTACATTTCATTTTCCATCAACGAAAAGTTGCACATTTTTGAGAAATAAATTTTTAAAGTTTTATTATTTAAATAACCGTTTCATTGAAATGTACTTACTTATTTAACATAAATTTCGACGTAAGTTTTACTTTTAAAGATATCCGTTTGTGAAAATGGATCGAAACAAAGTTGTGTACATAATATTATTAAAGCAGAAACGGTGAACTTAAACAATTTTCCGATAGATGTAGGAACCAGTTTTTAAAATATGTTGATAAATGGAAGAAATTGGACGGTATATGTAAATATGTAGGCTAGCTGACAAATTCTCAACCTCGACAGATATTTCGAATCCGAAACAAGGCTTGTGTATCACTTTTACTGCTACAAAAGATTTACGGACAAGCTCCTCATTGAAAAGACCGAGAAATGCATGTCAAAGTCTATAGTACAATCGCAAGGTTCAGATCGAATTGAGGCAGAAACCAGTTACATTCCGTCCAGGAAAATAACGTGTCAGTCTTCGACATCAGAATCAACACATGTCCCTAGACGGAATGAAATTGTCTTACCACAAGAATGTATAATATGCAAGCACGAGAAATTTATAAAAGAAGAATTTCACAAAAGAAAAATTGTCCAGTTGTGAACTGCCATCAGGTAGGCTAATTCCAGGAATTGTAAATACATATGTAATTAATTGCCAATTTTTTCTGACTTGTTATTCCGAAGTTAATAAATAAGTTCCGGAGATTAATTCTTGGGCATGATATGAGTAAAGTCTTGTACTGTATTGTATTGTATTTTTCGTTTATTAATGCAGAATGACAAGACTGCATCTGGTTAGAGAGTACAACTAAGAAACAATGAATAAGCTAGTTATGGTTTGGATTTAAGGCAATATAAGAGTTGGGTGATAAAATTTCTGTCACCTTTCTCAGGGAGGAAAAAGTTATGGGGTCCATAATAGGTCGTAAATTATAAGGTTGTGCATAAAGCACATGAAGGAGTTGATGGAGCACGTGGAATGGATTCACAATAATGGCTTGAAAGAGTGTAATCTCATTCGTCTGCAGTTGGTCGCTGAATTGGGGCATATCGCTATCGATGTGTCCGAACCTCTTTAGCCTTAGAAGGTATCTGTCTATTTATTTTATATGTCAGAGAAAACCATCTGTTTGCATTCAGTGCAGTGTAAAACATCTTATTGTAACTGGATTTTAAGAGGATTTTGTAACTGTATAGAGAAGTTTTACCTATTTTTCAGATGGATTACCTTTAGAAGCTGCCTTGAAACGCAATGATGAGTGGAAAGGACTGTATAGCTATTGAAGTCAAATATCACATATCATTATAAGAAAACCTACACTAGTTGTGTAGTGACGAACAAAGATAAACAGTTTCAATTCTGACACGAAAGGACTGTGTACGACAGAGGGTGTTTCAAGAAATTTTGTCTATTTATTGAGGAAAAAATACTCTAATAATTCGCATGGTTAAACTTTGTGATATGTCCAACAACATTTTTAAAAAATAGAATCTTCTTTTGTTAAGAGTAAAATCTTTAAATCTGAAGAAGAAATTGAAATCAAAATATCCACAGGTGGAATTTTCATGGCCATTCCTATTGGTTCATCAGATGATGTTTTACATACAGGTTTTATTGAAACTTCATGTGAAAATGACAGAAAACTACTATCAATTGCACAAGATATTTGTATTTGTCATCGAAGGGTAGAATTGTAACTCCAAAGCATCTACCTCTAGGAATGATTCGTCACTGGACTGGATCATCTAATTATTTCATTATTACATGGATTTGGCCATTGTGTTTTTCTCATCCAACCATTAAACAGCATGATACAGCTTTAGCTAGTATGGAGCTCAGCAAGAACAGCATTGTGCCAGTTGGTATTCATCCAAAAGTGCATACAACCGTAGTTTGGGACAACAGTGACTTCATGGAAGAAACAACTTCTGGACCCTGAACAACGCACAATACAAATGGAATCATTGTGCAAAAATATCCGAAGATATTCCATATGTGGTTGAACAGTCAGTGAAAATGAAGAAAACTGGGAAACATTCCATTGAGACACTGCCTAAGATGTTTAACTGTACCACTATATTGAACGTTTGGTCCCTATAGCAATGTTGAATTCGTGTTACTGGAACCTTCATGGCATCTTTAAATCTGGCTCGTATTCATCTTTTAAAAATATCGTTTAGAACTGTATTAGCCACATAGAAGAATTGGTTGTTCAAGATGTTGAAGTCAGCTCTAAGAAACAGTTGCTGTGCACTTAAAATATGGTTAATTGTGATGGCATGAAGACTAATTGCCTGTGCTGCAAAATAACTGAGCCTTTGCTACGAAATCTGTCTGGTAAGGATTTCCCCTGCACCATTCTGTATGATTTTAAGCTGAGTGCTGAATGGAACATTTTGCTGCTAGTCATGGGAACTTGCCTTGTGATGAAATTAGTGATGCAGGTAAATGTTTCTTATCTGTAACAGCAACTTGGCAGGAGAAACAGCGATAGTACTCATGGACTTTGCAAGAATTATTCTTTTCTGTACAAGATGCAAGTTATGGGCACCACTGGAGTAATAGTTAGGCTACTCTCTATCCATTTACCATCTAATACTCAAAAATTGTAAAATACAGTGTATAGGCACCTGTGTTTGTACGAGTGACTTTATGCTATGTGATGCCACACTTCATGCCATCATAAAAGTAGTAATGAGCTACATTAAGGGCCTCCATCCAACCATCAAGACTATAGAGTATTTAAGACTATAGAGTATTTAAGTGATGAAGCTGCTAGCCAGTACAAGAACTTTAAACATTTTAGCATTCTCATCAACCATCCAGGTGATTCTAAGGCTTTGAGTGTTGAATGGCACTTTTTGCTACTAGTGTCATGGGAAGTCGCCTTGTGACGGAATTAATGGTACAGTTAAACATCTTGCAGCATGGGCAAGTCATCAAGCCATCACAACAAACCAGTGCTTTTTTTCCAGAAAAAAAGGTTCCGGAACGGGACAATAGGTTCCGGAACGCAACAATTATGGGCGGGCTAAAATCCTGAGGAAAACGGGAATGGGGATGGGAGGGGTCTCAATAAACACTGAAAACAGTTCAAAACACTGATTTTAAATTAAAATAACTAAATTATTGTTTTTATTATTAAAATAAATAAATTATTTTTTAGTAGCTGAAAAAAGGTGCCGGAACGCCGTCCCGGCGCGATCCGGCTGAAAAAAGCCCTGCAACAAACCATATTTTAACTGCACAGCAACTGTTTCTTAGAGTTGACTTAAACATCCTGAACATCCAATTCTTCTATGTGCCTAAAACAGAAGCGATGTTACTAACAGATGAATAAAGGCCAGATTTAAAGATGCCAAGAAGGTTCAGTAAACAACGAATTCACCATTGATACAGTGGCCCAAAAATAAAGATGATTTTGGGTGTCAACAGAACATTTACTATGACTTCTGCCTGTGCCATCCATAACCACAACAGGACGGCATTATCGATAGGATGATAAAATTATAAATGAAACAGAACATTTGTTCAAACAATTTGCAGACACACTTTTAAAGTTCTGCAATTTTCCATATGGAATGTGTGCTTGATTCACAACTTTAGAGTGCATTTAATTGAAACTCAGTAGTAGGCCCCTCATCTACTTTCAAATTATGTATGTTGTGTAATTAACATAATACCAATGCAAAGTGCAAAAATCATGGTTTTTGAAAAAATAATTTAATATTAAACCTAATCCTCAGAGCACCAACACAAATTTGGTATCAGTGAAAAGTTGTTCTTCAAGCTTTCCAAAGATGTATGTTTGACTTGTTTGTCAGGTGATACACATAACCATTTGGTCAGTTGAAAGTGATCACTATCATGGAGATTAAGGATAATTTGATGAGTGCTACAGCAGTTCCTGTCAACCAAGGCAACAAAATATTTAAGGCCTACCTATTTACAACTCCACCAGTAGCTAAATAAACCCACACAAAAATTATTGCTCTCTGACATATACTGTAGGTGCAATGTGTCAGCAAACATGACAAAAATGGGTTCGGCAAGATATTTTTGACACTTTTCAACAACTCTTGTTAATTCCTTATATCAAAGAGAACAAATTTTACTTCATTATGTAAATATATGTAATGCTTAGAATTCAAAACTGAAAACCAAATGTGTGTATCTGCTCTAGATCAAAACTTGTGGAGGTCTGAAAGTTACAAAAATTTTGCAAATTCGCGTACAATTTTGTCCTATCCCCACCAACGTCAACAGCCCATATCTTTGTCAGTTTTTGCTGTAGACATCTGAAACTTTCCAGTTTTTCATAACAAATTATCAGGAATATTTGGTTAAAGAATCAAGAAATTTTGAATCAGTTAGTGGGAAAAAGTGTAGATTTTGGTTGATTTGGCATGGATTGACCCATGTATGTTTTGAAGTTTGTACATAAAGTGCTATAAAAAATTAATGTGCAAGTTTTCTTTGATGGAATTTTTTTGGCAATATCAGTATGCATGTCTGGTTATAAAAAATTACTTTCCATGTTGCCTATTTCATGTAGGAACGAAATTTTTTTAGAGCGAAGATACAAATTTTAAACTACTGTCTAATATAAACTGCGCCTTACCTTCTGTCAGAGAGCACGGGCTGATCAAACCTGGTATTAGATCAAGCATCGCCTTTAAAAAACTCAAATTTGACGAAACTTTTAAAAATAAAAAAAAATAGTTGCTACTACTCTTTTGAAGAATACCGTTTCCCACTGTTTTTCACGTCACATCAGCTCATTAAAATGCAAGGTTAAAGTTCTACAGTGGCGGCCGTTTTCTTGCGAGTAGAAAGTGCCACTCTTACCCAACATGCCACGCTTGCCCCACTGTCCCCTACAGGTGTGTTATATTCGGACGATGGAACAGCTAAGCGTGTTACCTCTACCAAAACGTCGGAGTTACGTGTTGCTGGAAAATGGGTGGTTTCGTCTGAAGCAAATGTGCAAAGCGTGTAAAGTTGTAAACTGTTCACATTTTATGGAGCGTTAGGGCTATGAAATTGTCATACCCTAGCTAGAAGAGCGAAACTTGCGGCTATAAACCCTCTGTGGCAACTTCATAGACACGAGTCTTGACGTATTCTCATTCTCAGTGGTTTTTCAAATACTTGCAAAAATGGCTAAATATTCAAAGACTCGAGTTGTGCGTTACGAATTGAGTTGTTTCAATAATACAGCTTCACAACTTGACGCCGAGTCACCAAAGTTCGCCCCAATATTATTGCTCTTTCAGCGTATTGAAATCTATGTTCGATGAGAGGACTTGCCAGGTATATGCAGTTAAATTCCTCACATCGTGGCAGTTCCACACACATACACACGTAAAATTGTCAATTTATTACAATTTTGTTAGTGGTGTGCACGTATGCTTCAGCTTTCTGTACGTCTCCTTGTACGTGCGCGTATGTGTGTTTCAGCTTTCCGTGCGCCTCCTTGTATGTATATTATATATGTATGTATGTATGTATGTACGTATGTATGTTAGGGTGGTCCACAGACACATGGTAAAAAATAAAGTTCAAGCTAGAAACCAGGCCACCCTCTCAGTTTTTTTACACCTATCAATAGTATTATTGAGACAAAATTTCAGCTTCCTATTCCAACTGGAAGCCGATGCTCACGGACTATGTTACTTAGTCATATTCCAATAAATAGACATTAATTGTAGAAATGAGTGTGTTGAGCATACAAATGCATTTTATTTCAAGACAGATCAAATATTACTGTAATTTGACAACATATGTAATACAAGAACAGTTAGGCAGATGGAACTGTAAAATTTCAGAAGGTTTAATGAATTGGAAATATCCAAAAAATGTCAAAAACATCGTCCAGTCCATGAATATCGAATGTCGATTGTTCTTGTTTTATCATTTCAACACCCGTTACAGTATTTGACTCTAGAAACTGCAAGGCTTTGCAAGCACTGCGTCAACAGCAGACTTCTTTCTTGTGTGAGTGAGAACAGCTTTCATATTTGCCTCGACCACTTGAAGAAGAAATAACTGTTCTTCTTCATCATTGGTGATTAGTCAGTAGAATTCCTCGAACAACTTCGCACCCTCTCAGCCGTGTCGTTCACCACTCTCAACTGCTGAATTACCTATCTGCCTTGCTTATAATCCTCATTCTCGATCCATTTATGTGGTTGAAGTGTAACACAAAAGCTACTCATCTTCAGGTGTGACAGTACTGTCAGTGCTCAGTGGGTTGTAAAATCACACAAAACCCCTCTTTCAGTACCTTAGCATCACTTCTCACCTTCTTTCACCAGGCTTTGCAGTCATTCTGTAGACAATCTTCACTTTATCTCTTACAGGAAGTTGGTCTTGCAGTCATTCTGTCGACAATCTTCACTTTATCTGTTACAGGAAGCTGGTCGACAATCTTCACTTTATCTGTTACAGGAAGTTGGTCTGAGAACAGTGCCAGACCTACAGCCTCGTCTGAAAGGTACCACAAGTGTTTTTTTTAGGAAAGTCCTGACAGCAACGCTAACGTCACAGTCAATAGACTCATATTGTCCTAGACCAATCCAAAGTGACAGACTTGTTCTTGAGCTTGAGCAGCAAGTGGGGCCTTTGTCCATGCCTTTGCGTAAAACAGGGCACCAAACTTCAAAAATCAATAAATCTGATCGCGAAAAAGTTAGATTTTGATTGCATACAGTAACTTGGCCATCCAATGTGCATGGTGAATTGGCCTAGGGCTCTCCAGTGAATGATTGAAGACTGACTTCCAAGGACAACCACTGTCAGCTCAATGAGCTCTTGGTAGTTGTCTCTGATCTCTGAATTTCTTTCAGCAAACCCCTTGAGAAAACTGACGCTGTTTCATGGGGGGCTGCAGTGCCGGATATGACTTCCAGTCCTCGGAAGTTGACACGTGTCACACCTTCCCAGCAGCTTTAAATCTCTTGAAGATTGGGATTTATGGAGAACAGGTGGACTGCAGCACAAGGTGAATACTTTGGATAAAATCAATTCAATTACATGATGACGGCAGGCCAACCACAAGAGCTCTCAGCTTATTTGTCTTCCAGCAGAACACACAATCCGTTGAAATGCACAGTGTTGACATACATTGTATCAAAGCTCAAGGCTTGAACCTTGTCAACTGTGAGTTTTCACAACTTCAGAAGAATATGAACGACCATGAATTCATTGCATCCTCTCCCAAATGCTAATTTGGGCACAAAGAGGAGCTTATTCACACCATCACCTGAAAGCAGCACTGGGAGGCGGTCGACATTAATTTTCCTGCTCCAAAGATCTTAGGCAGGGTTTACTCAACCCAGTGTAGTACCAGTGGCTAATCTGGTACAAATTCATATCTTACAGCTTCAGCATGCTCTATCCTGGCTTTCTTACGCACTATGTTACGCGAAAGTGGCAGGACAGAAGGACCACAGCCAAGCGCTGCAGCAATTGTAATGTAAAAATTCACTTATGAAAACATGTCAGCCCAAAACACATGAAGTAGGCACTATGACCTTCAACAAGAACTGTACACTTTTTTGTTTCAAGTACCAGTAAGTAAGTAAGTCTGATAACACAACAGAAACTATTTCAAGCTCATCTCCATGATAAATGTTGACCAAGTTATAAGGCATCGAGATTTACAGCAAATACTACTATATGGTAATATTTATTTGTCATTGAGCACCATCTTCCAGTTGGAATAAGAAGCTGAAATTTTGTCTCAATAATACCATTGACAGGTGTAAAAAACTGAGAGGGTGGCCTGGTCTCTAGCTCACACTTTATTTTTGTGGACCACCCTAATGTATGTATGTATGTATGTATGTGTATATATATATACATTATATATATATTATATATATATATTATATATATATATATTATATATATGCGTGTTTCAGCATTCCGTGATTCTCTTTGTATCTGTACGTATGTGTCTAAACTTTCCATGCGTCTCCTTGTACGTGTGTGTATGCGTGTTTCAGTTTTCTGTACGTCTCTTTGTATGTGTGTATCATTATGTGTGTTTCACCTTCCCTGGCGCCTCTTTGTACGTCTCTTTGTACGTTTGCGAATGGGTGTTCTACCTACCTGTATGTCGCTTTGTAGTTCTCTTTGTACGCGTACCTATGCATGTTTCAGCTCCCCATGAATGGGTGTAGGGTTGGCAGGGCATGTTTTAAGGAAAATTTATCACTGCACATGACGAGCGCCGGAGCACATAAAAATCATAAATAATTAGGAATTACAATTCTTTTCATGCACAAACAATGGTTAACAGCCTTTCATCACTGCACATTTTGTGTATCATTGCACGTTAAAACAATCCCTGAAGGTTGGCAGGGTCAAAGGTGTTTCAGGACTGTCCATATAACGTCAGGTGTTTCATTTATTTCAGTTATACCCACTACTTGCGTTAATATAGCAACGTCATTTCAACCATTTTACAGGCATAGCAGCACATTTCCGTAATCGTAATCTCCAATATTCAAAAGCGCCACTGTAAAGCTGAGCGCAAAGCGCCAGCTTATTCACGAGCGCTGCGACGTATCCAAGGAGTTGTCCAGAGATCGATGTCCATTGGTGGTCCGAGTCCGATTGCCAGAGAGACCAGGGAGAGGCAGAGCAGCTGTTACTGCGGGTTTTTGTTGAGGACGAGTAGGCTTGGAAGGCAGAGGATCAGGTGGATCAGGGTAGGAATTCTTGAAGAGATGAGTCTTCAATTTTGAGCGGAAAGCCTGTGGGGTGATGAGTAAAGAAGCCCGAGGTAGGTGACAGTGAGTGAGCGGCGGTATTGGTGGAGGATGTGAGGAAATTCGGGGTAAATTCGTTCTAGAGTTGAGATGCAGTGTGGGATATGGATCGGTTGGAGAACTTGAGGCGAGCAGTGACTGGGGGACGGGAGATAATGAGATTGGAGGGTGGGGACTGGGGAGGGTGAGAGGTTCCATATAAGAAATAAACGTTCACCATGTCGGGATCAAACATCCATTCATTCCCAATAACTGATAAGGCCTAGCTTGAAAGTGACATGCTGTGCTTCTAAATGTAATCTCTATTTAAAATACGATACACGATTTGATAATGGGCCAACAGAAAACCGTTGTCTAAGGTGAAAGAGGAAACGGATCCTCGTGAGCTTGTGGTTAGTAAACGTAGTGTTCGATAGGCCCATACGATTACAGTTTTCAAACTTGTATTTTTTAAACTCAGAGCAACGTAACTGAGCGATAACGATAACTCTAAAACACGAACTAACTATTGTATAAGTATACACCACAAAGTGACGTCCCAACCTACCAGACAACCTCTAGGCTAACCATTATCGAATTGACCAAATAATTACACTTAAACTTAAAACTAGTGTCTTCTGAACACGTAGAGATCGACCACAATGCGTAGTCGAAGTGGAAAAGGCAAACTCAATGTCGAAGGTAATTAAACGGAAGAAAAATAAGACCCTTTAAAGTCTGCAGGTACGAATAGTGAGAAGTGACATTGTGAAATCTTTAAAAGTCTTAAAAGCCATTGAGCATGAAGACCAAGATAATTTTTCTTCAGATGGCCATTAGCTTAAGCATTACAAGAATTATCCAGTATGGATATCAGAAAGTATGTTAGGTCAACACAGTTGTTGACACTTGGAACGGTCTCAATGCATGTACAATTGTACATTTGGTTGACGTTATCTGGCATCCTATGAAAATAATCTAGCGATTGAGTCAGAGAATTGATATAGTGGGTGATTGATGCAGTAGTCCTCCCACTTCTGCCACCTCAAACCAAACACGGTGTTACTACATTGCTAAATTACCAGAGTACTCTACTAAATGTTACTAATTAACTAAATAACTAGAAACTGGTTATCTAAACGTCTTAAGTTTTCCCTTAAGATTTATCCGTTATTTGTTCAGATAATTCCTTAGGCGAATTCTGATATTGTACGCACTTTGGTGGCAAAGATTATGGTATTACCTGAGGGCTTTCTCTTCATGCGAATACATAGAATGGTTGTAACGATACATAAGAAAGCGGCCAGTGTGCCAACCGCAGTCAGAGACACGAAATCTGAAATAAGCAAAAGTAAATATATGATCGGATAAATCGATCAAACATGAAATTATCTTCACTTCATTGAAAGGAAAGACTTAGGGTTCTGTACAAACAAAAGTAGTTCAAGCTAAAATTCTGTACCAATATTATACAAATACCAACAAAAGACATTCAACTAAGAGAAAGATCAACCATCCACAAAACGTAGGTAAACAAGTACTCGCGAAAGCTATCGAGCTATCCTAAATCCGAATCCCAAAAAGTAACATTTTCAATTTAACTCAGCTCCTGTAAGTAGACCTGGGAGTGACTTTGGTCAGTCAATCTGACCCCACTTGACCCTAAGGTGACTTGAAATCGACTTGAAGTCGACGACTTGGAGTCAAAACGACTTGATCCGACTTGGCAGCAAAATAACCAACTTCCGACTGAAAGTCGACTTCTGACATGGTAATAACGATTACGTACGGCTAGTAATACAATATGTCAAGCCAATTTTGCCTGGCAAGCATTAATTTCACATACTAATGAGTAATGAGACTTCAACACCTGATGACTAAATTCTTAACATTTCGTTTATTATGAAACGTTCGTGTGACGTTTTAACATAGAATAACAAATTATATAATAAATCGGCACGACACCGATAAAAAATAACTGTTAAACACAGTTAAACATACCGGCGTTGATAATACAAAATAATATCGCAGCCTAAGTGCGCGGTAGAAGTTAGAACTGATAGGCCTATGCTCGTAGGCATAATTTGAGAAGGGTTCGAGGGGTACCCGTAGCGCCACTTTTTAGATAGGGGGTACCGTACCTCCACTTTTTAAACGATGCCAATCAATATTTTGTTATTATGAATTGGTGCCTTCCCATAGATCGCAGTTTCGGCCTTGCTTCGTGCATGTAATCAGAGTGAGGAGTATGTACCACAGAAGTACGAGAGTACTTAGATACACAGGTAAACCGAAGGTAAGACGAGCGGAGTAACAGGCAGTCAGACAGGGAGGCTTTCAACCACACAGGTCAACCGACAGACTAACCGCCGTCACCTGCGCCACAGATCTGGGCCACGGCTAAACTCTTCTTGGAAAGATGTGACATCACCCTCACTCTTCGCCTTTCGGTTGTCATCTTAGTCATATCGGGATGAGGAGATATAGATCAAAGCGCAAGCTTCTCTATCCTGCATCAATTACAAATCCTCATGCGGACCACGTTCATATTGTCGGTCATATTATGACTCCTAACCCTCCATCCCCTCACACTCTCAAAATCAACAACTATCCTTGCTCAACCATATCTGATCCGGCTAGCCGAAGAAAGCTCCCTCCGTTACATAATATACCAAATAAGACGTCGTTAATTTTGACATGTTAGCCTACACGTCGATTTTGCTGATAGGGAAAATGGATAAATTTATTCTAAAACGAAAGCCAGTAGATAATATTATAGACGATAAAATTGCCATTATGGAGGTAAGCTCATCAGCGTTTCATAATCAGTTACTGGCAGGATAATATGTCCAAAATGGACTCCATGCGAAAAGCGAAAGTGGCTGAGAAATTGGTACCCCCAGTGTTTAGACCAAAGTTACGCCCCTGCCGATACTTCATTCATTTTTGTCAAAACACTACAAAACTGCTTAAATGTTTCCCTGGCCTCACGATCATTAGTGTGTCGTGATAAATTTAGATTTATTTGTGTCTCAAGTCAGTTTAAGTTGACTTGTGGGAAACCAACTTCAAGTCACTTTTCTGGTACAAATTCGACTTAGGGTCAGTTGCGCTAAGCAGAAACGACTCGACTTGACTTGGGATGACCAAGTCGACATAAGTCTACCTGTAAGCCATTAATTTAAACTCTCAAAACACACTATCGATTGATGTAAAACAAATAATTTGTAACCAGTGCCGTATTGACTTGTTGAGGTAGGTAGTTACAGGTAGTATTTAGGACTACTTATTCTACCGGTAGTTACAGGTAGTGTTTAGGACTACTTATTCTACAGGTAGCTACAGGTAATATTTAGGACTACTTATTCTACAGGTAGTTACAGGTAGTATTTAGGACTACTTATTCTACAGGTAGTTACAGGTAGTATTTAGGACTACTTATTCTACAGGTAGTTACAGGTAGTATTTAGGACTACTTATTCTACAGGTAGTTACAGGTAGTATTTAGGACTACTTATTCTACAGGTAGCTACAGGTAGTATTTACTGGAAAATAATCACAGAAGAACGCTTACATAAATTTGTACTTGAAGTGAATCCTGTTTCCAGTGGAGTATTGGTCAGTGGTATGGTGTTGACAGCAGGATATGCAGAGTCGGTTTGTTTCATTTCAGGCGATTTCCAGAAGTAGTTGAAATTGGGTGCATTAGTAGCATTGGCATGAAGTCTCTGCTTCTGAGTTGCAAAGTAGGTTTTGCAAGAGAAGAATGAATTATTGGTCGATGAATTGAAGATGACACTAATCATTGAGCTGACTTTGAAGTTTTCATTTTCTAAAACTTCGTCTGCTGCTATGATCCGTCCATCTTTGTCTTCTCCGTGTTGTCTCCACTCCATGCTTGGCGTCCAATATCCTTTGAATCTAACGCTGCAGCGCATCCATATACGATCGCCTTCCATTAACGAGTTGCCGCTCCTTGGGCTGAGATTCGTCTCACAAAATGGAGTTGATTCTGTGGAGAAAAACATAGCTTAAAATGTATTTAAATGAAAAAAATGGTTGCCTGTGGTTGAATCGAAATTCGTATATTAAACAAAGCTTTTTCTGCGTTAAACGTTCCATATGCCAACGGACTTATTCCAAAAATTTAAAGCAATACCGGGTAACATAATTGTAAAATTCACGAAAAAAAATTCTAAAATGTAAGCTTATAGTTCTTGTTTTGAATACCCATCTTAAATTACAAAGATTACGATACTATGAAGAAATGTGCTTCTAAAATATGATTGAAGAATCAAAATTGTTCAACTGATTTTGTGTTTTAGTTCATATGAAATGAAAGTATATTAAACTCCAAAGGCGGACCAATTTAAATTCTTAAACTAAAATTTTGTTTTCACCATAAAACAAAACCTACGAACAATTGCTGAATTGCGAACATAGCTTATTCTTTACGTATTATGGGCTTAATAATTAACTTACGGTCAATTGTATAGTAATTCAATGTCAATCAAATGAATAGAATGAAACGTTGGCACCATGACCAAACGTATAGGCCTATTTATACCCAAAATATGTGTGTGCAATGATCAAATGTCTAAGCACGTGTAATGGATTTTTTGCGGCCTTTTAAACTGTTTACGCTTAATATTTGCTCTTTTGCATGTGTATTCTGTAAGTTGTGCTTTATTGCCTTTAACAATAAAGTTTTACATGTCAATTTTTGTTCATGTAATTAACGCTTTTAATTGGCATTTCTTACCAAATACAATCAGTTCAGCACTAGAACGAGTTAGTTCATGTCCAATTTCGACTACACACGTGTAGATTCCGGCATCTTCTAATGTGGATGAGTTCGAATATAGTGTTCCGGAACCAAATTGATCTACATCAACCGAGAACTGAGCTAATCGTGTTGATTTTGTGCCACTGTTCCAGTTACTGAAGATCTTTTCCTTGTTCAAATGTTGCTCTGGTTTAAAGATTTCGCCAGGACTGGCTCTCAATAGAGTCCACTCGCGAACTATCGATCCACTGTGAGTTCGGCACTCGATAGCCATAAGTTGGCCGGCGATAACTGCCGTGTTTTGCGGAAAAACACGCAGGTTACACCACGCTGAAATACATCATCTGTCAATGTTGATATAAAGTAATTTATGATATTCCAAGTCATTGGCTGAGAAAATAGCCATTCTCTACAGCCTATGTCCATACTTTTGAAATTCATTTGCAATAATTTTTTCAGCTTGTGCTAGTTATACTGGTGCTATATTAAGTTTCAGGTCTCTCTGCATGAAAAGTTGTCTCTGCTGTGAGTCATTGAATACAGTTAGCGTGTTAAATGTTTTAAGTTCATTAATGCCATTGTTACACAATTTGACAAATAAAAAAAAATTTGAAGTTTTAAAACTCGTTGGATCACAACTTAGAAGGCAGATTTTGTAAATTTTACTTTGCATGGTCATTAAATACATCATAATCAAATGCTTAAAAACTATTAGAATTAACGAGTGAATTTTTTTTAAATTTGAAATTTCATAAATTCGACAATTTTTTCAAAAATTGTCAAATTTTAAAACTCGTTGAGACACATCTTAGAGAACGAATTTTTGAAAAATATTGTCCACGATAACTAAGTATCCCAAAATACAACGATTTGTCACTATTACGTTTAGTTTCTATAATTTTTAATTTTTTTCACACACCCCAGTGGATATTTTCAAAATTCTGATTCGGCACCAACTGCCACATCTAGGACTTGCCCATAAAGTCTGGTGTGCATCGCTGCAGGCCATTGGTATATTTATAGCGAATACGGCATCTATAAAAATGTAGATCGCCAATTGTCTCCATTCACTTGCATGCAAGCAAGACTGGTAAACAAGAAGGGCAAACATATCTCGGAAACGTTTTAGAAGAGAAGATTTACAAGGGTTAGGCCTATAATCAGGGCTGTAGTCGAGGGTATACGCGGGTATACAGCTTGTACTCACCTCTAAAGACCGTATACTCACCTCACAAAATATTTATATTTATTTATATTAAAATACTGTAGCGTATACTCACCTCTAATTTGTTTCGGAAAACTAACCGGTAGCGTATACTCACCTCTAATTTTACCACTACAGCCTGGTTATAATTATAAAATAAATACAGATAGTCATAGCTGTTACAGTAGCGCTACGGAATTGTACGAACTGTCTGTGTCGGATGATCCGAATGACCGCGATGATAGTGATGATTATGATGATGACGAATATGATGATGATGATAATGATGATGATGACGACGACGATGATGATGATGATGACGATGATGATGGTTACGAACTGTCTGTGTCGGATGATCCGAATGACCGCGATGATAGTGATGATTATGATGATGACGAATATGATGATGATGATAATGATGATGATGACGACGACGATGATGATGATGATGACGATGATGATGGTTACGAACTGTCTGTGTCGGATGATCCGAATGACCGCGATGATAGTGATGATTATGATGATGACGAATATGATGATGATGATAATGATGATGATGATGATGATGACGATGATGATGGTTACGAACTGTCTGTGTCGGATGATCCGAATGACCGCGATGATAGTGATGATTATGATGATGACGAATATGATGATGATGATAATGATGATGATGACGACGACGATGATGATGATGATGACGATGATGATGGTTACGAACTGTCTGTGTCGGATGATCCGAATGACGTCGATGATAGTGATGATAATGATGATGACGACGACGACGATAATGATGATGATGACGATGATGATGGTTGAGTCGTCGGCATCAACTGTCGGCTGGCAGGAACACAGCGACACACATCAGGATCCCGGGGAAGGCGTTCCTCACTCGATAATGAGGAACGACTGAATCGACAGCCACACTTTGTTGCTCAGTGTAGAGTTTATGGGAAAAGTTTATAGTAATGGGAAGACAGCTGGAAAGCAATATAAGACGGTTTATTTATGTAAAACCTGTAGGCCTACAAGGTATCAACGACTACTGTAACACCTCACAGATTGTTGGGAAATTTATCATACAAAAGCACAATATTGCCCAATACATTAAACAATTCTAAAGCAAAACAATAAACCTAAGCAGTTTTGCTAAAGATATCACAAATGCGTCGTAAATTGTTTACATATAATTTTCTCCATATATCTATTGCAAATAATGCCGGTAGATGTCTCACATAGACCTGTTATTTGTAGGTAACTACTGGTTTCGGGCAAGGAATAGTGGTAAATGTTTGCATGCATATTATCACGGTGTTTAAAGCAAAAATAGAATACTTAAAATCAAAATAACTTTAGCGTAAATAATAAAGAATTAATTTTTTAACGTATATGTATTGGTCAAGAAATATTTTTAGGACCGCAAAGGGTTAAGGTGTCTAACAGTTCACACTATTTTAAATTATGCCAAAACTTACCGATGTCCACAGTTAAACTCAGGCCTATCAACAGAGACAAAAATAGCATTGTGTTCTTTACGATATTCCTGTTGCATCAGCGGCGTGAGCTCATGTATTCATAGAATCCAAAGACTGAAAGGCGTTCCAACCAGTGTAGGCCTACACTTAATACAGACAACCGGTTACGCACGCGGCAGGTTCATATTTACTCTGTCGTCATCCTAATGCAGTAATAAAACCATCACAACCGGTTTGGCCAAATTTATTCAACATCCAACAATTTTCAGTTTCAGTCAGATGCAAATGGCGAAAATGTTCAGCAGTGTTAAAAATAAAGTAATAAAACAGAAATTTATCTGTAACCTGCATGATCCTGGTATAGGAAATAATAGCTAGCAAAATTTCTCTTTCCTGCTGATATAATTATTCTTCTTCTTCTTCTCCCTTCCGTCAGGTGTGTGCCGACGATGAGTTTTTTTACAAAATGGCTCCGTTTCTTCCTGTCTATGATAATATCCAGGGCCATTCTCATGTCCATGTCTTGTTCTTTAAGATTTTTTTATCACGTTTTCCATCCGTGTTTCTGTTTGTCTTCTTCGACTCCGTGTTCCCTCCACTTGGCAATGTAATGCCCTTGCTGGTAATCTCACGTCGTCCATTCTTTTTACATGCCCAAACCATGTAGGCCTAAGTCTTCTCTTTCTGATCTTGTCTACCAGCGTTTCTTTCTGTCCCAACGCCTTCCTGATTAACTCATTTCGAATTCTGTCTCGAGTGGTACTCCCTGATAATCTTTTAGCCATCCCATTTCCCGCACTAGGATACTTCTTTCATCCTCCTTCCGTAAGAACCAACACTCAGATCCATACATCAGTACTGGGATGACAAATGTATTGTACAGTTTTATTTTGCTCTTGTTGATATGCTGCTCGTATTCCACATCCTACTCAATCTGCCAAACATCGCTGCTGCTAGGCCAAAACTGCGTTTTATGCCCTTTGTACATTGTCCACCTGCCGTTATTAATCCTCCCAGGTACATAAACTCTGTGACTTGCTCCAGCTATCTCCGTCCAGTCTCACTTTCAGCTCTTTATGTTGTTTTTCGATAGTTATTGTCTTCGTTGTTGCATATTTATTCTGAGTCCAAACCTTTCACTATTTCACTACTCTCCTGTATCCTGTCTGTCAGTTCCTGCAGTTGGTATGGCGACTCTGCAATCAAGTCAAAATCATCAGCAAAGTGCAGATTGTTAAGTAGCTGTCCATTTAGTGTCACTCCAACTTCAACAGAATTCAGTGCACAGCTCATCATGGCCTCCAGAAGTTAAACAGGTTTGGTGACAGGCCCAGTGCTCGAAATGGAAAATTTTACGAAACGGAACGCTAGTCAAAGATATGGGAGCATTCACGTTAATTTCATAGTATTTTCCACAATAATTCATTTGACGAACCGGAACGGAAACGCTAATTCATTTGACGAACCGGAACGGCGTTCCGGTGCGTTCAGGTCCATTTCGAGTACTGGACAGGCCGCATCCTTGTCAAACACCTACTGTGATCTTGAACCACTCTGTTATTTCTCAATCCACTCTGACTGCGCTCACAAACTTGCTGTATAGATATTCTAGTAGCATCATCAACTCATCTGGAATTCCATAGTTCCTTAGTACTTGCCCCAGTCTCTGTTGCCATATACTATCGAAACATTCGATATACTATCGAATGCTTCTTTAAAATCTATAAAATTGCTGTACAACGTTCAATTTTTTCGAAGTACTTTTCCGATAGTTGTCGAACAACGAAGAGTTGATCTATTGTACCTCTTCCTGCTCTGAATCCCGCCTGTTCTTCAGCAAAACTTGTTCCTTGATCAGTGCTTATTGTGTTAACTAAATCTTTTTAAAGAATGTAATAACAGTGAATTTTTTAATGTGAATATTTCAATGTTTTACACTATGAGATGTTACATGCACTGCTCACGGTACAATAAAGACTAATTTAATTTGATTTGAACCACCACTCGACATATTTCCTCAGACGATGTTGTAGTATCGTGTGTAAATTGTGCATACTTTCCCAGGAACACTTAACAGACTAATACCTCGATGATTGCTTCATTCCCTCCTGTCATTTTTCTTATGCATTGGAACGACTATAGCCTTCCCCCAATCAGCTGGACACTTCTTTTCCTGATAGATTTTGTTGCATAGCACTTGTAACATTTCCACTGAACATTCTTCTCCGGCTTGTATCATTTCTGCTGTAGTATTATCCTCTCCTGGTGCCTTCCTCTTTTTCAATCCCCCTATAGCTTCCTCCACCTCCTCTCTCAGGATGTCCACTATGTTTTCATGGCAATTACTTGCTGGTAGTTCATCCAACACGGTATTATCTACAGGATTCCATTCATTATACAGATCCTCATCCATTTATCCATCTATCGATCCATCGATCGATCTGTATGTCGGTCTATCTACCTATCTAACCAATTGACTACCGTGTTCCACGGTATGAGATGTGTAATTGTGTATGTATATATAAATGTTTGCATGCGTATAATAGATCCATCTATCTATCTATCTATCTATCTATCTATCTATCTATCTATCTATCTATCTATCTATCTATCTATCTATCTATCTATCTATCTATCCATCCATCCATCCATCCATCCATCCATCCATCCATCCATCCATCCATCCATCCATCCATCCATCCATCCATCCATCCATCCATCCATCCATCCATCCATCCATCCATCCATCCATCTATCTATCTATCTATCTAATCTATCTATATGTAACATAACATAACATAACATAACATAAGTCTTTATTGTATCTCATCAAGCATAGAGTACAAAAGATGGAACAAAAAAATTAGTCATCGTACAGCCAATATCAGCTACATTCACATTGTTTCGATTGACATTATAGGTTCATTCATTCATTCATTTGAGCATTTACATAGCGCCCCTTCAAGGGGGCTACTCAGAGGCGCTCCCGACTCCAGCACGAACGAACAAAGCAGTTTTTAAGGCAGTATAGAAATACTCAGATTGGATTTTAGGAAGGAGACGCAGCGCCAGTGGTAAGGCATTCCATACCGCTGGGCCAACCACCAGAAAGGCTCGATTTTGCATAGTTGCAGTACGAGCAAATGGGACCGCGAGTTCCCCCCTCCCTGCAGGTTAGATGGGATACAACAGGGAGATCCAAAAGGGATGGTATCCCGCTAGGTAGAACCCCCGGTGGCATCATTATAGTTAGAACAAGACGAACATGACATATAATCAATCATTACGCTAACTATCCTAAACTGTTTAGTCTTAACTAGAGAAAATAGCATAATCAGCAGGAAACGAAAATAGGAAGGAAAAATGAAGAAAGAAAAAAGAAGAGAAAAGAGGGGTGACCTGGGAGGTCCCAATATTTTTATTGATTAAATCATCAGATGTGTTCGTAGTGACCTTTTAAAAGATGTTAGAGATGGAAGACTGCGCAGATTGCAGGGTAATTTATTCCAGATAACAGGGCCCATGTACTTGATTGAGAGCCTCCTGTAGTTAGTGTGGATGCTTATTGATCGAAGAGTGTCCTTGATCCTGGTATTATGACTATGCACATCCTTGGTGAAAGTAAAGTAGTTGGTGAAGTCTATCGGATGGGAACCATGAACGAATCGAAACATAAACATCCCAATTTGGAATTGTTTTATCTGGTCAATATTTAATATTCTCAATTGCTGAAACAAATGCAAGGTGGGGGGTATTAAACTTGCTCTTGGTGATAATTCGTATAGCCCTCTTTTGAAGTTTCACCAACCTGTTCAATCTAGTGGGGTAGGTAGATGCCCAGCACAGGTTACAGTATTCCAGGTATGGATGAATCAGTGTGTAATATAAATTAGTTAGTATATGAGATGGAAGCAGGTAAGAGACCTTGCTCATACCCCGATGTTCTTGGCAATCTTAGTTCCAATATTATTAATATGGACATTCCAAGTAAGGTGTTCATCTATGTAAACACAATTTTTTTGCTGATTTGACTTGTGGCAGCATTGTGTTGTCAATGAGCAGTAAGTAATTCAGGTGTGGCAGCAGCTTCCTGTGTGATCTATATGTCGATCTTTATATATATCTAAATTTATCTATATATATTTATATATCTACCTATCCATCCATTCATCCATCCATTCATCCATCCACCATCCATCCATCCATCCATCCATCCGTCCATCCATCCATCCATCCATCCTCATCCATTTATCCATTATTCGATCCATCGATCGATCTGTCTTTCTGTCTATGTATGTATGTATGTATGTATGTATGTATGTATGTATGTATGTATGTATGTATGTATGTATGTATGTATGTATGTATGTATGTATGTATGTATGTATGTATGTATGTATGTATGTATGTATGTATGTATGTATGTATGTATGTGTCTGTCTGTCTGTCTGTCTGTCTGTCTGTCTGTCTGTCTGTCTGTCTGTCTGTCTGTCTGTCTGTCTGTCTGTCTATCTATCTATCTATCTATCTATCTATCTATCAGCTTCCACCTGTTTTTAATATCCGCCATATCGTCCGATAGCTTCCCATTTTTTACTCTTACTGTTGGTAGTCTTGGGCTGATTTCATTTACGTTCTGGAATAGTTTTTGAGGATTTTGGCTCCTGACACTATTCTCCACCTCAGCGCATCTTTCCTCCACCCATTGCTCCTTACATTGCTTTGCCTTTTTTTTATTTCTCTTGCTATCTTGTTGTATGTTTCCCTATTTTCTTCGCTCTGTGCTTTATTGCCTTTAGTTGTCTTCTCTGATCACTCAGCTCCAGTACCTCCTGTGATATCCATGGCGCCCTTATCTGTTTTTTTCTTAAAGCCCAGTGCATTCTGTGCTACATCTGTGTAGGTGTCCCTAATTTTTCTCCAGGTATTCTCTACTGTGCTCATGTTCTTTGTGTCTACCTGCCTCCAGTTTTCATATAGTAATGAGCTGTACTGCTGTCTAACCATTCCTTCATTGATTCAGCGATATAATTACTATAATTATTTAAATCAAGTTTAGGTGATTTATAATAGGAATGACAAGTAAATTTCAGTATCAAGCAAGGGTTTAAAGTTGTTTACAGATGTTAGAATTTTCATTTAGACCTTAAGCTTGTGCTAGGTTGCTATTATTATTACACATTTATTAGGCGCCACCATCTAATAACCGAGCATCAATCGATGGCGCTGATCAACTGTGAGTGAAGCTCAAGGATCCTACACAGGGAAAGTTCAAACCCTTAGTGTCCGCGTTACAAGACGAGTAAGTAAGTAAGTAAGTATACTATTTAATATAACCAGTTGACAAGAAGCTCTCGAACAAACATCAACATACATACATCAGGATGAACTAAAGTGCTCTAACTAATCTGTTACCGTGTTCCACGGTTTGAGATGTGTAATTGTGTATGCATATATAAATGTTTGCATATTTATAATTATGTATACATGCATGAAATAACGTATATGTATGTATGTATTGTATGTATGGGTATATATGTATGCATGCATATAATTATGATAACCGTTGTTTATGCGTCTTGTTCGTTTGCAAATTATATTAGTTCATCGCATGTAATTGTATTTGGAAATTTATGTAGCGCCACGTACGAGACTCATCAGAGGCGCTACCGACCTAACACAATGAAACCACGATCGAACAGAATGGTCTTCCAGCGCTTGTGGAAAAGAGGTGAAGAGAGGCTGAGGAGTTCATGTCGCAGGAATTTAGGTAGCTTATTCCAGGAGGATTGGCCGACCACAGCAAAACTTCTATGCTGGACCGTGGAAGTTCAGGCCGGTGGAACAAGCAAGTCGCTCAAGATATGCAGCTCTATACAACAAGACGAACTTTACCAACACATTCGTGATTTAGAAATAATTAAGTGTTTATAAAAATGGAGTAACTTAGCCCACCACAATGGTTGTTGAGAGACTGCTCATGCCCAGACATGTTTTTTTAATATTGAAACCAAATGACTTCGTACTGGGCACATGCTTACACCATTAGTATTCAGCAAAACATGATATATTGCTCACCTGTATAAAAGT
Organism: Allolobophora icterica; assembly: GCA_963556255.1. Lineage (NCBI taxonomy): Eukaryota > Metazoa > Annelida > Clitellata > Crassiclitellata > Lumbricidae > Allolobophora > Allolobophora icterica. The sequence goes on from OY744604.1 coordinate 22,510,981, forward strand.
CAAGTGTACAAAGTCTGTCAACTACAGAGTGTACGCATTTTCATGGGTAAATAGATTAACGTTCATAGAGCACTGTACACGTCGTATGCAAGGCATTGCTATTAAATATAGGCATCTATCTCGATAGGACATCAACGCAACATTGACGACATTCAACAGTGATCAGAGTGTATCCTATTCGACAATCATGTATGTCTTGTTTGATGAATTGCGTTACTACTTACTATGTCTGTTCGAACCGATCATTCTAGAAATTCAATTTCTTAGCTGCAAAATTCGCTATAGCCTATAGTAATTAATACAACATTTAAGGCAGGTGAAAATGATGCAATAACATTTAGGGCTTCAATGGCATGATAGGTGAGGGCATGTTTTAAGGAAAATTTATCACTGTGGAGATAAACAGAAAAACGCACCAACAGATGGACAGACAATAATGGTTTTAAATAACTTTGAACTCAGCTTATATCACGGTTCATTTCCATTTCCTTCACATTGGGGCGTGGTGGCTCAGTGGTAAGTTCGGCGCCTTGTGACCTGAGTGTTGCAGGTTCGAATCCCACTCTAGCCGCTGCGTACGGACCTTGGGCAAGTCCTTCACTCGCAATTGCTCGTGGCGCTTCGGCGTGAAAATTCCGACACAGTATCAAATGCTGTAGTCGGGAGCGCCTCTGAGTAGTAGTAGACTTCGAGAGGCGCTATAGAAATATCCGGAATAAATAAATAAATAAATAAATGTAACTCTACCACTAAATTGAAAAAAACACATAAGCCATAATAACATTTTGTCACTTTTCGTTCAATAATAAAAATCATAAATAATTGCCTCAGATTCTCATTTCTGCGTGATTTTGCACGCGTTAAAAATGTTTGCAATAATAATAAAAATAATAATAACAATTCATTTCCTGAACAAACAGCCTTTCATCACTGCACTTTTCAAGTTATCGCTGCACATTTTGTGTATCACGGCCCGTTAAAGCAAATCCTGGCATAGGTCTAGGTCAGTCTTCTCTGAAACTGGGATATGCAAATACACTTGATTACGTTTGATTACTTGATGACATCTATACGACTAACATAATTTTAATCGCAGAATCAAAAATTTCGACAGCGCTGTTCAAAAGTTAAGGCCAGGGTACCAACTTATTCATTAGCGCTGCCTCAATCAAGTCAGAGGTGATATCCATAGATACCTAATGAAGAACAAGACCCGCATGCCGAGAGATAAAGAGGAAACCTACTATACGATGGCGCATCTTTCAATATTCGGACGAGAAGGAGATGTCACTTCTTAGCAAGACACCAGAGCATCTCAGTGATTATTTCGAGACTCGAGGAACGAGTAATATCAGCTGAGGAATGTTGTGAGTGTGGCCATGTTGATGCGGCACGAAGCATCCGAAGGTCAGGAAAATCTATTTCCTTCACATTGGGGCTGATTGAACAGAGAATGAGACTGGTTAGCGCAAGTATTTCCTTGAACCAATCCGTTTCTCATGTTTTCTTGCACGTCTACGGACGACAATGCAGATACACTCTGACAATCCAGGTGCAGGCTGATAACCTTGATGCAGGCCGAGAATCCACATACAGGCTTAAAATCCAGGTGCAGGCTGATAACCCTGATGCAGACTGACAATCCAGAAACAGGCTGACAATCCAGGTGCAAGCTGATAACCTTGATGCAGGCTGACAATCCAGTTAAAGGCTGACAATCCAGGTGCAGGCGGACAATCCAGATGCAGCCTGACTTTCCTGTGTTGTAGCGACAGAGTCGGTCGATGTATGAATGTATGTATGAATCTGTCTGGTATTGAACCACTTTTGGCAACTGGAATCCAAGTTTGTGTTCTATGCTGGAATTTGGTCTGATGTGCAATTGATTTCAATATCGTCTCACAACCGTCGATCCAAGCATACGGAACTCCATCGGATTCCACCGCTACCTGTACTATGAGCCTAATTAGTCGTTGACACAGAATTAGTGAAGATACATGTAGATAGAGACCAGTATTAGTCCAGTCATTAAAGAACAATTTTTAATAGGGGTTCAAAAAAATTTGAAGAAAAGGTTTCTCGATGGGTTTCACCTCTTTGATACGTCTACATTACAGGAAAAAAAGGTTACCAAAATATGACGTGGGGAACTATGTGAAAATGAGTCAAATCCAAGATGGCCGAGGTAAAAAATTAACAAAAGTTGAAAAAAATTCATATATGGAACCACTAAAGTTAAAAACATCTATGATGAGTCTATTCATATCAGCATATACATACACACGTTATGGAATGTAATTTTCAAGTTAAATGTTAAGAAAACAAAATGGCCACCTAGATTTGACGAGAAAAGCAAAATTATCATAGCTACATATCTAACGGCTATAGTCCAGGCAATTTACAGTTAGACCTGGGCAAAATTGCATCAGAATGTTTTTAAACGGTTTCTTGTTCAGAAAAAATTGCTGAATAACATATGTTGTTTTCGCCTTTCGGGGTCATCTTCACCTTGAAAGGTCATGGTCAAGGACAAGGTCATTTTTGGCAGATTGGAAAGTTAACCTTTTTGTTTTTTAAAGTATATGCATTTGTAATACCTCAAATGTTGCTGATTTCAGTATGTATAATTCATTTCTGATATTGTCGTTGCCATTCGGGGTCATCTTCACCTTGAAATTCATGGTCAAGGTCATTTTGGCAGATTGAGAAATTCGCCTTTTTTTGTTTTCTACAGTATATGCATGTGTAATACCTCTAATGTTACTGATTTCGGTATGTAGAATTCATTTCTGATTATTGTTTTCGCCTTTCTGGGTCATCTTCACCTTGAAAGGTTATGGTCAAGGTCATTTTGTTACATCGATGACACCATCAAGGAAACTTTCTATCATTCGGTAAATGTAAATTTTTATATGTTGCTGTTCCTCACTGTGACCATATACACACACACATTGAGTTTCACATTATTACTGTAAGAGAGTCTGTTGTTATTCCTATTGTGGAGGACCTGATCCGGTCGCTTCAGTGAGATATATTCTGGAATCACAAGGCAAAGCTGCATTTCCAGTGCTGGCAGAGTTGCAGGTACAGCAAATTACACTGGCTGAAAAACAATGTTGCCGTGAACAGTTTGAGTCCCTGATTGGAGAAGTGGAGGAGTTGCATCAGGACTTCCGGGAATTTGAGAAAGAGTTCAAAGCCAAGTCTGAGCTCTGCCAATTCTTTTGAGTTTGGCCGCAGTTGGTCGCCGTCATCAAGAACGCTGTAGTATCTGAGAGAGAAAGAAACTGGACTATACTTGCGGCTACTGTCGAGGATTCTATGACAATCTTTGCAGAATATGACTGCATCAACTTCCTACGTTATGGGTCGTGGCATCTGGAACAGGTCAAAGTGTTGGAGTTCACACATACTGAGCTCTTTCGGCGCTTCTGTGTGAGCCAGTGGGTTGTTCAGGTTGGCCCAGGATGGTTCTGTGCTTTCGGAGGTGACATGAAGGTCGAGCAGACCATCCAGCGAATGTCGATGGGTCCTGGAGGTCACTATGTGGGAGGTACCACACGCAATGCCACTGCTGCCGATTCTGGTACCACGTGTAGCGTTCCTATCGCCCTCTGGCGACAGCGCGTCCTCTTGCAAGGCATTGACTGACTGGACAAAAGGTGCGGGATTTGAACCCTGGACCGTGTGGGGCTTAATTCTTACTTCGACACCACTCATGTCGAGCGCAATATGTTTCTCTGGTACCAATGATGTTTCTTGACATATGTCTGCGTGTGTGTCAGGTCCTTCTGCCCTTACAACAGTATTTTCGGCGGGAAAGTTCCCGCCTAAACGAACAACTTCCCGCGCTAGCTGTGACATGCTAGTTCCTAGTTGTGACATGCTAGTTCCTAGTTGTGACATGCAACTTTCTAATTTCTCTTGGCGCAGTATAAAGCCTCTCATTATTTCACACAATTCAACAACTTCGCCTGTTGCAATGGCAGCTGAATTTGCTGTCATCATTTTAATTATGTTTCACAATGATTTGTATTTATTGGAATTTAAATGAATTAAAGTCTATTATTACTATTGATTGTCAATGTTCTTAAATCCGATAATAAAGAATTAAACTACACACTCGTGTCATAAATGTCAAACTGATACAGTGGCGAATATACGAAATCTATTTCTGTTTCTCTTTATCGGTGAAATCACAAATTAACTTATCTATCGTTGATTCAACAATTCAATAATCACGCTATACACATGCTCACATTTGACGACACAAACTACCGATCGATACCAAAGTACAATTAAAACAACTGGAATCGATACTTAACCTCTAACCGTAAGAAAACACTGATTCACAAGCATTTCCAGTCGATCATACGACTTCGATCCGTCGAAAGATCTTTTCAGACATCGATCAACACGTCGAAAGATCAAACTGCACCAACACGTCCAACAGCGACGAGCACAACACGGAAAAGGCGCGTCAAACTCAAGGCCTCGCTGTTTTATAAACTTTTCCTTCGCGCTAAATATTCCCGGGTATTTTCTGACCAAAGAGAAACCTCCATTCTGTCAGGCGCACGCAGCGATATACCGCGCTCGTTCAGTATTGGTGGTCTATTATTAGAATTAATAAGATGCGATAATATGTTAATTACTATGTTTACTTGGCTGACATTTATGTTGCGCTAACCATTTGTTCAAACACACATTATATGAATTGACGTTCGTCACACCCTCCACCCCCTTGGAGAAAATTTTCAACATTGAAATTTTACTTAAAGCAAAGTTCTCAAGTCAGCAATGTTCATTCAACAACAACAACAAAACATCAGAAGACTTATATATTACTCCCGTATTTAGGATATGATCCGTTACCAGTAGATAGCTAATGGTGGAACAACCCATATACACACAATTTAATGTCTTAATTATCTAAGACACACCCCAAACACAACTACTACACAACAAGATTGGGCTAAATAAACCACAAACAATCAATGACCAAATGGAGTCCACAATTTCAATCTGTATATCTAGCTGGCTTCACGGTATTTCGCTTCGGCCGCTGAATACATTTATTTCCATCTCCCTCTGAATCACTCCCTTCGGATTCGAACTCAGTTTGTTCCTCCCTCGAATCAAGATAACCCTCACTTTCATACTTCTTCAACTTATCAACATACACATTTTTCGGCTGGGCCCGTGGTGATTTTTGTATTTTATACAAAACCGGACTTAACCTTTCTTTAACTTGGTACGGACCAGTGTACCATCGGGTCCATTTCTCTTTCAATCCGACTCTAGTCCTTGGATATAAATACCAAACCAAACTACCAGATTCAAACTCCACCGTTTTAACTCTCATATCACAGCGAAAAGCACGTTGCGTTGCTTGGCGCTGCATAAATTTTCTAGCAATTGTAAAATCTTCTTGCATCCGGGAAACCTGCTCATAAACAAAATCATCAACAGACAAACGAGCAGGTAAGACTTGACTATCTCCTAAGACAAGATCAATTGGCAGACAGGTTTCACGAGAGAGAAACAGGCGATTCGGCGTGAATCCTGTACTCTCGTTCTCGCTTGCTCGGTACGCCGCAAGACCATAGGGTTAGTGGACGTCCCAATCACGTTGACGTTGAGAAACCACTTTGCCCAGCATCGAGTTGAGTGTGCGGTGAAAGCGTTCCACCGCGCCGTTACTACTCGGTTTATACGGCGTCGTTCTCGTCTTGTCGATGCGGAGTCGCTGGCAGAGATCGCGAAACAGGGCAGACTCGAATCACGCACCCTGGTCAGTGACAATCTGTCGCGGGCACTCGAATCGAGAGATGAATTCCTTCACCAGCACCCGAGCGATTGTAGTTGCTGTCTGATTCCGGATCGGATAGGCTTCGGCCCATCTGGAAAAATGGTCCACGACTGTTAGGATGTATCGATAACCAGAGTTATATAACGGATGTGGTCCCGTTATATCGATTCCGATACACTCTAGTGGGTTTCCCACCGTCAAGTTCTGAAGTTTACCTTATCTCGGCGGCTTGCCTCTCCAGTAGCTAGCACAGACTTCACACTTCTTAAGATCTCGTCGCACATCATCTCGCCAGCTTGGCCAGTAAGCCCGGCGTTGGACTTGTGCCATAGTTTTTCGGCATCCCAAAAGTTCCCCTGACATTCCTCCATGAGCCTGTTCAATCAGTCTGTCCCGACGTTGTGGTGGCATGACAATCTGGGACCACTTCGTCCGACCTGTTTCTGGATGCAACCATTCTCGCATCAGGATTCCATTTCGCAAAGACAATTGAGGCCATTGTGCCGCCAAAGTCTTTATGATTCGACTTTGTGATCGCAGCATCTCCATAGTAGGTGGCTCTGCTGACTCCAACTGTTTCATCACAATCCAGCTAATTTCAGGGTCGTTCCGTTGCTCCTCTCATATCTCATTGGTTTCCCTACCGGTTGGCAGTTCGGATGACTGAAACGTCGGTTCGGTCAACACGCGTACCGCTTCATTTCTATGTGGCCATCTTGACATTGCGTCTGCATTTCCATGTGAAGATGCTGCTCGGTGCTGTATCTCGAAGCTAAACTCTTCTATAACAGTGAGCCATCTAGCCTGCTGCCCGATCGGAAACGGCGTTCTTCGGAGCCACTGCAAAGCCGAGTGATCCGTTCGAAGGATGAACTTTCGACCTAGCAGGTACTGACGGTAAGTCTTCAAAAAGTGTACTACTGCCAAAAGCTCCCTTTTTGTCACATCGTGGTTTCTTTCAGCTTCGGAGCAGACTCTACTTCCATAGCAGATTACACGTTCTCGCCCTTGTTGTCGTTGAGATAGAACGGCTCCAATAGCGTCTGCAGATGCGTCAGTGTCTAATATATATTGGTCAACATCGTTCGGAAGAGCCAGAATCGGTGCCTTAATTTCAGCTCACCGAAATCTTTCTCACAGTCTTGAGACCATTCAAACCGGACACCTTTTTGCGTCAATGAGTGTAAGGGTTGCGCAATCTTTGCGAAACACGGTACAAACTTGCGGTAGTATGAACAAAGTCCAATGAAGGAACGTGCCTCTTTCAGCGACTTTGGCGTAGGCCATTCTTCCACCACCCGAATCTTTTCTGGATCAGTTCCAACACCTTGACTACTTACTAGGGTGGGACAAAAAGTGAAAAAATCTGGAGTTGAGTTCCCGGACAAACCTAAATCAAAGGTCCATGTTAAAGTCGATATTGAACCAAAAATGGATTTCTGATATATCGCCGTTTTGTCGCAACTTTGTCTGAAACACCAGCCCCAAAACGCAATATGTTGTAATGAGAGCTGCTCTTACATCAGCCGGCTTAATGGTTATGACTTTTAAATTCAGAACCCAAAGTTAGAGCTACAAACCATAACCATAACCATAACCATAGCCATAAGTTTTATTACTTCGCATAGTATCATAATATGCAGTAACAGAAATTCAGTATAAAATTTTAACAGAAAACAGATAAATTAATTAGTTTCCAATGGAAGTAAAGGGAGATAAACCCTTAAGGGACCTGGGCCCCGCTATCAGGGTTACCCTTGTACATAAAAAATAACGGCAATTGGCATAACATTGTAATACTAGACATTTTGGACTTAACTAGTTAACTAAACATCGAAGTAATATCAGATAAGATGTCAGCATCAAAACCTAGTGCGCATTTAAGGCAGTAATTTGCTAGTAAAATGTGGATGGGGAAGGTTGAGAAACTGTTGCTACTAGGTACTCACGAAGCTTTCTCTTAAAAATTAAAATATTAGGTAGATTTCTTATGGCAACAATGAGTAAAAAATAAATGAAAAAGCATCTGGCACAGTACTGGAGTGTAAGTGTTTTAACTTAGTTCAGGAAATCAGCTTTGTTTCTATAGTTGGCAAGTCCAATCTTGATTTCTTCATTTGAATGATAACACCGTGGCGTGAGTCATGTCCATGAACTCGGCCTCAGACTGCAGAAACTCTACTTAAACTGTTCTCTATTCTCTAGTAGCTACACTGCGTTTGACAGATCCCAGATCTCGTTGCTTGCTCTATTTGACATCTCTGCTGCCTTTGACATGGTTGACCATGAGATCCTCCTGCAACGTCTCGAGTTCTCAAGTGGTCTCAGGGGCTCATCTCTTCTTCGGTTCCGGTCCTATCTTACAGATCACACACAAACGATAATCTGTGGTGACTCCAGAACACACTTGGTTACTGTCAAGTTTGGTGTCAGTACTTGGCCAACTCCTTTACCTGCTTTATACAGCTGATATTTCCCTCATCTTTGTAACACATTTAACCATTGGCCGGCTCTATGCTGATGACGCCCAGCTCTACGTGCATGGGCCCCGTATGCTTAGCTGTTTCTTATTGCTCGCATAAATGCTCTCTTTCATGGTCTTCAAGCATGGCTGTCCTTAAACATGTTTTCTTTAAACCCAGCAGAGACCCAATTGATTTAGTGTGGCACTCGTCAACAACTGGCCAAGGTTGACTACCCTCTTTTATCTCAAAGCTTTCCTTTTAATACATTCTCTGCATCTGACCGTAACCTGGGTATAATTCTTGATAGCTCCGTTTCTTTTTCTGACTATATCTCTAATCTCACCCGCTTGTGCTACTACCATCACCGACGTCTCAAGGCTATCCGAAGATCTGTCTCCTCTCCTGTCTTTACTCCCATTGTCTATGCCTTTATCTGCTCTCGCATTGATTACTGTAATTCCCTCTGTGTTGGCCTCCCATAGTCCATCTCTCCCCTCTACAATCTGTTCTTAAAGCAGCTGCCAGGCAAATCACCCGTCTCCCACGATTCTCCCATATTTCCACATTCATGTTTGAACATCTTCACCGGAATCCTCTTACTCCCCGCATCCAACTAAAGGTACATATATGACTCGATTGTTCCCCAGTGAGAAAGGTGATGGTCCAGTCCCGTTCCAACTAAAGGTACTTATCCATATTTGCCGATCTTACCTGGGTCTTGCTCCTAAATACATCTGTGACCCACTACGTCTTCCTATTTCAGCTAGCTCCCTTCGCCCTCTTCGCACCTCTGATCGACTTGACTCATTTGTTCCCCCAGATAGCCCAGTCTCGTTCTTTTGTTACTATTGGCCCTTCATTGTGGAATAAGCTTCCTCATTCGGCCCGGGCTGCAGTACTATCCGGTGGTCCTGCCACAGCTTTTCGTTGTCTTTAAACTTGCCTTTATTCCCGAGAACTTTCGCACTGGGAGCGCCTTTGATTGGTGGGAACTTGGTAGAGGCACTTATAAGTTTTTAAATACAATAGAATACAATACAATATCGTAGTGTACTGTGTAGTGTGTAATTTGTGTATTAAAGTGATTGTGTAAAATATTATAGTCGACATTAATGAGTTTCTACGACCCTATTGTAATAAGATTAATGAATTTGTTATTTATTTCTAATGAACTATATGAACTATATTTTTTAAAGTTGGGACCCCTAGACATGATAAAAAATATGAAAATTAATTATTTCATTAACCAGTAGATGAGGGAGTTTCTATTTATCATTGTCTGGTTGAGGCAACCGCTATTTGTCCCACCCTACTACTTACTACATGTCCGAGAAATAACACCTGACGTCTGAAGAGATGACATTTGCGCTTCAGTTTCAATCCAGCTTCGCTCAGTCTCTCCAACACTCGTGCGATTCGTTCTAAGTGAGACTTCCAATCGTCCAGGTACATCAGGCAAATTTCAAAATGTAAGCCTGCCATCACAAGAGTCATCATTCTTGAAAAGCTTGCAGGCGAGTTGCTTAGACCAAACGGTAAAACTCGGAATTGAAAGCTACCTCTTCTCGTAAGGAAAGCTGTCTTATGTTTGTCTTGCAGATCCACCGCCAGCTGATGGTAACCTGCACGAAGGTCAAAGGTACTGAACCATGTAGCACCTGCGAGCGAATCCAAACTCTCACTGATGAGTGGAAGCGGAAATGCGTCAGGTCGAGTCTTGGTGTTCACAGCTCTGTAGTCCACGCAGAACCGAGGTGTTCCATCTTTCTTTTTCACAATGACCACATTGCTGGCCCATTTTGATGTTGATGGCTCGATCAATTTCAGCCGGAGCATTTGGTCAACCTGTTCGTCTATCATTGGAAGTAAAGTCAGTGGTTGACGACGTAAGGTTTGTCGGACTGGTCGTTCTCCTCCAGTGTCAATCTTGTGCTGCAACATATCCGTGTAACCATAGTCCCATTCATGCAACGAGAATGCTTTACGGTGTTGCAGAACTATTTGCTTCAGCTGCAATCGTGCTTCTGGCGAAACATCCTCCGCTACATCAGTCCATAATGGCGACAACACTTTTCGACTTCTTCGTTGGAAGGCTCCGTGCGAATCTCTATCACTTGGGGGCAACTCGACACCTGTCCATCGCTTCAATTTTCGCCGTAGACTGTGACAATTTCGGTTGCACATTGGAGTCCCTTCTTTAGTCTTACAGCACTCGTTGTCGGATTCAAAATTCTCAGAGGTAAGTCGATAGCGCGCTCTGACAGCAGAGTCCCAGCCACAAGCACTTCGGAGTCGAGCAGTTGAGGTTGAGTCGCCCAACTTTCTGCACAGACATCACCCAACTTCGCTAGGATCGTTCATTTCGCTTAACGCTGGCACTTGCACGTCATGTGCCAACGCCACCTTGCGACACATTGCAGGTACTGATCGACAGTGAATGCCGACTTCATGCCCATTTATCGTAATTGTCTCCTTACCAAAGTTTCACTGGACTTGCTGACTTTCAAGCCAGGCCGGACCCAGGATCAGTTCTGAAATCTGTTCTGTCACCAAGCAGTGCGTATAAGTCCATCGATATCCTCGGTTAGCTTCCTTTCACCGATAACCCGGATCTCAGTTCCGTTTGCAGCTTGCAACAGTTGTCTGGAACATTTGACATCTGCTTTCTTCACCATAGAGCTCGGAACTAACGACAGTTCGCATCCTGTGTCAATCAAGGCAAACGTCACTTTACCATTGACTTTCACCGACTGGTAAGCGTTGCTGCTACCTTCTACATGGTTCGAACGGAGAGTTACTGGCGGTTCCTCACTGGAAGCTGGACCAAGTTGTACCGCCACCGGACCACGGCAATCTCTCACTAGATGGTCGGACTGGCCGCAACCGAAACAGGTTCTAGGCGACTTTCTCCTCACCTGACTTGGCGGTTGACTTTCCTCAGCGGTCTCTTGTCGACCACGTGTTCTTTCCCACTGTCGTCTGGTTGTGGAGGGGATTGTCGCTAGTAATTCTTTAGGCTTCGTCTCCCATGACTCCAGTCTGTCCAAGCGTTTCTCAAGACTCACCATCTGTCGGCGCTGCAATTGCAGCTCCTCTAGGATGAGTTGTATTTTCCCCAGTAGTCCGTCGTCCTCTCGCACCATCTTGGCTCGCATAGGTCGACGCTGAAATTGGTCGGAATCTCGTCGTTCGGCTTTCTGATAACCCTCGAACCTCATGGCTAGGTTGTACGCGTTGTCCAACGTTTCCGCCTCGCGCTCACGAACTTTCATCGCCAGATCTTTGTCTCGGAGAGCGTCAATAAATGCTCGAATTGCTATGGCTTCACTGTGACTGATTGTCGGTCCAGGAAAAGCCAGGATCATTAATCGTCTGATATCTTGGACCAATGAACCAAGTTCCTCACCATCTCTCTGTCGTCTGGTGTTTAGTTGCGTTTTGTACAATGTGGTTTGATCTGTTCCACCGTACCTCGACTTTAGTTTCTGAATCAGGTCGTCTGACGTCATCACATTGGCTGAGTCGAACTCCCATAGCAGTTGATTGGCCGGTCCCACTAACGCACACATCAACTGATGAAGTTTTTCTTCTTCCGTCCATCCATTGTGTTTTGCGCACACCTCACATTTTCGGACAAAAGCTTGGACTGCAGTTTTACCATTGTACGTACCAATTTTTATCCATTGTCTATTGGAACGCAGTGTAGACAGCATGGTTTGGTTGTCCGACATCTTCTCCAACTGTCCTTTTTCTTCTATTGGCTTCTCATTCGGACCTGTTTGTGGTTCTACGGTCGACCCAGGTTGACCTTCGGCAACCATCACCGTTTGAGTGGCGACGGACGTTGTGACCTTCCGCGCCGAGTTTGACGCAGCAAGTTCGAAAGTCATCGGCAAGAGCGGAGGACGTCCTTCAGTCCGCTCCTTCCTGACTTGCACTGGAAATTCCTGGCACGGCTTTCTGTTGCTTTCACGGTTCCACGTTTCTATGGTCAATGAGGGAGGAATGGAGGGAGGGAGGTAGAGAGGGCCTAGCGACCCTCACTGACCCAAGCCAGCCAATGACCCTATAGCCACTGACCCTACAGCTACTGACCCTAGCCAGCCACTGACGCCAGCCGTTGGATCCCTCCCTCCATCCCTTCCTTGAGAAACAAATCTTCAATTACTGAAGGTCTTTGTTAAGAACACATGAGCAAGGACAACTGTTAGTTTAACAGTTAGTGTTTGTTACTAGCTTTCAATGGTGCAGATGGATTAGGTACGCCTATAACATATTTCAAACATAAATTTTGTCTTTCAGTCTTAATACTGTTGCATGGTTTGCATTAATGTGATTCATATAATGTATAGTATGTTTTCACTCAACGCGACTCTCCCTGTTTGTAATATTTATATTTGCTAAGTTATCATATTTATATTGAAAAATAACTCAATAATTTTCTTGCAGATTGCCAAAAAGTTCTAACCCTTACTTTTAGAGAAAGTATAAAACGGCAGTTACTGGCGTGTTGTTATGTGTATGACGCAATGCAATGTAATGCAAAATTCGATATTTCTCAGCATCAAACATTTCAAAGATTTCCCGACCATATGTAATTATATTCGTAAGGGACACGTTCTTAGCTCAGTTTCCGCGCCAGGTCAGAATACGGGGATCATGTCAGGAGACTGACCCTGCCATCATTCCATGGGCTTTACATGGGCCCCTATGAGAACATGTGTTCTATACGCATTTAGGATCTATGTGTGCTTGCTGACAAGGAAATAAAAGACAGCATGAAAAAGGAATGAAAACTGTGGAGGGTTTAGATCATCGGAAAGTAGAAGTTAGGTGTTCCTGATACTACGCCTCTGACGTTGGAAAAGACAGGAAAACCTAAAATGCCACAACTACCTTTTCTCAAATCTGAGGAATAGGCGAGGAAATTAATAAGGACTGGTGTTGACGTTTATGTTTCGATTGATGTCTGGCGCAGTATTAAAACCGCTCCATAGAAGTGATTAAATTAAATTCGGTGTACAAGGTGCAACTACACCACTCGCCGCACCGTTGCACACATTCAGCGTGAGTGTACTGGGCTGTCGGTGGCCCTCTACCTAAGTGTTTCGCAGTTTACCTCAATTATGGGTGTCATTCCCACTAGCCATCACCCATGAACACCAAAGCTATGCGGCTGATTGGTAATGTGTAAACTGCAGTGCTTTTTTCAGCCGGAACGCACCGGAACGGCGTTCCGGCACCTTCTTCAGCTACTAAAAAATAATTTATTTCTTTTAATAATAAAAACAATAATTTAGTTGTTTTAATTTAATTTAATTTAAGTGTTTTTGAACTGTTTTCAGTGTTTATTGAGACCCCACCCAACCCCCAACCCCGTTTTTCTCGTGATTTTAGTCCGCCCATAGCCTAATTGCTGAGTTCCGGAACCTTTTTTTCTAGAAAAAAGCACTGGTAAATTGTAATAATAAGGGGGCAAGAACAGATCCTTGCAGGACATCACAATAAGGAGAAAAGGATCAGATATATAGCAGTGCCAATTTGCATTAATATTACTGAACTTAAACCGATTGTAACAGGTTGGATATAAGTAGAATCTTGCGCCAGATCATATTAACCTGTTAGGGTTCACAGAATTAGGTGCACGGTACAAAGTACACATGGCGTTAATCTATAACAAGTGGCTCATCGCGTAGCAACAGTCAACAATGTATTCGGTCTATCGATATAGCCTTCAGTAAATGTTATAACTTTAATTTTATCAGTAAGAATATTGAGTTTGATCAATCGAGATTTTGAAACATTTGAAACAAAGACGTATATAGCTTAACAGCTGCGTTCAGGTAGAAAATATTTGTGAGAGTTAGTTATTTTTATCCGATCAGAGTTCCATATCTAGGCCTACTCCATTCAAAGGCCTATACAAAGAGCGGAGTCGAAACTGCTGTTGACTTGAGGACCTGTCTAGATTAGCAAATGGTTGCGATAGATTTGAACAGTAATGAGATTAAAAACAAGATGAGCTGGACCCTATAATTACATGCTACATGTGCACCGAAATATACACAGATTTGAAAGCCTTTCCCTGCAGTGATGCATTATGCATGAGATATCTCCAAGAGACTGGACTTAAAACAAACAAATTACCTGGAGATGAGGTGCCTCGTCTAATCTGTCGACGAATGTTCAAGATCCAACAGAAGGGTATCAAGGACTGCCTCAAATTTTGCCGTAGTTGGAGGCTGATACATTTGACAAATGTTTCAGATCAGTTTGCGTCTTCAAGAGCTGTATGTGTTGCACGTGTTAGGAAAATGAAGAAGAAGGTAGAGCAGTAAGAGCAGATGACATATTCCATGTAGATTGCAAGCTGAAGTTTTACTAAGAATGTAGAAGACAACATAGAAAATTTTAGTTGACGAAGAATCACAAATTGATAGAAATAAACGAAGATGATGGTGATCAATATCTGTTCGCTGTCAAGCAAAAGGTTTTCGTGAACTGAATTGAAAAATGGTTCTGTATGTATGTTGTGGTGATTGTAAAACTGTTGTATGCCACATGTGCTTCATTGAGCGCCATAAAAATCACGAACGTTCTGATGTCTACAAATTCGTGGATGGCTTTCGGAAACAGATCGAAAGCAATGTTCAAGCAATAAACGAGTGCAAATCTTTAGCCCACACGAAGCAGGCAAGTGTCCTGGAGGTGAAGGAAGACATGCAAGAAAGAGCAAGAAAGAGTCCAAAAAGAATGTGATGTTGCAAACAGATAGTTGAACTGAAACCAGTTGATTCTCCATACCGATTTTATCTTAGTTACAATTACAGTTGTAGTTATGTTTTTTTTCATTTAAGTTATAGTTACTGTCATAGTTCGTATTTTTTAGTTTTAGTTACAGGTTTATTTACTGGATTTTTATTCCAATTAGTATTTAGGTACAACGGGCTCCGAATGGTGCTCCACCTGGTCCCTATGATTACGCTACTACTTTTATGCTAATTTAAAGACTGCTCTTTTTACCCTTGGATGGACTGTGAGCGCTCCAGAGTAGACTGACTTGAAGGGCGCTATACAAATGTTCCTTTAAAATAATAATAATAATAATAATAATAATAATAATAATAATAATAGTAATAATAATAATAAAATATCAATAATAATTATTATTAATATTATTATTATTAATACGTCATCAATGACATCATTTGGCGCGCCCTGCTCAGGGCGGATATTCCGAGTATCAAGGAACCTGCGGTTTTGTTTAGTTCGGACAGCAAAAGACCCGATCGAGCCACTCTAGAACCTTGGTCAGGAGGGAAATACATAGCGTGGGATACCACGATTGTCCATACTTGTCCGGCCTTTCACATCGCCCACTCAACCGGTTCGGTCGGTCCAGCATCAGTGTAGGCGGTCAACCGAAAAATACAGAAATACCAGAGGTGCTTCCCGCTTCGTACATTTTCCAATCGATGACGTCGAGACCCTGGGCCTACTCAACCCTTCTGCCTCAGATTGCATCGGTGAAATAGGCAGCCGCATCACATCCATCAGTGGCGACAGATGTGAGTCAACTTTATTTTCCAGCGTTTGTCAACGCTACAACCTGGTCGCTTTTAAAAGTACTTTTCCTTCAAACCCTGAAGACTAAGTCTGACCCTCCAGACACTTACTGTATTCCTAAATATTTGTTCCAAATCCCTGGTTAAAAAATAATAATAATACTGCTGCGCGAAATTGCTTACAGACTTAGCAGCTGCGTTAAGTAGGCCCTACGTTAATTTTACTGCACACTCATTAGTGTTGATTGTCTTCGCTGAGTTCCCTTCTATAAGAAACTTACATGTCTTACTATCACTCTCCGCAGCGCAGACTTTTTAGACTATTAATTGGAGCGCGTTTGCATGTTCTCATTTATGTCGATATTGCACTTTTTATTTTTTTAAAAGTAAAACAACGATGAATTTTCGTTAGTGTTAATTTCGTTATAGTTATAGTCATAGTTAGTGATATCTTAGCCACAGTTATAGTCATCGTTAATGAAATAATTTTATTTTCGTTAACGATTATTTTGGTTACCGTTATCGTTAACGAGAAGCATTTGACAGGTAAGCATGATGCTTGCAGGGTCTATGTTCGATAAGACAAAGCAAACTGAAAGAAATCCAAATGGCAACAGATGATGTTGATACATATCTATCGAGTTTAGAAACTTACAATTCTTACTTTGAAAAGATAATCGGAAAGGATCTGCTGGTGACATCTGTAGTGCATTTGCTTACTAATAAAAGTTGAATTTGGTTTCGCGATGCCAGTTAGGGAGTAGATAATACAGAGAGATCCTCATTCCACTGCTCGGGGTGAGCTGGTTGTTCCTTTTGCAGCGCCTCGACAATGCACCTTCGCCCTTTCTCCGTGGTTGTGCCTGCTATATGGACTAGACTCCATTTCTTTCTGCGCGTTGTCTTTGCTAGGAATTCTGCGTGCAATTTCTACACACACACACACACACACACACACACACACACACACACACACACACACACACACACACACACACACACACACACACACACACACACACACACACACACACACACACACACACACACACACACACACACACACACACACACACACACACACACACACACACACACACACACACACACACACACACACACACACACACACACACACACACACACACACACACACACACACACACACACACACCTACACACACACACACACACACACACACACACACACCTACACACACACACACACACACACACACACACACACACACAATTGCTGCCCGACGATAAGCATCGAACGTTTACCCAAAATGTTGTCATCAAACAATTGTTGCAATGATAACAATTTAGCCTAAGTATTTTTTACATTTTTATTCTCAAGCAAATTAAAGTGTCTAAACTAAATTTACATACTGTGATTTTTCACGGGTTACAACTTGTTTTATTATATCGTGTATGATAAGTTGATAACCATTATCACGCATGTCCAAAACTCGCCTCTGTTCAGTGAAAATACAATGATCTACGTAATAAATGGTATAGGTAAGCATTCATTCACCACTGAAGTGGCTATGCAAACAGGACACTTATCTTCTGGTTGTGTGCTTAAGAAAGTTCGATGTCGTTGACCCAGGCACAATATAATAAATGCTAAGAAATGCTATCTGCTTCTTGAACTGGTTACACTGTTGTACAAATGGCGCAGTAGACGATCAGCTAGTGTCCTCTTTGGCTAGACTACATGTAAGTGTCCTCTACGACTTGTGTTCGAACGATGGGCTCTTCACATGAAATCTATATGCCGATTGTGCTAACCGGGGACTTCATCTTCTGTGCGAGGGTCTCCTTAACCCGATGCATAACATTACTTTACATCTCAATTAAAAGACTCCATCATTCCAAAATTCGAATCCGATATATTTTGCCCATGTCAAGAACACATTTCATGCAACATTTAATAAAGACACTTCGTGGATGAGATGGAGTGAATGAGAGACTAGATCGTGATGTATGGATACTGAAGCGCGAGTGTACAACTGTACATGTACATGGAGTCAACTGTCTCCAAAAATTGCAATCAGCCATATGACAGACACGTGCGAACTGAATATTTTGGCATATATTTGCGAAGTGTAAATAGCTTTTCCCCCAGAAACCTTTATTGAAATAATATAAGACTCGATAACAGAACTTTAGGAGAAACCAAAGGTGAGAGTATGAGCATAAAGAAAGTATTATGAACGCATCAAAAGAGAAGCACTTCAAGGCAGACCCTCACAAATATCGTACCAACCAATCACATGTAAATGAGGTCGAGCATGCGTATACATGAGCTACACTGACTATAACACTAAATGTAAATGTAAATGTAAATCTCCGAAATTTCGCAGCGCCACACAAAAGCCACATCAAGGAGACCAGCTTATTCACCGGCGCTATGTCAAATCAAGTCTGCAATAGCCATGTCCACCTTGTCGGTTCCGGTGCCAGGTCAGAGTCCGGGGAGGTCAAGCCGAGGAGACAGCAGGGTGCTACGGTGGTTATTGGATGATGATGGCGGTTTTGTGGTGGATCAGGAATGGAATCAGGATAGGATATCTTGAAGAGTTCGGTTTTCAGTCGTGAGTGGAAAGCAGCGGAGGAGAGTGCAGGCGGAGGAGAGGTGATGTCAACAGGCGATATGGGAGGATGAGCAAACTGGCGGAGATCTTTTGGGAGGTCATTCCAAAAAGAGCCGGTGCAGCTTAGACTAAGGAGCGGTTTCAGAATTTCAGAGGTAAGAACACTGAAGGCCGAGATATAGAAAGATATGATGAGAGCGAGCAGACCCGGACGGTTGGATGGTGAATAGCTGGCGAATGTAAGAAGGTTGAGAGGCTTGAAGAGCGTTGTGAGTAAGAGATATGTCCTAACCGACACTCTCGACGCCTTCTCTTAACCTAACCGACCCTCACGATGCATAGATGAAATTTATTCAGGTGGTATGCTTTAGCAAAAAACGTGACGGCGTGAATTTAGTCGCTAGGTTTACGCATCCGCTACAAAATAACATAAAAGATATAAAGTTTCGTGAGTCGTTACTTGGGAGTTTGAAGTTTAAATTGACGACCAAGCCGCCTCAACGTAAAATAGCAACGTGAAATTCGGAAGAAACTGGTTTTTTCTCGAATATTGACAACTTAATTTCCACATGTGCCACTGAAAGCCTATACCGTGTAACCACGCACGACCTGATTTCGACGATCTTTAAGAAACCTAGGTGAAATTATGCGGCCGAAGAGGTGTATTTCACATGCGATTGGTTGGTGTGATATTTTCGAGGGTCTGTGTTGAGGTGCTTTTTCAAAAGAGAATTAAAAAGAGAAAAGCTTTCGAATCATATAATAGTTAGAAGCAACCTTAAAATTATAAACTACATATATTTGTTTTTTTAGAGTCAAGTAATATATTCGCTGAAGCTGAATTACCAATGGCTTATCTCAACTGGACGACAACTGTCTACATGTTTATCGTCATTCTCGTAAACATGTGGGCTCATGCTGGTTAGATATTTTTACTTGTAGCCTATGTATATAATATATGTTGTGAATGTTGTCTAGGTATGATTCTGCTCTATATAAGGAAAGCACAACCTGAGTTCTATAAAAGAGTATTTCTAATAAATGAACATGCGATTGTATTGCATTGAATTGTATCTAGAAATGTATAAAGCGCCTCTCGCAGAATAACTATTCAGAGACGCTCTCAGCACAGAAGCCCCGGTGTAAAGACTTCAGCCTATCCCCCATTTCAAGTTAGCCCCGGTAAACTGAAATCGATTTCACATTACTCCCGGAGGTCGCCTGAACGCGATTTCAAGTTACCCCTGGGCTGTTCACATTACCCCATGTCTGATTTAGCGAAAATGATAAATTCTTAGCTTACAAGTCATGATATGTTTATTGAATAAAACACGTGAAACATACAAGATTGAAATCTAGTATCAAAATTTGAAAAAATAAAAATTGTTACAGAAATGTTAATTGCATTTAAACCACTCATACACTAGTTCAAAATGCCTGCCGTATTACATACAAACATAAGATATATAAAGATTCAACCTAGTTGATGTAATTGTAATCTACAGAGAAAGATAGCTTGTTGTACATCATGTACTAGAGGTGTAATGAGAGTTTAATAGTCTAGGCATGGAATTTTAAAAAGGCTCTAGAAATGACTGTTAGAAGCAAATCATTTAACAATTTGCTACTCGGTGTTTCTAGACTAATTTGACCCTGCTGAAAACAAAAATCGCGGGTAGCAAGCTGGATTTTTGGCGGTTGCATAAGAAAACAAGATGGCGGCCAAAATGGCGGCCCGTATCTTCATAGGGCTATAAGTGAAGCTATATATTTGATGAATACATGATTTTAGAGTCTAAATTAACATTCTCGAGGTCAAAGATTGCGATGGAACTAAAGACACATATGTAGCACTGCCAGAAAACAAAATGGCGGACAAAATAGCAGCCGGTGGCTTCAAATGGCTATAAGTAAATACATCTACGTGATGGAAACATGATTTTAGAGTCTATATTAACATTTTCGGGGTCCATAGAGTAGTGGTGACATCATCCGTTCATACTGATTTGTAATTATACTGCGTATTCGTCAGTTTGAAAATATTAAACGAAGACTTATTATTATTATTATTATTATTATTATTATTATTATTATTATTATTATTATTTTTTTTATATTTTTTTTATCATTATTATTATTATTATTTTTTTTTTTTTGTCCCGAGGTAAACATGATCCCTCGGGCGTCACAAAAATTTGTCAGGATTATTATTATTATTATTATTATTATTATTATTATTATTATTATTATTATTATTATTGTTATTGTTATTGTTATTGTTATTGTTATTGTTATTGTTATTGTTATTATTATTATTATTATTATTATTATTATTATTATTATTATTATTATTATTATTATTATTATTATTATTCCTTCCAGAGCTTTTCATCGATTACACAAAGAAGTGCTAGTAATGTACTAGTTTCATGTTTCCATCACATACATGGCCTTACTTATAGCCATTTGAAAATATTGGCGGCCATTTCGTCCGCCATTTTGTTTCCGGGCAATGCTACACATGTGCCTTTAGTTCCATGGCATTCTTTGACTAATAATGTAATGCAAGGATTTGTGTAATCGATGAAAACCTCTGGAAGAAATAGATGAACATGCATCTTTAGACACCCACCAAAGGGGTTGATGACCATAGTATCGTCCACTAAAAGCAAAAATGTTCTAACTCTGAATTCGTCAATATCAGCCTAACCATAGCCTCGTTGAGTAAATTCATTTTTCTTTCGTGCAAAAATGTTCCAGCTCTATAGCACATACCAGTACTGACATCTAGCGAAGCACTTTTGTTTCAACTGTGACTATTATTATATTCTATAGTGCGAATTTGTTCCAAGTGTAGATAGAACATTTTTGCCTCAAATCATCAACATCCCGGATTAGGCTATTGAGAGCAATGTTGTTTCAACTGTAGTTGGAATATTTTTGCTCACCACTGATCAACTTCCGGCGGCTGTTAACGATGATATTTTGTGATAATTTTGGTTAATTTTCGCGACAATAATTATTTTTTAGCAAGTTTCGAACAATGTCACGATCAAATAATTATAGGCAAAGCAAATTTAAAGCTTGTGAAGTGCTGCGACTGCTCATGCTCGATGAATCTGACGCAGGTAAGATTTATTTCATGCTTTTGATTTAATGAAACACGAGTATCCGTAACTGCGGGCGATATTATGTGCTTGTCGCCACACGCTTGATATTAAATGTAATAATACCGAAATATATTCGCAAGTTACTCAAACATCGAGATATCGTTGGATTTGAAATATTTACTAGGAAACCTTAACGCAGAATCTGATGTTCACTTAATCTGGATCGCTCAATATCATCCCATCTGCTCACAATGACTCCTTCATTATTATGCACCAATGTTTCAACTCTGAATTTGCCAATAACAGCCTAACCATGGCCTCGATGAGTAAATTCATTGCTAATTACGGCTAAAATTAATGAGGGTTAAAGTTATGGCTTGGGTTTGGGCTACATAACCCAAACCCAAATTAACATTGAAGCGCATAACCAAGGTAAGATAAAATCATTATGGGACATAATTTACTCTTAAACAATATTGATCCAGATAACTCGGCAGTCGACGAAGATTACAAGCTCAGTGATGATGAGTCGAACGACGACGGTACGTGTATGAAACAGTCTGGACGCTCATCCCCTCCTGTTACCGACCACTTCACGCTTGCTGCATCGGCCACAGTAGACCAGCCTCAACCTGCTTTGCTGGCCACCGTCGACCAGTCTCTACATGCCCCTCTGGACAATGTCAACCAGTCTCTACATGCCATTCTGGACACCGTCGACCAATCTCAACCTGCTTTGCTGGCCGCTGTCGACCAATCTCAACCTGCTTTGCTGGCCGCTGTCGACCAATCTCAACCTGCTTTGCTGGCCGGTGTCGACCAGTCTCTACATGCCATTCTGGACACCGTCGACCAATCTCAACCTGCTTTGCTGGCCGCTGTCGACCAATCTCAACCTGCTTTGCTGGCCGCTGTCGACCAATCTCAACCTGCTTTGCTGGCCGGTGTCGACCAGTCTCTACATGTCATTCTGGACAATATCAACCAGCCTCCGCCCCCAGTGTCTGCAATTGAAGACCAGTCTGAGTCTCAGCATAAGAAGACCCGGAAGCGTAAAAGAAATGAACTGGAATGGAAACGATTCGTGCAGAAAAAAGCTTACAATTGTGGAGAACAAGTTACATGTAAACGCAAGAAAAAAAATACCAATATGCCAGAGACCTCGAAGAGAGTAGTAAGAGGTATGTGCATGGCAGAAAAGTGCAGGAGAAAGTGTAGTACAAAAATTGATGAGCAGCAACAGGATAAGATAAACAAAGCTTTTTGGGAAATGGGTTTGAAGGAACGACGACATGATTTTGTTGGTAGCAATACTGAGAAGCAGGTTGTATCGACCAGAACCAAGCTGAATAACGGTGGTAAGAGTAAACCACGAAATCATTCATATTACTTTTTCTTGCCCAATATAGAGAACGAGAGAGTGAGTGTGTGTAAAAATTTCTTTCTAAATACGTTGGACATATCAGCCGCAATGGTACGTGAAGCACACAAAATTGGCATTCGTGGCGCAACACCAGGCAGAGGTTCTGTAAATGAAAAACGAGGGGGTCATAACAAAACCAAGCCAGATTCCTTGGCTGAAGTCAAATTACACATTGAGTCATTTCCACACGTGGAAAGTCATTATTGTCGTTCAACCAGAGTGTGTAAGTATCTCGAGGGAGCTTTGACCATTTCTGCCATGTATCGATTATATAAGGACAAGTGCATGAGTGAGGCAAAAGAGGTCGTACACGAGAGTGTGTATCGATCTGTGTTTGTGAATGATTACAACCTAAGATTTCATAAGCCATCGAAGGACACATGTGATTCGTGTTGTAAGTTTGAGTTGCGCAAGAAGTCAAATGGAGGTGTTTTAGCAGCAGAGGAACAAGCGGAATACGCTGCACATATTCGAAGGAAAGAGCAAGCCCGAACGAGCAAGATTATCGATAAAGAAGGCACTTCTGATAGCAAAATATGCGCAGCAATGGACCTTGAACAAGTTCTTACCGTTCCGAAGTTATCAGTGGGTTCAGCATATTATTTGCGAAAACTTAGCATGTATAATCTAACTTTCTATAACTTGGGAACAAAGGAAGGGAGCTGCTACATGTGGACAGAGTCAGAGGCCGGAAGAGGAGCCAATGAAATTGCATCAGCTTTATACCATTGGCTGGTTGAAGAAGATAAAAAGGGCGCTGAGCAGATAACAGTATACAGTGATACTTGTGCAGGGCAGAATAGAAACAGGGTGGTGTGTAGTATGATAATTGTGTTTCTCAGCAGGAGTGTGAATACGCAAAAAGTCGAACAAAAGTACTTTGAATCTGGCCACTCGCAGATGGAATGCGATGCTATTCACAGCTCAATTGAAAACAAAGTTCGAAAGCGAGATATTCATCTTCCCAGTCAATACGAGGAGGCCGCACGTACCGCTAGACCAAAAATGCCATATAAAGTTATTTCTCTGAACAGAGAAAATATCTATGACTGGAGTGCAGTTAACACTGTGATGCGTGGCAACGCTTTTGCAGGCATAATAACAAAGCACTCTATCATCTACAGCCGAGACGATGCGCGCGATGTAGCAGTTTCGTTTTCCAACGAAATTGGAGGAGTGAGTGAAGCGGTTGTCTACAAGAAGAGGGGAAGGAATGTCAATTTCAGTAATATGGAGCTAACACACGCGTATACCGCACCACTGGGGGTAGACAAAAACAAGAAGGAAGACCTGCTCAAACTTTGCGCTTTTCTGCCAAATGATTGTAAACCGTTCTACGAGTCTCTCGCTGTTCGTAACTGAGGCAATTGAGCAAGAACAACATACTGGATAAATAATAACTTGGTTTTGCTTTTATGTGTAGTATCATCATTTTTCTGGTTTCATCACACTTAACAAAGCAACAAAGTTTATTTAGTTAGAATGTTTTGACTTTCAACTTTTAAGTGCAAAAATGTACCATCTAGAATGAATTGACACTTATATCAATGATGTGTTAAGTAATATTGATCAGACTATTTCATCTTGTTTTACTGAGGTTTTATGCATAATATTCAACTGTTGATTGTAGTCACTAATAAAATGACGATTTGCAATTTGGTATTGAAACTGCTTTTTGGATTCCTGAAAATAATGGTTTTCAGAGTTGGAACTTTTTTGCTCTAAGTAGACGGTATAAGCTACTTAGGAGTTATTTACATTACATTACATTGCGTTACATTACTATCACTTCTTTGTGTAATCGATAAAAGCTCTGGAAGGAATAGATGAACATGCATCTTTAGAGACCCACCAAACGATTGATAACCATAGAATAAGCTACTTAGGAGTTATTTACATTACTATTATGTCGAGCCTACGCTGACTTCTGTTCGTGTCTAGCGTGGTGCTTTGGCCTTCTGTATCGACTGAGCTGTTCTTCTTTCGTCTGTACGGTATATATATATATATATATATATATATATATATATATATATATATATATATATATATATATATATATATATATATTGTGACATGTTCCCTACGGATGATTCTCGCTAAAGAAAGGAATGCAAGGCCCGAGTTCTTACAAAAATAGGATTTAATAGAATGAACATGCGATATAATTACCAACAGACGAACAAGAGAGCTCAAGCGAACAAAAGGTCAAAGCACCGCTCGTCCGACATTCAGCAGCGGAATCGACCACCCCGTCAGGCACGGAGTTGAACAATCGACGCACAATCGTCAGAAAGTCGACTGACGAAATATCTTTACTAGACCTCAGGCGGTCAATCAAAAGCTATCTTAACTAGCAGCACGAAATGAGCTCCACTAACGTAAACCCAGCATGGCTGACCAACACAAGACAAGGAGCTTCAGAACAAAGACAGCAGTCTTATTTATAGACAAGGCCACTCCTTCTATGGCATAAGATTCCCGCTAACCAACGGACTTAGCCTAGCACCTGCATCTACGTACGATGTCACGTGCCCACACGCAACAATATATATATATATATATATATATATATATACATATATATATATATATATATATATATTAGGGTCATTCAGAAAACTGGAAAATCTTATATTTGCTGTGCTCTTGCTTTTTTCTGTTCCTTTTGGTAATGAAATAAGCCACAAAAAATTTCAATGAACTTGGATGATGTTTAGTACTGCCTCAACGACTTTGAAATTAGTTAGCTTTAACTCGTTTTGTCCAAAAATCGAATTTCAATAAACAACCAAGTTTATTGAAAACCTTAACAGTCAAGTTTAAAAAACAATGTTGCACTGTTTAAGAAGCCATATCTATAACCGTAGGCGTAGCCACATTGATAAATTTTATATTTCAACTACTCCTGGATGTCTCCCGGACTTGCCTCCTCTTGAATTTAAGTCTGGCTACGTCCTTGTCTATAACTTTAAATGCCAATATGTTTCTAATGAGTTAAAATGAAACTCTTTAAAAAGTATACAATTATAAGTCTCCAATTTCTTTACTGCATTTACTAGAAAAATTAGTGACTACGACTAGGCTACATTTAGGAAAAGTGCCTTTTGTTTGAATTTGGAAATTGTTTCCGATGGTCTTCTACAATTTGGAACAAGAATTGTTTTTGATTTTCTTGCTTCGTCAAGGTTGAGTTGAAGGTTAATGCTAGTGCAATTCCTCTTTCCGCACTGTCATTGACAACTGAAACGTTTGTAGAACATATGAACCAATGAATCATCTGGTTCTTCGAATGCTGCTGAACGAAAGTGATAAATTGGATAAAACAGATACATTATTGTTGCCATGAGTTCAGTTCTTCGCTGCCGCTGAGATGTAGGTTGCCTCTCTGTTGCTGACATTTGTTCGATCCAGTGCAGAAGCAAGATTTGGTGGAAAGATATTCGCAGAACTGAACTCATTTTGTCTGACTCGTAATCAGATGTCAATGGAACTGGAGTTTTCGCACAGTGTTCTTCCACAAAATTTGAAAACTGTTCATTAGTACTCATCTTCTGAATCGCTGTTATCACTTTCAAAACTTGATGTAGACAATTTGTGACTTAGATATTCCGCTGCTTTTTCTTGCCTTTCTTCCTCTTTTATACGCCTTAAGTTATCTTTTGCTGATTAAAATTTTTTATTTCCTTCTTTGTTGGCCAGATTTGCATGCAATGGTATAATATTTTCTTTCTAAACACTTATCCACAAGAAATGTTCTGTCTTCTTCAATTTCAATTATACTCATGGCATCATGATGAGCAATATAAAAGAGAATATTAATTGATTTAACAAAATCATCTTCTTTAGCTTGCTCTGTCGTTTCCCCCACGATTTTTGTTACACGATTTTTGTAATATCTTGCTAGTAATGCATCTAGATTGCAAACAATGTTTCTTTCTTCTGCAATTGGGATCTTAGCTTGAGCCCAGATTTCGCTTACCTCTTGAACTACATTTTTCACTGCATCTTTCTGAGAAAGTTTATCTTTCTTTTGATGAATAAAATAAACTTTTTAAACATCCAAGCTTGTAGGCAATACTCTATTTCAGGACGTTTCCTGCGTTTCTGCAATGAGATGAATGGATGTCTTTGACCTGGTTTCAGCCAAAATATTATTTCCTTTATTTATTAAATAATGCTAAAAAGTATTTCTCAAATAGTTTCCAATATTTCTTTTTCATAAATTACAGTAATATTTTATGTTCTTTTTAGTTCTCTAGTAAGAAATAAGGAAGTAAGTATTACTGAGTAATTTAAAATGCTTTACAATAAAAATATTGAATTGAATAAAATTTATATTCCAAATAAATATTTGAGCTCCTTGAGGCAGTCCTAAATCCAAACCAATTTCAGCCATATTTCATAGTTTTGATCTGTGATCTAAAAGGAACTTAAAAAGTAAAGAGCCTTTCTTAATTGTTTACTTTTATTTTTGTCCTACAGAACTTGAATCACACTAATATATATATATATATATATATATATTAGGGCATAGCAAGAAATGGGTTTTGGTTTAAAATGAACTTTGGCACAACCAGAAAGGTTGCTCCAGTCCTTAAACATAAGTGTGGAAGAAAAATTGCATCAGATTTATTGCATCTAACTTTGCCGCCGAGCAATTGAAGTTTCCTCTACTTTCGCAGGTGAAAACCATGGCAAATACCTTATTGAAAAAGGCGTTAAAATAGTGCCTCCTTTTTTTGGGTTGTTTCTAGTGTGCACGAAAGTCAACAATGTTGAGTTTGGTTGATGAAATTGGTGAGTTTGGTTGGTGAGTTTGGTGAGTTTGATGAGTTTGGTTGGTGAGTTTGCCCATGTCTAACTGCAAATTATTGGTAGACCCCTCTTATTTTTGGTATTTCTTATTGGTAGGCCCCTATTATAACTGGCATTTCTAAGGAAACCTCCAATTCGCCATTTTGAAATTCATTTTTGGGGGTGTTTCCGTGGTCCGATTTTGTCCAATTTTGGATATGTCATTCAGCAATGGTCTTTGAGCAGGAAACCGTTCAAAAATCTTCTGAAGCACTTTCGCATAATTATGTATAACTGCAAATTATTGGTAGGCCCCTATTATAACTGGCATTTCTAAGGAAACCTCAAATCCACCATTTTTAAACTAATTTTTGGGGGTGTTCCCGTGGTCCGATTTTGTCCAATTTTGGATATGTCATTCAGCAATGGTCTTTGAGCAGGAAACCGTTCAAAAATCTTCTGAAGCACTTTCGCATAATTATGTATAACTGCAAATTATTGGTAGGCCCCTATTATAACTGGCATTTCTAAGGAAACCTCAAATCCACCATTTTTAAACTAATTTTTGGGGGTGTTCCCGTGGTCCGATTTTGTCCAATTTTGGATATGTCATTCAGCAATGGTCTTTGAGCAGGAAACCGTTCAAAAATCTTCTGAAGCACTTTTGCATAATTATGTATAACTGCAAATTATTGGTAGGCCCCTATCATAACTGGAATTTCTAAGGAAACCTCAAATCCACCATTTTTAGACTAATTTTTGGGGGTGTTCCCGTGGTCCGATTTGTCCAATTTTGGTTATGTCATTCAGCAATGGTCTCTGAGCAGGAAACCGTTTAAAAAGCTTTTGAAGCACTTTCGCCCAGGTGTAACTGCAAATAATTGGTATTATTATTGGTATTTCTTAGAAAACCGCCAATCCGCCATTTTGGAATTCATTTTTGGGAGTGTTCCCGTGGTCCGATTTTGTCCGATTTTGGATATGTCATTCAGCAATGGTCTCTGCGCAGGAAACCGTTTAAAAAGCTTCCGAAGTACTTACGCCCAGGTCTAACTGCAAATTATTGGTATTATTATTGGCATTTCTTAGAAAACCGCCAATCCGCCATTTTGAAATTCCTTTTTGGGAGTGTTCCCGTGGTCCCATTTTGTCCGATTTTGGATATGACATTCAGCCATTGTCTCTGAGCAGGAAACCGTTTAAAAAGCTTCTGAAGCACTTTTGCATATGTCTAACTGCAAATTATTGTTAGGCCCCTATTATTACTGGTATTTCTGAGGAAACCCCAAATCCACCATATTTAAACTAATTTTTGGGGGTGTTCCAATGGGCCGATTTTGTCCGATTTTGGATATGTTAATGAGCAATAGTTTCTGAGCAGGAAACCGTTTAAGAAGCTTCTGAAGCACTCTTGCCTATGTCTAAATGCAAATCCGTTTTAATTGGTTTTTATCCGTTGCGGTATTATCATTGGTATTTCTTAGGAAACCAAAATCCGCCATTTTGAAATTCATTTTGGGGGTGTACCCCTTGACCGATTTTGTCCGATTTTGGATATGCTATTCAGCAACGGTTTCTGAGCAGAAAACCGTTTTAAAAGCTTCTGAAGCAATTTTTCCCAGGTCAATCTTTAAATTGCCTGGACTATAGCTTAATAGTAGCATAATGTGGTATATTGGAACAACTTCAGAACAACTTCAGAACAACTTCAGAACAACTTCGCACTGTTACTCGTTCGCTAACGCCCAGTGCCACTGCTACACTGGTTCACTCCTTCGTCACAGCGCGCCTTGATTACTGCTCATCGCTTTATTTTGGTCTTCCATCTAGTCGTATAGTGTGTTTACAGCGAGTTCAGCCCGTCTCATTGGGCATATTCCTAAACATGGCCAAGTCTCTAGATATATGCTGGAGGTCCTTCACTGGCTTCCTATGCGCTTACGCATAGAATATAGGATCGCTGCCTTAGTATGGCGATGTTGTCAGGGCCCTGCCCCTGCTTACCTGCGAGAGCTATGCTGCGCAGTTTCAGGTGTCCAAGGCCGACGTTCCCTCCGCTCAGCGGGAAAAGGGGTACTTTTAGTTCCATTTGCTCGTTCCACGACTATGCAAAGTCGAGCTTTTTCAGTGGTTTGCCCGGTAGTCTGGAATAGACTTCCCTTAGAGCTCCGCATGTGCCCTGGGGTCACCCCTGGCATATTTCTTGCAAAACTTAAAACTGTCTTATATGAACGTGCTGGTGTCGGGAGCGCCTCTGAGTAGTTCCCTTGAAGAGGCGCTATATAAATCTTCGAATGAATGAATGAATGAATGAATGAATGAATGAATGAATGGCGGAAAAGTTAAGCAGCATACCAGAAACAAAATTTCTATACCAGACACTATCCTATGCACAGGAGCAACAAATTAAGATATGCCAAGCATAATCCTTTCTGGTCACTATGCCCTAATATATATATATATATATATATATATACAGTAGGGTGGTTCACAGATACATGGTAAAAAATAAAGTTCAAGCTAGAAACCAGGACAACTTCTCAGTTTTTTAGACCTATCAATAGTATTATTGAGACAAAATTTCAGCTTCTCATTCCAACTGGAAGACGATGCTCACGGACTGTGTTACTTTGTCATATACCGATAAATAGACATTAATTGCAGAAATGAATGTTTCGAGCACACAAATGCATTTTATTTCAAGACAGATCAAATATTACTCTAATTTGACAAGATATTTGATACAAGAACAGTTAGCCAGATGGAACTGTAAAGTTTCAGTAGGTTTAATGAATTGGAAATGTCAAAAAATGCCAAAAACATCGTCCAATCCATGAATATCGAATGTCGATTTTTCTTGTTTTATAATTTCAACACCCGTTACCGTCTTTGACTCTAGAAACTGCAAGGCTTTGCAAGCACTGCGTCAACAGCAGACTTCTTTATTGTGTGAGTGAGAACAGCTTTCCTATTTGCCTCGACCACTTGGAGAATAAACTGCTTTTCTTCTTTATCATTGGTGATGAGTCGGTAGAATTCCTCGAACAACTTCACACCCTCTCAACTGCGTCAATCACCATTCTCAACTGCTAAATTATCTATCTACCTTGATTCTGATCCTCATTCTGGATTCATTACTCTGGTGGAAGTGTAACAAAGAAATCGCTCATCTTCAGGCACGACAGTAGAGTCAATGCTCACGGAGTTGTAAAATCACCCAAAACCCCTCCTTCAGTACCGTAGCATCAGCTCTCACCTTCTTTAACCAGGCTTTGCAGTCATTCTGTCGATAATCTTCATTTTATCTGTTACAGGAAGTTGGTCTTGCAGTCATTCTGTCGACAGTCTTCACTTTATCTGTTATAGGAACATATCTGGAAGGTACCACAAGTGGTTTTCTAGGACCTTCCTGGCAGCAATGCTGATCTCATAGTCAATAGACTCATATTGTCCTAGAGACCTAGACCAATCCAAAGTGACAGATCTTGTTCTGGAGCTTCAGCAGCAAGGGGCCTTTGTCCATGCCTTTGCGTACTCAGGGCACCAAACTTAAAAAATCAATGAATCTGAGTTTTTTCTTGAGTACATCAGGTTGATCGCGAAAAAGGTAGATTTTGATTGCATACAGTAACTTGGCCATCCAATGTGCATGTTGAATTGACCCAGGAACTCTCCAGTGAATTATTGAAGGCTGACTTCCAAGGACAACCACTGCCAGTGTCAACGAGCTCTTGGTAGTTGTCTCTGATCTCTTAATCTGACTTTCTTTCAGCAAACTCCTTGAGAAAACTGACGCTGTTTCACGGGGGTCTTCAGTGCCGGATATGACTTCCAGTCCTCGGAAGGTGACAAGTGTCACTTTCCCAGCAGCTTTAAATCTCTTGAAGATTGGGATTTATGGTGAATAGATGGACTGCAGCACAAGGTGAATACTTTTGGCTAAAATCAATTCCATTACATGAAGACGGCAGGCCAACCACAGGAGCTCTCTGCCTATTTGTCTTCCAGCAGAACACACACCGTTGAAATGCCCAGTGTTGAGAGACAATGTATCAAAGCTCAAGCCGTGAACTTTGTCAACTGTGAGTTTTCACAACTTTAGAAGAATATGAACGACCATGAATTCATTGTATCCTGTCCCAAGGCTAATTTGGGCACAAAGAGGAGCTAATCCACACCACCACCTGAAACCAGCACTGGCAGGCGGTCGACATTTCCTGCTCCAAGGTTTCCCCCAACCCAGTGTAGTACCAGTGGCTAATCTGGTACAAATTCAGATCTTACGGCTTCAGCATGCTGTATCCTGGCTTTCTTACGCACTCTGTGGATGGTTCAAAGTGGCAGGGCAGAAGGATCACAGCCAAGCACTGCAGCAATTGTAATGTAAAATTTCACTTCTGAAAACATGTCAACCAAAAACACAGGACGTGGGCACCATGACCTTCAACAAGAACTGTACACTTTTTTATTCCAAGGACCAGTAAGTAAGTAAGTATGATAGCACAAATGAAACTATTTCAAGCCATCTCCATGACAAATTTTGACCAAGTTATACGGCATCAAGATATACAGCAAATACTACTATATGGTAATATTTATATGTCATTGAGCACCGTCTTCCAGTTGGAATTGGAAGCTGAAATTTTATCTCAATAATACTATTGACAGGTCTAAAAAACTGAGAGGGTGTCCTGGTTTCTAGCTTGAACTTTATTTTTTTGGACCACACTAATATATATAGTACAGTCCATATATAGTACCATCTTTTAATCTGTTATCGTATTGTATCGTATTGTCTCGTATTGTTCTTCTCAGCAAGCGGGCTGCTTACCGTGAAACCTCAAGACACATGCGTATTGGCAGGACAGGTAGCTACTCTCAACTGTTCTACTTCATTGACTGAAGACGTACATTGGTCTTATGGCACAAGTGACATCTACGTCTATGCAGGGAAGAAACTGTATCATCCATACAAAGACAGATTACAAATTGAAATCTATCAGAGTGACGGCATTACGGCATATAATCTCGTGTTTTCGTCGGCAAAACCGGAAGATGCTGGAATGTACAACTGTCGTGATAATCAAGGAGATGGAGAAACGAGTTCAGCCGAAATGACTGTATTTACAGCAGGTAGCTGCACTGTACCTACTCACTCAATAATACTCGACAATGAATCAGCTTAATACAATTCAGTTTCTACCACTTATGTAAAGGGGTTGCCTGTTTTATACTTCTGCTCAAATCTCAGGTTAAGGTTTCTACAGCAATCGTTGTTTCATATGATTACCTTGCTCTACGAGCAACAAGGTTTTAGATTGGTGCTAGTGCATTGCTTATCTACCATAGGCTGCTTCTCTATCTTACGGACTGAACTTCTGGATATTAATCTGATTACGACTTGGTACTGGTGTGTCATGAGTTGATGCCTTGCGCGTTAGAAACCGGCGCAATAGAATTATATAATTTATCAATCAATATACAGGCACATTTCCATTTGCAATTGCTTTTAGTGCTTTCATGTAAGGCGAATACAGGCATTTTCCAAGATTCATTGTCATAATAATATAAACATAGACGTTTTTACATCAATAGATGGAAACAGGACATGCCAGTCAAACATGAAACCAGATGGAGTAGTTCTGCCGAACGATTGCAACATAGACCCAGACGAAGTGCAATTATCATGCAGCGTCATATATTACGGCAACAAACCTCCACAACTTGAATGGAAGAAGGTTCCTGGAAACGGTAACAGCTTCACAAATACTGAATGCCAAAGTGTCAACAACCGCATTATATGCAATACATCGATTATTGGTCACCAGAAGATGAATCGTTCGTCTTACGTGTGCCAAACTACTGGATCATCTGAACTCAATATTAGCCTTTGCATCATTGAAGTGAAAAACCTAATATGTAAGTTGCAATAACTCTTCCTATGTTTAATACATTCATTAATTTGCTTGCAAATTTAAGTGTACATTTTCCTGATCCAAATAAGGTACGATTCATGTTACGCCATTACCAACCCCAAGCGCTGGTTGCTAAATCAGGCTGTTGAAATGGAGCATTTAAGCGTCTTCTCAAGTCCATGGAGGGAAGAACCTCTATTTCAGTGGGGTGGTCTCATCGACTATCACTCGCCATATCTGCTGGATTTCGACTCCTGCGGTTTCCTAGTTCTCTATAATTTAGACGAGATTACATCTGTAACCGCTCACTTCTTCTGAACTGAGGTGGGTCTGCGCTGGCTCCCTGCTCAGACCTTACTCCTAGCAGTTCCATCTCACTCCGAGCAACATATGGCAATACGAGTGGTAATGGCGGGGTTAAACTGTGTTCAACGATCATATGAGGTATCTGGGTGCTTTTAGTGCTTTATAAATAAAGAGTGCTTAGTACTAAGTGTGAACTAGCACCCACGTCTACCTTTTATTTCAACTATATTTAGCCCCCACCTGGTCTGGAAATGCAAAGGTGTATCTGCCGTGCTAAAGAGATTAATAACGAAGGCTTGAATGTACATTTTGATAGATATGTATATAATGTCAAATTCATAGTAGCATATTATAGTCT
This sequence comes from Allolobophora icterica, assembly GCA_963556255.1. Classification (NCBI taxonomy): domain Eukaryota; kingdom Metazoa; phylum Annelida; class Clitellata; order Crassiclitellata; family Lumbricidae; genus Allolobophora; species Allolobophora icterica. Next base: position 22,545,332 of record OY744604.1, read on the forward strand.
ACATGATATTTAAGAAGCATTAAGTCTCTATCAATCTATATTTAGTCACAATGTTTAATCTCTTACCTAGCCAGCATTTTTTACTATAATCTTATTATCACCGATGATTACCCTTTCTATGAAATTCTGAATCAAGGAAAGTTCTCACGTTCCTGTGTTTGTTGACGAGTCGTTGTGTACCCGCCTGTTCCTCTAGAAGTTGACAGATGAGCGAATTTCTCTCTGCGTTGAAGCACGAATGTTCACCGTACTCTTCAACACCGCATAACTCTTTGTCTCCTTCGTAGAGACCGAAGTTTATAGTTCAAATGAAGGCCTTACTGTCTCCAAAAAACACATGCACTTCATTCGCAACAACACTTTCGAAGTCCGTTGACTGTAGATTGTTCGAACTGTTGACGCTTCTATACCAGAATGTCAAGCCTCGTTCGCAAGCGTTTCATTCGAAGAATTTATATTCACAGTCTGACTGCACGACTTATACTAGTTCACCCGAACTAATCTCACGACAAACGTTCGTCAACTGCGGACTTTGTCAATCGTCCTAGCCGAACCTCAACGAGTTGATGCCTCAACGATTTCTCGAATCGACCGGTTCATTCGAAATCAAACATCCAACTGAATTATCTCAGTACATCGTCACTGCTGGCTGCTAAGCTCCCAACGCGTCAGCTGATATCACCGTAGTAACTTAGCTCAGATGTTTCGGTTTGATCAATGAGGTGAGTCCACGTCATCTCGCCTCTTCTTTGAATATATGATTTGCCCCTGTACCTTAAATTTCATTATATCCTATAATGCTGGCTTTAATTTGCTGGCATAGTAAATGAATTATATGCACATGGCTCCACTAATCTTTCATTATATACTGTACACTTACTCTCATCTATTGGCCTACTAAATTATCATATAATAAGTAGTATGGGCAAGAATAACTGTGTGGCCTTAGAGAATCGCCACACTGGGGTATCGTTTGTGACTTGCGGAACCAGTGGAAGAGTTCTCTTCAAGCCTTTCGATGCAGCATAGAAGTTCAGCCTGATTTTCTTTTAAGTCGGCTGCATTTTCTCTAACGTCTGCCTCATTACTAGCCAGATTCACTTTTGGCTACCTCTTAGATCAGCTACGTTGCTAGCTAGCTCTATGTGAGTGCCTTTGACGTCATCTACATTTTCTCTCACATCACCTACATTGCCTGCTAGTTCTCTCTGACTAATACTGTGTCCGACTGACCTACTGCGATGCTGTCTAGCCTGTCTGCAACTAAACCTATGCTTCCAAGAAGCTGTGCCATGGCAGAGGAAGACTTAGACAAAGAAGAGAAAGGGCGAACGCTACTCTCTTGTATATTGCTAGGCCCTGCTTGCAAATCCAAAGACCTTAGAGAATGTAATGACATGTTTAATTAACAATTGAACTGACAATCAGAAAACAGCAAATAGAATGAACAAAGCTGCAAGGTACGGTTTCTAAACACTCTACACAATGTCATTTTAAACATTAGTAAGGAATCTCGAAAATACAATGAATAAAATTTACCCCAAATTTTGCACTCTGAGTCTCCAGAATCATACGAATCAGGCCTGATCATTCGTTAATCCAAAATAAGACCAGTCGTTAATCCAGCACAAGACCATTCATTAATCCAGCACGTGATCATTCGTAAATTCAGTACATAATTCGTAAAAGACGCCAGGAACGAATCCTAACGCAAGCTCTTTAAATCCAGAACTACGTAAAGACTAACGATACATCTACAGAGTTTCGAAAGGCTATCTCGCATTGTAGACCTTGAGAATCTGCTTATAAACGAAAAGTAACTTTCACGACGAATTAAGCACTTATTTAGCACACGAATAATTTCACACCGCTAGTACCGCACCATGCAGTTAAACACTACCGCTATTGCAACTGGCTACTTTAGATTGTGACACTGACCTAATTTCGATACGTCATCACTAGCTCTGCAAATCGTGAACTGCAATTATACGGCGCTGCGGTCCTTTATAATAAAGAGCAGATTCGCGCCAGATGCCTGACTCATCTCTGCAGCTGACTCTTCTTTTCGCGACTTAAGTATGACTCACCATCCAGGGGTGTCCACAGAACAGAATTGGAGGGAAACTTTATATACCAGGCCTTATAATACATTGCAATTAAAATAAATAATATATATTCATAAAACTCCTGTTGCGTTCTCGTAGAACGTAACATTAATAAATTCATAGCTATATCGTATGACAGCAGAAAGGTGCAATTTTTGGCAAAAACTGCTAAATATTTAATATTTATTTACATTACGATAACGAAATCAAAGATCACCTTAACGTAACCTTCATGCCGCAACCTGAGAGGAAATTTTACCATTCCAAAATGTGTTTTTACCCATAACGTCAAACGTTGGCGTCACAGTTGATATTGCATTGAATCAATGGTTTCTCTTTATGTATTGTTCTTAGAAGGATGTTCTAGACGTTGGTGATCATAATTATGATAGTTTGGTGCCAGGTTATTGTTTTTAAGAGGGATGAATTCGCACAACATAATTTTTACACCCTCTACAAATTATTTCTTGCAAAGCACGTTGCATGACTAAGGTAGAGAGCACATTTTATTTCTTTATCGTGGTCAACCACTATATTTTTGCTAATTATATTTGCAAACTTAAGCAAATTAGGCTTGGACCATTCACGCTTCTCGCCATCTGTCTTCCGCTCCATTTTCGGCTTTCTTCGATGAGCTCTCTGACCTGCCGGAGCAGTTTGCGCTGTACAACTCTCAGCAGGCTCTAACGGGAGATATCAACCTCCATCTTGAAGACTCCTCACGTCTGGAGTCTATGGAGTTCGCTACTCTGTTGGATCATTTTGGGGTGATGCAGCGCGTCTCAGAGCCTACTCACTGCCGCGGCGGATTGCTCGATGTTCTGATGATCAGAGACGATTGCCGAGTGACTGACGGTCAAAATTCACCCACCTGTCATCTCAGATCATGGACTTGTGATTGCCGCCATTCCGTTTATTAGCTCGCTTTCTCACTTCATCACTAGGCAAGTCCGACACTGGAGGAACCTGGATCGAGGAGCTTTTGGAGCTGTTCTACGCGACCATCCTCGCTTTAACAACATCGACGAAAATAATGAGCGGGCTCTCGCTTAGCTGTTCAGCTCCTACGATACAGTGATGTCAGAGCAACTCGACACATTCTTTCCAGCTCGCTCGGTCAGGACGCGCTGCTGCCCTCAAACGCCATGGTTTAACGCCGAGTGCAGAGCCCTTCGGCGTTGTGCTTGGCTTTTGGAGAGGATGTACAGACGAACGCGATCTCCGAAGGACCGGATTGACTGGATTCGTTTCATCAGGAACATGCACTCTTTCTACCGGAGCAGCGAGCAGGAATACTGGGAGGCCATCAGTAGCCGGCGATCGGGCGAGCCGAGGAAGCTCTGGACTGTCTTAAATGACGTCCTTGGCCGCCAGTTGGGTAGTCAGCGATCACAGGCGCCACCGCCATTTACCACCAACGCGTTTCTTGAGAAACTGACTGCTAAGATCTCGTCCATCTGAGAGGCAACCTCTTCCGCCTCCCGGCCAGACTTTCCGCTTACGGACTGCCGTCTCTCCGTCCTTCACGAGGTCACGAGTACTGAGCTGCGAGTACTAATTACGACCTCTACCATAAGACGTGCAAACTGGATCCTGTATCTACGTTCCTTGTGCACGATCTCATCAACGTTCTACTCCCATTCCTCACTATGATGTGCAATCGCTCGATCCGCGAGGCCCATCTAACGGCATCCCAGAAACGGTCCATTCTGCACCCAGCACTGAAGCGGGATGGACTTGACTCGAGTGATTCGGCAAATTATCGCCCGATAGCAAATGAGTCATTTCTCTCCAAGGTTTTGTAGCGTACTGTAGCAAATCAGCTGATCGTTTACTTAGGTAAGAATGGTTTGCTCTCCTCTCAACAATCTGGATTTCAGAGGAATCACCCTACGGAGACCCTCCTAATCCGCCTTTGTCTGATCTTTATGGTGCCATGGATTCTGGGTTGATCTCTCTGTTGGCCCTCTTTGACTTCAGCTCGGCCTTTGACACTGTTGATCATCCCATTCTCCTCCAACGCCTCTCTGTTTCTTTTGGGCTGACTGGTAGGCCCCTTGAGTTGCTTCGCTCCTTCTTGTCAGAGCGCACTAACTGTGTAGTTTTTGGCTCTTGTAGAGCTGGCTGTGTCCCTGCCCCTTATGGCGTTCCTCATGGCTCAGTGTTAGGCCCTTTACTTTATATTAGTGCTATCCCTCGATTAAAATTTTTAATCGAAGTTAATCGATCGATTACAAATTTTAATTGCAAGTTAACTGCAAATTAATCGCACTTTAATAAAATTCTTTGTTAATTACCATAAGTACATGTATTCGTCAGCATGGGCTCAGTTTTTCTAATCTTCTAATCTTCTAAAGATCTGACAGTCACACTTAAAATACACTAGTTGTTAATGCTTCAATCATGATTCCACTCCAAATCTAAACACAGTAATAGCTCTAGTTTTTTAAATGGATCTAATCTGACTTGAAGAGTTTAATCTTCATCATCTTTAAAGTCTCAATTTGATGCCTTAAGTCTATCTCCAAATCTACACGGTAAAACAATGTTTTTAGATGATTTAAGCTTACGTCTTATTCTAAGAGTTTATCCTGTCAAGAAAATTGAGTTATTTAACCAAGCGTTCATAAAGACTTTAAATGGATTTCATCTTATTTTAAGAGTTCACTCTTTTAAGTGAAGCCAATTACTTAGGCAAACTAGCTTGTTCACATTGCTCGGATCAAGCTCTTTTCTTATTAACTATGTTTACCGATAAGGCAAAACAATCTTTCACAGGGTACAGTTGTAGCTGGTGAAGACAGATACTTCTTGGCTAGTCAAGAAACACGACTTAAACGTCCATACTCGAATTATTTGCTTGGCTATTATGTGACTGCGTTAAAAATATTAATCGGCGTTAAAAATATTTATCGTAGTTAAAAATTATGCGTTAATCACGGGCGTTAACGGCGACTAATCGACAGCACTACTTTATATTATTTATACTGCTGGTATTGGTCCCTTGTTGGAGGCATGTGGGTTTCTTCACCAGCTTTATGCTGATGATGTTCAGGCATACGTTCACTGCCGCCCTGATGTGGTGGTAGCTGCTCCACAGCAGATGACTCAAGCTATGGAGGTCCAACCGCTTGCTCTTAAATGCTACTAAAACTCAATTTATCTGGCTGGGCGGTGGTAGGCGACTAGCCCTGGTGGCAGAAGCCTTTCCGCATATCACCTTCCTGGATGTGGTTCGGGATTTAGAAGTCCATCTGGATCGCACTCTTAGGTTCTCCCAACATGTTAAACAGCTTACCGGTAGCTATTATTATCAACTACGCCAGTTACTGCTTATTAGGGTGCATCGATCATAATGGGAGAAAAAAAATTTTTTCATCTCTATTTCTAATAGTGCAAAGTAGGTGCCACTTGATGTCAGCAGTATTCTGGTGCAATTTCACCAATTTTGCACATGATCTTGAGGTGCCCCAGTGACCTTGAAGTTTTTATATTAGACGCACAATATTTATCCATGTTATGCATGGAGTAATGTCCAGACAAACAAGCTTCCACAGTATGAATCTGATGAGAAGTAGAATGCAATACTGGTAAAACATATTACGTAGATTATTACATTATTATGTCCATTACACCAATGATGAAACAGTGAGTTGAGTCTCAACTACAGTAGCAGTCCAGTCTTATCCCATTAATGCAAGTAAGTCAAGCTATACGTTATTTTTTCTTAGTGTTAAAAGTCGGCATTATTCGCCTGAATTCCAATCTTGTTCTTATGAAACCGTCCCTGGCTTTGATGCCGCACACTGCAGCCTCAGTAACTACTTTAAAACAATGCTCCTCTACCTATGTGTGGAAAGTCGAACGTTTCAAATGTAGCGTCGCTACAAATTGCATCATGTCATCATCAAATATTTGTGGTGGTTCTGTTACGCACGTTTGCCAGCAGTACTTTTTCAGTGTACAGTAGGCTAGTCAGAGGCATCAAACTTTAGCACAGGAACAACGAATTTCAAATTCCAGACCGTATTCAATTTTACTGGCTTTCACGAAATGACGCATTCCCAGCTTTCCCAACTTTCAAATTTTCTTACGGTCATCAGTTAACATGCAGCAACAAGCGGTCCCCGTGCTTTCTCTGGATCAATTGGTAACGGGTTATTTTGTATAAACAGTTACAAGTAGCGTAGGGCCTACTTTGATCAAATTGAATCGGATTTTCCACCTGCAACTTTAACTGACCTACGCATTGACCGGTGGTATTTGTGGGACATTAGTAACACCGTCGTTAGAGGCCAGTGCTCGTTGAATTTATCTAAAAAAAGACCCTGGCACATCGAGTCACTGCGGTGGTTGACAACTGCGAATAGAATATTGCAATTGTACATTGGCAGTTGCAAACCATCACTAGAGCTTGAAGATGCTGGCGATGTATGTGTTAAAAGTACATGCTCCGATGTGGTTAACAATTTTGCAAGGCTGACCCAGTCGTGAGGATACATGTCCGACGTAAGTCAAACCTGGGTTCTTCACCAAAGATAAGTGTTCCTCGATAACAACTCGTCGATAGTACTTATTTCCGTCATTGAATTTGTACTCGAATTTTATCTTTTCGACCATCCAAAAATAAACTGTGTAAATCAGCTACGTTGTTCAAGCCTTCCAGCTCGTTACGCTTATTTTGTTGTTCACGTCTAACTTTATTTTGTTCAATAACATTTGACAAATCAACATCACATATAACACCGAAATTCTGCAGCACCGCAGGTATTATCTCAGAAGCTGCTCTGTTTCATCATCTGGTTGATTGCAATTGTTTGACCTGCTGGTATCGAAACTAGATTGAGAATCGTCTGCTGAGTCATCATTGACATTCATGACCTTCTCTCCACATAATTACGCGATATGTTTCGACTCGTCGACCTTGCTTAGCTTTTCTTTTCAAGCTTATTTATTGTAGGTTTGTCGACATTGCTGATACACATCAACCTTACTGTTCTCTGGTCAGTTAGAAACTCCTGCTCATCTTTAGGAACTCGAATGAATTGCCACCTACCTACTAAAAGATCAACAGAACTCCTTAAAGCTATACATAAATTAGTTTGCTGTACAACCAATGACGCTAAATGCAGTGCTCCGAAGCCTTCAAATCATGAACATTTCAGGGCGCTTGGGGCACCTCAAGAACTTATCCAAATATTTCCAAAATTTACATGCTAACTAAGCAGTATAAAAGGCACCAATCGGCAACTATTAGAATATTGTTTTCAAAAAAAAATTTTCGATGCACCCTACTGCTTATTCTCGTTCTCTGTCTCATGGTGCTACTGTCATTTTTATACATGCTTTTGTGACAAGCAGGTTGGAACAATTCAGTGCGATCTTGGTTTGTCTGCCGTTGGATTGATTGGCCGCCTCGACCGGGTTCTTCGGTCAGCTGCTCGGCTCATTATACGCATCCCTAAATATGCCCCTATTTCTGCATGCATGCGTAATGTGCTGCATTGGCTCCATGTCCCGCAGCGTATCTGCTATAGGGTTGATGTACTGGTCTGGCGCTGTCTCTTAGGCTGTGCCCCGACCTATCTGTGTGTGCTCTGCCGCCCGGTCTCTGATTCAGTTGGTCGGCGTGCTCTTCGGTCTTCTTCTAGGGGACAATCTTTAGTCCCCCGGGCTCGCTCCACAATTAGGCAACGCCGGGCTTTCCCTATTGCTAGGCCTTCCATTTGGAATGGTCTTACATTAGAGATTCGCCTACTCCCCGTCTGCTTTTTAAAAGCTGCTCAAGTCTGATATCTATTTCCGTGGCTGAGCTGGGAGCGCTTCTGAGTAGGATTCTTGAAGATGCGCTTCTGTTTGATTGAGTGGCACAATCAAACCAACAAGTTTGCCTACACAGTAAGATTACATGATATAGTAGTAACAGACAATAAAAAATTTAACAGTTATACAAACATTGTTCCCGTTTCTTATTTTTAACACTTTATTTATCCTTATTGTATTTCACAATCCCCAGTCCATTTAAGCTCCACATAAATTTCTGAATGAATGAATGAATAATATTCGGTAGTAGTTACCAGTTAAATGACATCTTTGTTGCAAATTTCGTTGACCTTGACCTTCCCTTAACTCAGCTAAGTGTGTTTCTTCTATTCAAATTAAACTTGTCCAGACCGGTACACGTAGGCT